>LR738713.1:548268712-548517003 GCA_902687465.1 Secale cereale | reverse complement strand
GGGGGGCATTGGTCCCCTCAACTTAACACATAGCTCCACCTCTGCTAATATGTTGGTATGTTGTATTTTGTAGTGTAATTTTTTTAAATATTAATTGGACCACCCTGACCCAAAATCTTGGCTGCGCCACTGGTGGGGGGGGGTGGATACGTTCTTTCTCGGAGGCAGTGGGGGCGCAACCACCATAGCGATCGCCCTCACAGGCGGCGGCGGTGGGACCAGCTGCGCCCCAGCTGGCCTGACCCAACAAGGAGGAAGAGGTTGGCGAGGAGGAGCATTGATGTTCCGGGGCTCGATCCCGGGAGACAATCCGGCGTTGAATCGTAACGAGAGAGCGACCATTTCCTATTGTGGAAGGACTACTTCGAGACCCCCAACCCGCTCTTCAAACATCACCTATTCCGGCACCGTTTCCGTATGGCTAGACATGTGTTCAGCCGTGTCTGGGATGGGGTGGTGGCATACGATAAGTATTTCGAGTGTAAGGAGGATGCCCTGTGAAAGATTGGATTCTCCTCTTCTCAGAAATGCACTACAGCTATTCAGATGCTTGCATACGGAGTTCCCGGTGATCTCATTGATGAGTATGTCCGTATGAGCGAGTCCATGTGCCTAGAGTCCATGTATAGGTTTTGCAAGGCTGTGATAGCAGTGTTTGGCCCTGAGTACTCGAGAGAGCGAAATGTTGCAGATACAGCCCGCTTTGTTGGCTATGAATGCCATTAGAGGCTTTTTGGGGATGCTTGGTAGCATAGATCGTATGCACTAGGATTGGAAACACCGCCCTTCTTCTTGGCAGGGACAGTATATGGACCATGTCAAAGCTTGCACCGTCATACTCGAGGCCGCAACTTCACAATATCTCTGGATTTGTCACTCTTTCTTTGGCATGACCGGATCTCACAACGATATCAACGTGCTTCAACACTCTCCAGTGTTGGCAAGGCTTGCAGAAGGCAAATGCTCGCAGGTCAATGTTGACATCAATGGCCACAACTACAACAAAAGATACTACCTAGCTAACGGTATCTATCCTCAGTGGACTACTCATGTTTAGACAATCTCCAACCCTGTAGGAGAGAAGAGAAAGATATTTGCCCAAGAGTAAGAGAGTGCTGAAGCATGCCTTTGGTGTTCTGCAATCTCGATTGGACATCATTCAGTATCCTCCTAGAACTTGGAGCACCAGGAAGTTGTGGGAGATGATGACTGCTTGTGTGATCATGCACATCGTAGAGGATGAACGTCCGGAACGTATCTACGAGCAAGGATTTCGGTTTTAGGGTGACAATGTTGTGCCTGAGCATGGAGGAGCGGCCATGTTTGCACAGTTCACCGAATTTCATCATCAAATGCGTGATTGGAAAACTCACATTCAGCTGCAAAATGATTTGGTTGAGTATATATGGTCTCACATTGGCAACCAATAGATACTACCAGAACACCCGTGCATTGTTACGGGCTATGCATATATAAATTAATTACACAAATGATTAAGGTTGTCTAGAAGGTCAAAGCGCATTTCATCTCATAGGTCCGGACGTGTTCGGACATCAAATGAACGCTTAGTAGGCTCTCTCAAATTCGACCGTATGGACAGTCCGGGCTTCCCCAAATTCATATCATATAAGGGGAAGAAATGTGGTTGTTCGGACTATCCGCCATGTTATCTCCAACACACGGGCCCAACACAAAAGCCCCACCCCAAAATGTATCACCCCTTTTTCTGTCGGCCCCTCCCTTTCTCACTCGGTTTCCCGCCGTAGTGGGACATTTCTCGCTGGAGCCTCTTTCTTTAAAATCGAATGACACCCACCTCATCTTCACCGTGCGTTGCAACATAAAAGAATATTTTCATATTTATAGTATAATAAAGTGGATTAAATTAACAAATACTATTGACACAAAATAATAAATAACTATAGAGATCAGTCTCAAAGGTCCATTCAACATCGCAAATACACACTGACATGGGAGGTAAGTGGCAACCTGAATGTATTCCTAGTCACCAATAAGATTTGCCCAAATACTATTAATTGCTAGAAGGGATAATTGATGTTCTTCTCTTCGTCGTCCTTCCCTACATCTTCTACTCCTAGTCTCTTTGTCAACCCGTTTCGTTGACGCCAACATCACTGCGTTTGTTAGCGACACCTCATCTTTTTCTTCCTCCTTCCTCACGAGTTTTAATTCTCATTCCTACTTATTTTTTTATAATACTCTTTCTTTCTTTCTTTCTCGTTTTACTTTATTTTTTTGGGACACTCTTTTCTTCTCCAACACCATAGACCACTTGGCCACTTTAGTTTTTTTCCTTCTTATTCACAGAGCACTCTCCCTTTCAACTATAGCATGGACCATCTGACCAATCTAGTGTCATGTTGTCCTCATCTGCGAACGTTTCGGCAACCGTTAACATGTGGACATCCTGCACATCATTGTCGTCATCCATCTTGGTGAACGCTAGGCCGTCCACGGAATATCTCATTTTGTTTTGGAAGGTTAACAAGGAAAATATTACATCTATATTTTAGGAAGGTAATCTCACATATATGGCGCGAGTTATGAATTCTTAATTTCCTATTTATTTACGTGATGGAAATAAATCAGAACCTGCTGAAGTAAGCACGAAACAAAATATCCCCTTTAATAAGATTTGGGTTTTTAATAAAAAGGAGAAAAAACCAGTTGGTGGGGTGGTGAGAGGTGAGACGAATAAAAACCGGACGAAAATAAACCGTACCAGACTATCAACTCATTCACTAGGAGTAGAGATATATTTTCTTAAAATGTATTTGAAACAATTTATTTTTTATTTGGCTTGCAAACTAGTATGCTATATTTGTTTGGTTGTGAAGCTATATAATATGTTTGCATTTTGTTTGAATTATACAAAATACGGTCAAATATCCGTATGTTTGAAAAAAACACGACATGCCGGCCGCGAGGACGAAAATCTGTCCGTGTGTTGGATGCACGACCAATCCAAACACAAAAATAAGCCGACGATAAGAGCAACTCTAGCAGACCCCGCATCCGGCGCAAACCCGCATAATTCCGGCGATTATACGGGCTCGGCCCATTTTTCTAGCCAGACCAAAGCCCGCATCGGTGTCCGGCCCGTAAATTTTTTTGCCGCAGCCCGCAAACGCAACCCCCGAGGCACTATAACTGCGGGTTTGCGGGGCAGATGCGGGTCGAAACCCTATCCTCCCGCCGCCGCGTTCCCCTCCAATTCCCCACCGCGCCGCTCGATTTCTCGCCGGCGAGCCTTGAACCACCATGGCCGACTCGGGGGATGAGGCGGAACGCCGCCGCCGCGCCAGATCTGACGCCGCGCGCAAGGGGGGGGGGCGTCGGCGGCTCAACCAGGGTGCCCGGCCGCCGCCGGCATTCAACTGGCGCGAGCTCGAGCGCGCCCGTCGCCACGGCGCCTCCTTCGGCAACTGGTCCTCGGGGAGCTCATCCGGCCACTGGTCCGCGGGTAGCTCATCCGCGGGCGTCATCGGACCCGAGGACTACCTCCCACCGGGGCAGGAGGAGGTCCTCGAGCGCGTCGTCCTCGAGCGGTCGGCGATGGATCTGCAGGAGATGAAAGAGCGCATCCGGCGTGAGCTCGAATACGAGCAGCTCTTCCTCGAGACGGGCCTCACGGCATCGCAGGCGCAGGCATCGAAGGAGGCCGACCTGCGCGTGATGAAGGAGGAGCAGGCGAAGCTCTTCATCGACCTCGGCTCTGACTCCTCCGACTCCGACTGATCGCCGCCGGTGGGCAGCTACCGCAGGAGCTCCGGTGAGCTCAGTTTTGTTGCAGTGATGCGGTAGCGTAGGCTCTGTCTAGCATATCTAACCTCTATGTATGTATGTGGCGTGTATGAACTTATTATGCGAAGAAGAACCATGTATGCGAGCGAGCTCCGGCGAGCTGTTGCTTAAATTTCTCGCGCAAAACAACTTTTTTTAAATTTAACGGGTTTGTTTGCGGTTTCTAGTCTGCCGCCGTAAATTTTGACCTGCATAACCGCCCCATGCGACCTACAAACACATTTTACGGGTCGGCAAAATGCGGTGTACGCTAGAGTTGCTCTAAGCTGACGACCGATCCAAACGGGAAAAAACCGAATTGGCACATTAAAGTTGCTTTTACTTCCACCTAAAAGGTTCAGGCGTTTGTGAAAATGCGGCACTTACAAGTTGACATCCCTAGGCTACGCGCCTCCACGGCCTCGGCAAGCCGCCGCACACCTGCCTCTGCCTGAGACCGCGTCGTACGGTGACGGGACGGCGGAGGCGGAGCAACCGAGAGGGGCGGAGGAGCTGCCAGCCTCGCGCTCGCGGAGCCGCAAACGAACGAATGGTCGCCACTCGCGGAGCCGCTCCGCAAGTCGGACAAACAGCCTCCCACACATCCCACGCTAGCCCCCCATCCACCGTCGGCTCCGCCCCATCCGACGGCGCCGCGCGCGCCCCACACGCCACCCCCGTGCGCCCTACACCCTTCCAGAATCCTCCCGACGCCCCCGCCCCGCTCTCGTCGTCGTCTCCCCCCCTCGCCCCTAAACCCACCCTCCACCATTCTATCCCAAGTACTAGTAGACTGCCCGTGCGTTGCCACGGGCCAACAAATGAATTTATAAACAATACTCATTTTACTCCCACGAACAAGCACATCGCACGCATTGTTCAACCACAACACAAACTCAAGTATCTTCCTCACTATTCCAACATGAATTATCCTCTCAATCTATTACCCCTTCTCAGCATGTGGCTTCTATGTCAGTGTTTTGTTGTCTCACTCTACTACATGCGCAACATGGAACACCACCAACAAATAATGAGATATAATGCACCTCACCTTAGTACAAATAATAACAAAATCGCATCGTTGTCATTCCATATCTTCTTCCACAAGCCCTTCCACTTAAACTCTTTTGGCCATTGCTGCTCCGTCGTCACCCTATTCCAAATCTGCCTATGTTACCATCCGGGTCCAAATACACCCGATTTTTTCTCCAAGTCTATCGATTTGTCTTATCAAGTTTGTACTTTCAGCCTCAGAATTTTCATTGATCGGAATTTGGAGGGTTCTCAGAGTTCACTTCTCTCAAAGAGAACACAACACATATTGATACAGATTCATGATGAACAAGACTCGGTGTTATTTATAACGATGAATACCAACACAAGGTAAGTTATTCAATGGAGTAGCTACATTGTTGTGTTTGTCAAAAAAGGGTCGAAGAGCATCTCAAAAGCGTACTACTGATGTTTCAAACTCCAGAAAACAAGAACTTCTTCCTACAATGTTGACGCAGTCACCAAACCCTGCAATATGAGCATCGAAACATATGTCGAACAGGCCTCCTTTTAGATTTGTCGTCAGAAAGAAAGCAAGTGACTGATTATACTGTTTTTATTGATCCTTCCAACTCCAGACCACAAGAACTTCTTCCTACAATGTTGAAGCACTTGCTAATTGCTGAAATTTGGGCATCGAAACATAAACAAAGGACAAATAAAAATGCAGAGTAAAGACAAAGTATATACATCGTACATGCGTGCCATCTAATGATCTGGTACATGGATTGAGATACCATTTGGGGAAACTGGAAGCAAGATGAGTATGCCGTCTAAACTATGATAAATGATTTGGGCAATAGTAAATGGAATAGGAATGCAATCTTACTTTGCATTGATCCCATGCATTCATGTGACTGAAATAAGAAGTAGATGGGAAATTTATTTTGTGGCAGTAGCATATGCGCACCAATGGTTCCTTGCATCCAAATGCACCTAGAAATAATTATAGGAAATTAACATGAGTATATTAGGACCAAATTTGTGTACATATAGTTGTAGTGCTGCCACAAGCAAAGTCCATCTACGTACAGTAGTCCATCGTGATTCTCCCCAACCTTGAAATTTGATATCATGTTGACTAATCATTGGGTGGAAGCATGCCACGAAGTTTTGAACTTGACGTTTTTGACACGCACATGTACCATGGTGCCCTGCAACATCAAAAAGTGATACTCCCTCTGATCCATATTACTTTTCGCTCAAACGGTGTATCTAGACGCATTTCAATGCTAGATACATCCATTCTCGATATTTTTCACTATGGTCCATGGTGCATCTTCAAAAGGACAAAAAAAGTGCTGCAGTTTTTTCACTTTTCTCAAGAAAGACTTGCTGCAGAATTATTAGAATTTTATATACAAATCAAAAGTAACATCAGAACATGTTCTTAAACCAAATAAAGGAGATATTTTATTTGCAAATTACCTCTTAGTGCAAGTACTTTTTGTGCAAATTCCAAAGCTTCATGCCTTATGCTGACGTGAGTTAACTCTACCATAGTTTGTTGCTGCAGATGGAAGTATTGTTGGAGGTTTGCACCCAGCATCTGCAATGTCATAATTCGAGTTAGGTTAAGAAGTCAAAATCTCATGAAGGTACTACAAGGGAAAATCACTTTCTAGACACAGGTGTGGCCAAACCACATTGTAAAAAATGCACACCCTGACCCTACACTGGCTTTATAATTGAAATACAAAACTTCCCCCGAAAATGTACAAACAATTTTTTCAATCAAACAAAGATGTAATTTCTCATAAGAATATACTTGTAATCTACAGTAGCTCAGGTTGGAGGAGGGCGGGATGCGGCTGCCCACCAAAAAAGGGTGAACCCATAAGTGTGATTTCAGAGGTGGATACCTGATGTCCAGCTCAAGGATAAAACTTTCTGTAAAACTGAGAAATCTGCCGAATTATACATTTCCCAGTAGACCTAAGGGATCAGGGATCAGTGAATGTAACCAAACATGGTAGGAAACAAAAATACAAGTAATGTTCCATATAGCTACTGGTAAAAACTACAGTCGGATGCATCAGATCCGCTCGTGATTTTTAGTCTGGCATTTAGTGCTAAACAAACTGCATTAAAACTTTATGGTCATGAATTGTTGGAACTTTTAAAACTTGACTTGCTAAGTTCACAGCCTATATGTGTATGAAAGGTTACAGTAATATAACACGAAGGGCACATGCATGATTCTTCATTGAAAGAAGGAAAAGGTTACTTGACAATGAACTATATGTGTATGAACTATATTAGCAGTTCATGAACTATATGTGTATGAAAGGTTAAAATTGAAGTAATATATCTCCAAACTGCCTTATCAAAGATGCAAATAAGTAGTTCATGAATCCTAATGCAATGTAATTTTTGTTATTAGCAGCATAGTAGTGCTTGTTTGAAAATGAATATCCTTGCCTCAAAATGATTGCACGTTGCAAGTGGATGCATATGCCGGATTACTAATTTGGCAAAGCTTGGGCCTCGTACCCAAAGATTCAGAGAGAAAAGCAACAAGATATTGAGCATCATACAATTTGCTCAGTTGTGAGACCAGCCTGGCAAATTCGTTGAGAGGAAATTGACAAGCTTCTTCTACAAGTAATCTAAGGCTGGTTCAGCCTTACAATGTACATGTCTAGTACTCTTCTACTACAAGTTATATTACATGTCTAGTACAGAGATAAAACTTGACAAGCTTCTTCTTCTTCTTGTACAAGTTATATTACATGTGTAGTACACAGATAAAGTTATAAATTCTTTCCATGAACCAAGAATTCGAAGCAAGCATAAATAAACTGTAGCCAACATAGATCATGTAATGTTAATTGTGCCAAGAACTTGATATTTTGAAGAATCAGAACTAATTTTTTTTGGCTATGAGCGAGATTGTCAGCAACTTAGCTTGAATTGTACCTGCATTGCCACAGTGAACCGCTCCTTCGGATCGGGGTCATAGGCCTCAATCTGTTTGGTAGTCTTATTGGTGACATAGCCCACGATGAGATCGTTTTGGGCGAAATGGAAGGTGTACAGTGCCTTGGAGAAGTACTCGGATTTGGGTTCGATCTCATGATAAATTCCACCTGTAGAGCAGAATATCAAAAATTACTGTCGCGTTCTCTGAAATCTGAATTAAAATTTGGAATATGACACAGCTTTACTCCTCACTCATTCTGTTATACATGAACTGGCTTCTATTGTTGAATTGTTCCAACTCCCAGGTCTGCACATCCAAGTAGATTAGGCTGTAAATGAAAGTCCAAAACAATATGAGGTTGTAGCTGGAGATAAATATACTCCAATTATCATAGCTGCGACTGAAAGTCTGAGATAGATGATGCACTGACATATGTACCGGCCGGCCGGCACCTCCGCGGAGAGCTAATGAAAGACATTAGATATGATTGCACGGTATGTCAATTTTTTTGCATTGAATAAGATTCCTATGCATCTTGCATTAGCAGCATCAGGGAGGGACGAAGCTACATTATTCTCTCGCTGTGATCCAATACTGGTCATACATGTAGCTTTCTTCTGCTTTGACATTGACCAAAACTACTGCACCTAATTACACTGTAAAAGCAAGTACGTTCATATAAAGAAGAGAATGAAGCACCTCACTAATTTGACTACAAGAGGAAAAAACACGCCACGGCTAATCCAACTCGACATGGCATGAATTCATCATCAGAGCATGTAAATTTCATTGGCTGGTACCGTGAACCCAAATGTTTAAAGAAACTCTGCATAAGCATCTCTGAAACATCCAACAGGAGACATGTGCACGCATTATGTATTTCAGTACCAATATAATGCAGCACAAATCTAACTATGCGAGGAAATAGAAAGGGCTGAATTGAAAACATCATATTACCTGAGCCAAACTCTCCTCCCTCCTCGCAATCTTCCTCTCCCTGCTTGCCTTGCTTCTGGCATGCTTGGCCTCAAACTGGTCAGAGAGGGTCTTCTCTCTTGCCTTCGCGGCCTTGAACTTGTGTGTTAGAGTTATGTTCTTGAACATGTTACCTTGACCTTCAGGTACATGTCATCAAACATGTGCTTGTCGATCTTCTTGGCCTCACGGTACTTGCCCAGAAAACTTTTGGAGCAAGTCTTCCTTTCTTAGTTCACATGTTGGATGTGAAAAAGGCTTAGAATGTTTGATGTCGAGATCAACTGGGGAACAAGATAAGCATCAGTGTAACAACAAATAACTTAGTACAATACCAAAACTATAGAATGTTTGCCATCTCTCTAAATGGCTACTATGACACAACTTCATGACGGAGCATCCAGTTCCTCCTCTCTGCATTGCCCTTTTTCTCTCACAGGCTCGTGCTCCTTGCCCTTACGGAACGCCCGTAGAAATAGGCCAAAACAAAATTCTCTTTCAGAAATCGGAAAAACCTAGGGATCCATTGCCGCCAATAGCTTCTCCAAATGAAATCACGTCAATAACTTGAAGAAAATTCAGACTGGAAGCTCAAGTGCAAGCTTCAGTCCTTCCTAAATTAGTGGAAATGATTCTTCAGCTACAGAAGGTTTGATTCATCATTGAAGGCCGGATGAACATTCGAATTTTATCAAATCCATTTGTTGGGAAGAACGAGGGGGATTCGGGGCGAGGGACCTTGCAGGTGGGCGTAGAGTACGACAACGCGGAGGCTGAGGTTGAAGGCGCATAAGCACTACTCCTGCCCGGCGTGTGGGGGTTGTTGGTGAAGCAGCGACGAACGGAGCCAATGATGCGCCGAAGCACTCTTGCCCAGCGGCGGGGTCGTCGGCGTCGACGAAGCGGCGACCGACGCGTGGGGGTCGTCGTTGAAGCGGAGATGGACGGAGCCCATGAGGCACCGAAGCACTCCTCCTGTCCGGCAGCAGGGTCGTCGGCGAAGCGACGACAGACGCGTGGGGGTCGTCCGCGAAGCGGCGACGGACGGAGCCAATGAGGCGCCGAAGCACTCCTCCTGCCCGGCAGCGGGGTCGTCGGTGCAGCGGCGACAGATGCGTGGGGGTCATCGGCGAAGCGGCGACGAACGGAGCCCAGGAGGTGCCTCGCCTCGACGCGCGTGGTGGGTTCTAGAAGCGATCGAGCAGGGCCGTGAGGGCGTTGTGCGCCTCGTCGCCAGCGTCTAGGTTGGAGGGAAGATAGAGGGGCAAGGCGGCAGGAGACGGGCTGGTCGAGGAGCTCCACGGCGGCGACACAACACAAGGAACCCTAGCGCAAGATTGCTAATCGGGAAGAGAAGCGGCTGGCTCGCTAGGTGCGGAGCTTTTTTTCTCTTATATTGATTATTGATTGGTTCTTAGAAAAGGCAAACGTCAATGCATTAGGAAAATTAGGATTTGGAATTGATGGTCATAAAACTAAACTTTATTAATTGGTAACGTGTTATCGGTTCCTGCCCGTTTATAACGTGTCTAGTTAGGAAATATTGGGAAAATTAGGAAAGTTTTTATTGCGTTATGAATGAATTGATTGTGTCTGGTTACCTTAAGTTAATTGATTGCGTTTGGAAAGAATTGATTGTCATGCATTATTGCGTTTGGAAATAATTGATTGTCAATGCATTAGGAAAATTAGGATTTTGAATTGATGGTCATAAAACTAAACTTTATTAATTGGTAACGTGTTATCAGTTCCTGCCCGTTTATAACGTGTCTAGTTAGGAAACTTTGGGAAAATTAGGAAAGTTTTTATTTCGTTATGAATGAATTGATTGTGTCTGGTTACCTTAAGTTAATTGATTGCGTTTGGAAAGAATTGATTGTCATGCATTATTGCGTTTGGAAAGAATTGATTGTCATGTATGATTGCGTTTGGAAAGAATTGATTGTCATGCATGAATCGGGGACGTAAGGGGGGAAATGGAACCTGACTGCGTGCGGTGAGTGGGGTGGGGTTGGGGTGGGTTAATTGTAGCGAAAAAAACGGTTGAAAAAAAACCAGACGAGGTGGGACGAAAAAAAACCAGACGAGGTGGGACGAAAAAAAACCTGGAACAAAGACTACCAACTGCTCCATTAGGAGTAGAGATAAACCCTAGCCTAGCCCCTTATCCTTTCGTCAACCCCTCCCAAACACCGCGCCGGAACCCCAAACCATCCGAACAACCAACCACCAGCGAGCGCGGTAGGCTCGGCGCTGTTGGCCCAGCACCGTCCGTCTCTCTCTCATGGCGCCCGCGCTGAGCAGGACCCTGGGCCCGTCCTCGGTGGCGGCGCTGCGGCCGAGCCCGTCGCGGGGGCTGCCGCTGGCCGCGCTACTTCCACAGGGTAAGAGGTCTTCCAGCGCCAGAGGAGTCAGGTGGGAGGCCGGGAGGGGCAGGCTGGTCGGGGCGAGGTGCGCCTCCGCCGTCGCCGAGAAGACCGCCGGCGAGGAGGAGGAGGCGGCCGGCGAGAAGTTCGAGTACCAGGCCGAGGTGGGTGGAGGGGCTCCAATCCTTGTGTAACATCTGGTTGAATTTTAGATCCCGCTGAATCTGGGAGGCGTAGCGACCAGTCGGTTCTGGTTGCTGCGCTCTGTAGTGTGGCACGATTCGTGTTTCATTTATCACAGGATATGATGAAATTGAGAGTCTGTTCCAATTCATTTGTGAGTAGGTTTTGCCAGTTCCAGGATTGGATGTTTATGCAGTCTCTCTTTCTGTCCTGCAGGTTAGCCGGTTGATGGATTTGATTGTTCACAGCCTGTACAGCCACAAGGAAGTGTTCCTTCGGGAGCTTGTAAGGTCAGTCTTCTGCTCGACATGTATGATAATTGAACTATTATTGGAATCTCTGCTGACTATCTGACCTGGACAATATTTTTTGTTTTCAACCAGTAATGCGAGTGATGCGCTGGATAAGCTGAGATTTCTCAGTGTAACTGACTCATCCGTGCTGGCTGATGGTGGTGAGCTGGAAATAAGGATTAAACCTGACCCTGATGCTGGAACAATAACAATCACGTATGTTCTTCTCTATCAGCTTGGCAGTTCAATCATCAATTCTGATAGAAGTCACAATTCAGTCTCAGACCCATTGTTTTGGATTTTACAGTGATAGTGGCATTGGGATGACAAAGGATGAGCTCAAGGACTGCCTTGGAACTATTGCGCAAAGTGGTACCTCCAAATTTTTGAAGGCTCTGAAGGTGCACCTCCTTCCCATCTAGCTTTATCAGTTTGTGTTCTTTGATGACCTTGTCTCCTTTACTGTTGATGTTGATGTCAATTTTCTGTCTCCTTTTTCAGGAGAACAAGGAGCTTGGTGCAGATAATGGACTTATCGGTCAATTTGGTGTTGGATTTTATTCGGCTTTTCTTGTTGCAGAGAAGGTACCGAATATCTTATTATTTTTTGCGATTGGATGGTGGACCATTATACATGAAATGTCTTAAGTGCTGCATGTTTTGAGGAACAATTTCAAATTATTTGTACATCTGTTTTGCAAGCCAAAAGTAGTTTTCAAACTTGTGGTTGCTTGTTGCCTTGCAGGTTGTGGTGTCCACTAAGAGTCCCAAGACAGATAAGCAGTATATATGGGAAGCTGAGGCTAACAGTAGTTCATACGTTATCAGGGAAGAGACTGATCCTGAGAAAATGCTGACACGTGGAACACAGATTACCCTCTTTTTAAGAGTAAGATAAGAAGCTTATACTGATATTCTGTACAGCCTTTATCACCTAATACAGCTCTAACTATACTTTTGTTCCTTTATCAGGAGGATGATAAGTATGAATTTGCTGACCCTGCGAGGATTCAAGGTCTAGTTAAGAACTACTCGCAGTTTGTTTCATTCCCCATCTTTACATGGCAAGAGAAATCTAGAACAGTTGAGGTAGGATTTTGAGTACGCTCTGCTTTAAACATACAATCATATGAAGTTTTGTTGGAATTGATATTTATTTCTTCTCTTCTGTGCAATTGTTACATCCTCTAAATAGGTTGAAGAAGAGGAGTCAAAAGAAGGCGAAGAGACAGCAGAGGTTAGCTTTCTGTGCATTTTGCTGTCACTGTGATCAAACTCATCCAGGTTGCATATAAAAATAATCCCTCCTCTTTTGTAGGGCGAGAAGGAGGAGAAGAAGAAAACTATCACTGAGAAGTACTGGGATTGGGAGTTGGCAAATGAAACAAAGCCAATTTGGGTATGTTGGCACCCAAATTATTTGTTTCCATATCCTTATCATTGGTGCCTGCAGTCCAACTGTCATGTGAAACATGTCTTTACTTTAGTAGTTTGGTTTTCTATTGGATATATATTAAAGAAACAGAAGCTGAAATGATTTTTCTTGTCTTGTAGATGAGAAATCCAAAGGAAGTTGAGGAAACAGAGTACAATGAATTTTACAAGAAGGCATTCAATGAGTTTTTGGATCCTCTAGCCCATGCACACTTCACAACAGAGGTGTGCACACTTACGAAACTAAACATCTGTTATGTCAATGCACACCAAACATTCTGACAAGACTTCTGTTCCAAACAGGGTGAGGTGGAATTTAGGAGTGTTCTCTACATCCCTGGAATGGCACCACTTAGCAATGAGGAGATAATGAACCCTAAGACCAAAAATATCCGATTGTATGTCAAGAGGGTTTTCATTTCTGATGACTTTGACGGCGAGCTGGTATGTTGCCACAATTGTTTTATTCTGATATTAGAGTTAGAAGCTAAGTACCTCTTTGGTTACTATGATTACAATGTTGTAATGGGCTGCTGAACTTTAGTGTTCTCTCTGCAGTTCCCCAGGTACTTGAGCTTTGTCAAAGGTGTTGTTGACTCGAATGATCTCCCTCTGAATGTTTCTCGTGAGATTCTTCAAGAAAGTCGCATTGTAAGTTACTGGAAAGCATTTGTGACTTAACGTGCAGTTGTTTACTTTAGTATGTGGTTCTTGGAACTAATTATCACCATCCATATGTTTCAGGTCAGGATCATGCGCAAGAGACTTGTTAGGAAGACTTTTGATATGATTCAGGATATTGCTGACAAGGATAACAAGGAGGTAAGAGTCTAACTTCCTCTTATTCCCAAGCTGTTGTATCATTGGGCTTGTCTTGAAGCTTGACGTGCTTTGTGCAGGACTACAAGAAATTTTGGGAGAGCTTTGGCAAATTTATGAAACTTGGTTGCATTGAGGACTCAGGAAATCAGAAGCGCCTTGCTCCTTTGCTGCGGTTTTATTCCTCCAAAAATGAAACGGATTTGATAAGTCTCGATCAGTATGTGGAGAATATGCCCGAGACCCAAAAGGCAATCTATTATATTGCCACAGATAGTCTTCAGAGTGCAAAGACCGCTCCATTCTTGGAAAAGCTGCTTCAGAAAGATATTGAAGTATGTGCTTATCTTGTTGTTGATCACAGAATTGATTTTTCTGTTGTGCTACAGTTAGCTTAAGCTGACATTGTTTCATTTTTGTAGGTTCTCTACCTTATTGAGCCGATTGATGAGGTAGCCATTCAGAATCTGCAGACATACAAAGAGAAAAAGTTTGTTGATATCAGCAAGGAAGACCTAGAATTGGGTAAGTGAATTTGAATTGTCATGTGATTGGTTATAAGCAGTTTCTGCATGACAATAACATATATTGGCTGTTGCAGGCGATGAGGATGAGGACAAGGAAGAAACCAAGCAGGAATACACTCTTCTTTGTGACTGGATAAAGCAGCAGCTGGGTGACAAAGTTGCCAAGGTCCAAATTTCGAAGCGACTCAGCTCTTCACCATGTGTTCTTGTATCTGGCAAGTTTGGTTGGTCGGCTAACATGGAAAGGTAGTTTGATGGTTCGTTCACTTACCCAATTTGGCAAAAATAAGCGTGCAGTTGTTGTCCTAACACTTGTCCAACTCGATAGGCTTATGAAAGCACAAACGCTTGGTGACACATCAAGCTTGGAGTTCATGAGAGGAAGGAGAATTTTTGAAATCAACCCCGACCACCCTATTGTCAAGGACTTGAGTGTAAGATACCTGCAACCTTTTCTTGCAAATCGTAACTATATTTGTTGTTGTTCAATCACTAATGTATACTTCGTGAATAACTGTAGGCTGCTTGCAAGAATGAGCCTGATAGCACCGAAGCTAAGAGGGCAGTTGAGCTGCTGTACGAGACTGCCCTGATCTCCAGCGGTTATACTGTAAGTACGAGATACCTATATACTGTAAGTACAAGATACATATCGCTCGTGGCCTAATGATTGTTGCTTGGTTTGTCCAGCCTGAGAGTCCAGCGGAGTTGGGGGGCAAGATCTACGAGATGATGACCATCGCCCTTGGCGGGAGATGGGGTAGATCCGGCGCCGAGGAGGCTGAGACCAATGTCGACGGCGACTCTTCTGAAGGTGTTGTACCGGAGGTCATTGAGCCATCCGAAGTCAGGACTGAGAACGAGAATGACCCATGGAGAGATTAGTTAGTTCTGTAGGCATCCATTATTTTTTTAAATACCCTGGAGGTGGACGAGCAAAAAATAGGAGTATCACTGGAGCCAGAGTGATGATGACATCGAGCGATGGACTGTCTTTGTAAGAACACTGAGCTCCAGAATCTTGTTTGTTATCGCCCAAGGATAAATTTTGTAGGTGACTTTTTTGACGGCCGTGAAATTAAATTGTCTTTGCTATATATACGTATGTTTCATGCATTTTACCTGCCTAATCTGTCTGTTTGTGGAAACGTACATCAGTGGTATGCGGCTTAGACAAAAACCAAGACAACTTGTTGCCATTCTCCTTTCTTGTGTCAACTGTCATGGAGTGGATTGATCGAGTTGTGTTGGGACTAAGATGAGTACAGCCTGTCTTTGTTAATATTTTTTCTGAACAAATGCCATGAATATGCAGAATTGCATTCAACCTCGGAGCACTTAGATCACTTCCAATCCCGGAGATCAAGAATGGTGACATGTGGTTCTTCCCTTCATACGGACAACAAATGGTGGAGAACAAACGTGGCGGAAGTGACACAGTTCATGACACACGGAAAAAGATGATGTTTTTTCTTTTTTGACTGCAAATTTTTGTAGGTAGCTTATCAAGATGATCGCTTGGTCGAAAAAAATAGCATCATTCATGGCATGGACAGCATCAAGGAAATGCTAAGCGGGGACATGGCTTCTATCATATCTTGCTTTGATGGTTAATGGCCTTGTTTGGATCCCTGAGTTACAGTTAGTTTGGACTCGACTAACCCAAAAGTATCCAAACAGAAGGGTTAGTTTGGCTTAGATGCACTCAAGAGGTACTTATTTGGGTTAGTTCTCCTTGGATCACTCAAGATGCGCCTTTCTCAATCTTTCTCTCGCTCTCCTCGCAGCAGATCCCCCACTTCCTCGAAGCTTCTTGTCCTCTTCTTTCTTCTCTCTCGCACCGCCCGTGAAAGTGCCTCGCCGTATCCGCGCTCCCGTCCGCCGCCGGTACGCAGCCCCAGCCTACCCTCCTGCTCCAACCCCCTCGTCTCCACGCGGCCCGTCCGCCCGTCGGTAAGGAGTCGCGGCTCCTTGTGCAGCCCGTCCCCGTCGGCCTCGGCCAGCGCACCTCCTTGCGCAGGGACGGCGGATTCGGCCGGCGGGCAACGCGATAAGCCAGCGCGGCTCCTTGCCGGGCGCGTCCCCGTCTGCCCCGGCCAGCGCAGCTCGAGGCCAGGGCTCGTTCAAAGTAGCCAAATGATTGAGAAAAATAATTTATTGTTTAGAGTTAGTTCAAGGTTAGTTTAGGATTAGAATCTAATTCTAACTTCTAACTGAGTTAGAATATCCAAACAGGGCCAGTGTTGCGACCAACCAATCTAGAGAGCAAGTTCTATCTATCATATCTTACTTGACTGTGCAAAGGTTATTATTCCTTTGTTTTCTCTCTCATGGCATGGACGCTCCGGGCAAAAAGCACTCTGCTCCTCGCTGACCACCTCATTCATGCAAGGTCTGAGCATTTTGTAGACCACTGGACAGAAGGATATCTGCCGGTATTGAAAGATCGATGGGGGCCATTTTTGTTCTCTCCTACTTAAAAATGCGCAACATTCTATCGTCCGCTCATTCTTGGTCCAACCTCCCCCCTCTCCATCCTTGTTTTGATTTATTCCCCTCCATCTCCGGCGTTTTCACTACTTCTATCTGGAAACCGCCTGAATAAGCCATGTCTCCTTAACATCAAAATAAAATTGTTTCTTGCTGTGCTGCCACGCTAACAATATAATGATAGGTAAATCATCGTGACCGCGTATGAAATCTAGTTAAAATTTTAGCGTCACAAATACACAAAGAATGAACGCGCAGTCATTTTGTTTGCCCCCGTTACAATGAGGGAGTAGTAGTAAGAGTGATGGACGTACTGCTGAAACACACGGTTGAAAAAAAAAAAACTCTTCCTCCCGTTTAAAAATAATGATCAAACATATTTTTTTGCATGGTAATACGTGTCTTATTTATATAGAATAAAGATCAAGTTACAAGGCACGTAAGCACCGATCATACAAAACTGAAAAAATAGAAAATAATAATCCAACGTAGCCGGCAACGCTACGTCTGTAACACGAGCTGTATGTACGGTCCTTACAACGCCGCCACGTACACAAGGGGATTCGCATCGACGGAGGGTACGGGCGCCTTCAGTTTGGTTTTTGACGAGGGCAGCCAAAGCGTGCGGCTCCTCGCCGCGATCTCCTCCCCTCCTCCTCTCTGGTGATCGCCTTGATCGTGCCGGCCATGGCGGAATCCGCCCAATTCCGCGGTAAGCTAGCTCCTCCTCGCGGCGGCCTCTTAATTTGTTATCAGTTGATCCTCGAGTCATGTAGCCATTGTCGAATTTGGAGGGTTTCCTCCTCCTACAAACGTGGGTGTGGATTTAATCCTGCGACCTAGTGATTCTAAAAACTGTTGATGCCCTTGCCCAAGAGCTGAAACTTCTGGATCTCGGTGATGTCGCGGCAGGGTGCCGTAATCTCGATGCCATTATTTCTCAAGGGATCAATTGTCTGTTCCCAGTTATAACCCCTCACCGTATTGCAGGCGACTCGGGTTCCTCGGCAGTTAACCGCAAGTGCCAACAAGATGACGACGACGACCACGGCGGCACCAGTTCAAACTCTCACAACGGAATCAACTCATCGTGGAACAGCCTTTCTGAGGTACTCCCTCCGATCCGAAAATACTTGTCATCAAGATGGACAAAAGGGGATGTATCTAGAACTAAAATACATCTAGATACACCTCCTTTTATTCATTTTGATGACAAGTATTTCGGGACGGAGGTAGTACGTACTACCTCCGTTCGCTGCTGTAAGACGTTTCGAATATTTCAAAATAGACAAAATATGGACTGAAACAAGCAACAAACACACCAAAACGCGTCTATACACATTCGATTCAGAAAAAAGTTGGAACGTCTTTATCATTTGGAACGGAGGGAGTAATAGTTTGCTTTGACTGCACATTATGCTTCCAGACTATTCCAGTTCTGTTCGGTCAAAGGAATTGCAACATTGTTTCTCATCTTAATTAGACCTAGTTAGTTAGTGGGGTGCCAAATATTCAGACGGATGTCAATGCTACATGTTTATTTCAGCTGGTTAACCGCACCAAGTTTGTTCCAGAATGCCATATGTAAACCAGCTACTGACCACAGTCATGTTCAGGTCCACTTTCTTAACACAAGATTATAGTGCCACTACATATGGATCGTTTGTTTTTTGCCCCACTACTGATTATTGATGCTATCATTCTGATTTTACAATGCCAATGCTGATTTCTCCTCCCTTGCTTCTGCCTGCAGGATGTCGTGCATCATATACATGCCCTAATGCCGCTGCGAGATGCGGCACGTGCCGCGTGCGTGTCTCGGTCATTTCGACGTTCCTGGAGACACTATCCGAACCTCACCTTCGGCATGAAAGAACTGGGCTTGATTGGAAAAGCAGGCACAGTGGACGAAGGAGCAATGGATCTTCTAAGCAGAATTGACCATATAGTTGGAAATCATTCAGGCATCGGAGTGAAAACGCTTGAGCTTCAACTCCCCTGGAACTGGAACAGACTTGACACCTATTACGTCGACAGGTTCATCAAGACTGCCATTGCACCCGGTATCCAAGAACTCACCGTGATGCTGCCCTCATTCCGGCGCTGCAAAACGGACTACAACTTTCCGTGCTCGCTTTTATCTGGCGAGAGCGGGCGGTCGATTCGGTATCTTAAACTCACCAACTCTAGTTTCCATCCCACCGCCGGGCTTGGTTGCCTGACGAGATTGAACCTGCGGTCCGTGCGTATCAGCGACGACGAGTTGGGGTGCTTCCTTTCTGATTCTTTGGCTTTGAGGCACCTGCAACTCTCTAGTTGTGATGAGATCGTCTGCTTGAAGATACCTTGCCTGCTGCGGCACCTCAGGTCCCTGGATGTGTTTCAGTGTAAGATGCTACATGCAATTGAGAGCAATGCCCCAGATATCTCTAGTGTAGACCTTGCACTTGGCGACCAAGTGGATTTCTCACTCTCACTGGGAGATGGTTCATCTCAAGTGAAGCAGCTCCGAATATCACCTGCGTCCCCAAGTTATGCTCTCGGCAAACTTCCATCAATTACACCCGGTCTTGAAGTCCTCAACATATCGTTGTTGCCACACGAGGTATGCACAATCTGAGACTTTAGACCGGTAGTTCTTTGGTTTTGTATTTCATAATAAGAGCATCTCCAGCGGATCCTCTAAACTTAAATTCCTTGGTTCTGCGATCAACTATTGCTCTAAGGAGTAGTTGTTATATCAGGTGACATACTAATCTGATGCACCTCTTTCTTCAGCAGGTGAGCACACCAATGGTGCCCGGCAAATTCCACCACCTCAAGGACTTGAATATTTCTCTCCCCGCTGTCTCGGCAGCAGATGAATATGATTATTTGTCTCTGTTAGCTTTTCTTGATGCTTCTCCTGCCTTGGAGACTCTCGTCTTCAGGGTAAGTCCTGTTATATAGCCATTGATTCAACAATTGAGTATTATTACCGTTTCTTTACAAAGTATGTTTATTAGTTAACTCAGATTATCATGCCTATTGTCTTTAGCTGATCATAGATTTCTGTTTTTACTACAAAGCTAAGTAATTTACAAAATAACAGTATCTCTTTTCATAAATACACGATACCGTAGAAAGCTTGCAATCAAACTTTGTCAAGTCTGTTCAACATAGTAAACCATGTTGAGTGTTCAGGTTACAATTGTTCCATTAGATTTGTCAGGGACCACTACACAAATATCATATTTTTATTAACGTAGTTATAGAAAAGTAACGGCCAGACATGCATATCTGAGATTGTTACAATGCTCAAAACATCATTTATACATATGAACAAGTGGAGTATTTAGGTACATACATAGATAATGCGCATCTCATGCAAATCTTGTCGTTGAGCCCATTTTTATTTTTCAGATGGTTCACCTAGAACTATTTTCATTTTTGTGAGAAGTAGTTGACATTAACATATTTTGCCCTTGCAGTCAGCGAGGGTTATGAACTGTGTTAACAGAGGCTACGGTCGGATTCATCGTGATGTTTCACATCTGGCGCGGGGGCAAAAGTTTTGCCATGGCAGCCTCAAGAATGTGACGATCTATAGTTTTTACTCTGCTGAAAGCTTGATTGAGCTAACCTGTCGTATGCTGAAGAACACGGCTTCACTTGAGTGCCTGACGCTGGACACCACCTATGGTTACCATAGCTGTTCCTCGAGCAGAAGCGGCAGGTGCTTCCCCATGGACGCGCGTGATGTGCTACAAGCCCAGAAAGCGCTCGTGGCTATAAGAAGATACATCAAGCCCGAAGTACCCTCTAATGTCAACTTGATTGTTGTGGAGCCTTGCAGTTCCTGTCATGTGAGCGATAACTGATTCTAGACTTTTCTGTTTCAATAGGACTGCATATTTACATAGTATTAGAGATACGGAGAAAATGTCGCTCGGCTGAGATTTTCACAAGACATGCTTGTTTTTTCACCTTTTACTGTTGTCATCTGTGCTTGTGATCAGCTATATAGATTACCAAAAAACAGAGAGGTACTGTACTTCTCTGTGGTTGAGACTTTTGTAGGACTCAGTCAAGCAGCTTAGCTGTGGGATCATTTAGCCGGCCTCATTCTTACCATTGCATGATGTACATAAGTGGGCGTAGGTCTTAGTAGTTAGTACTCCGTAAAAAACTTTTATTCACCTGGTCGCATGATTGTTACCCCCCTGCGTTCTTAAATATAAGTCTTTTTAGACATTTCAAATGGACTATAACATACGGATGTATGTAGATATATTGTAGAGTGTAGATTCACTTATTTTGCTCCGTATGTAGTCACTTGTTGGAATCTCTACAAAGACTTATATTTAAGAACGGAGGGAGTATTTGGTTTGTCCATTCTGCTCTTCTGAAGGTGCTGCAACAGAGGTTGTTGAACTGTCCGAAGTGAGGACTCAAGACCGAGAGTGACCGAGAAGAGATTGGTTAGAGCTATAGGCATTTTTTTCTTAAATACCCTGAAGGCCGATGAGCAAAAAATAGAAGTATCACTGGAGCTCATTGGCTTATGCGAGCGGCTAGCTAATCCTAACCGATGTTATGAGCTTGCTCCTTTGTGGTCTTTGCTGCAGGGGGGTGACTTTAACTGATACACGTTCACTGCTAAATGGGAGGCCTGACGAGATTGCACTTGCGGTGCTGTTGGATAATGAGCAACTAACATTATTATTTTTTGGGATAAGTATATTTTTCGTCCTCGAACTCTGGCGATAGTATAGAAATCGCCCCTCAACTCTGAAACCACTAAAACTTAATACCTCAACTATTTAAACCGGATATTTTTCGTCCCTCGCGACGCTTAAAATGGTTTTTGGTCCACGAGGCCTGGTTTTGACCACCATGTCACTTTAGTGACTGAGTGCCCCCAATGGCTATCTCTCTCCCCCGCATTCTCTTGATCCCCTTCGGTCACGAACGAACCATAAACGTAGCGGAGGCGGCGGCAGCAACTCGCTCATGGGCTGTGGCTGCGTCGGCGGCGGCGGCCACGCCACTACGTCTCGGTCGTCAACGCGTACTCCGTCCTCTCCTCGCTCACTTCGGGTTCGGCCCTGTTCGCTTCGCCAAGGACGCCGCTTGGTATACCGTCGAACGGTAGAACTGCATCGAGCGTGGTTTAGGTTGCCGCAACCATCCATGGCGCGGTGCAATCAGTGGACAATGATTATGTTGCAATCAGTAACTCAAAAGAGCCTGCAAATGAAAATTCAGAGGCTGCAAAAGAAATTCAGAGGCTGCAACAGCAGCTCATCCTTCTACATCAACAGCTAGTCCTTCTTACGCAATTCACATAGGCGAACGCTAGGCGCCGGCGCACCGGCCGAAAGTTTCGACCGGTCCCGCCCCAACCGTTTGATGTGAGCCGTTTGGCCAATGAATCTGGGCAAAAAAAATTGATTCATCCACGTCTTCTTCCTTGGGCTGGATCTGCAACTCCCGCTCAGGATCCTCATCGTCGCGCCTGCAGTCCCCTCCGGTGGCGGTCCTCGTCGCCGGCTGTCCTCGTGGTCGGTCCCCACCCTCGCCGGTCGTCCTCGTGGTCGATCCCCACCCTCGCCGGCCGTTCTCGCCGTTGAATGGATGTAGTCAAAAACTACCTCAATCCATGCAACAACCGCGCCTGCGGTTGCAGCTCCACCGGCGACGGTTATAGCTCCCCTTGGTTGTAGCTCCATCGCCGCCCCTCGCCGCTCGCTGCACGGAATTGCGTCGGCGGCGACCACCAGTCAGTCAACGCCATTGAATGGATGTAGCAAAAAACTTCAGTGGTAGTAGCAAAATTCTACTACGGTTGCAGCAAAAATCGTCGTTGTCATCGTCGCGATGTCGCAGCTCCGCCTGATGGATGTAGCAAAAAACTTCGCCACTCCAACTACGGTTGCAGCTTCTCTTTGTTGTGCAGTTCCATTGAAGCTTTTCTGTCTATGGTTGAAGCTTTTTTCAACAGCTGTTGAAGCTGTTCTAGGTGACGGTTGCAACACTAGTATACGCGGGTGCATCCAGCCATGGCGGCAGGTAGCCATGACGGCCGGCGAGGGAGTGCCTGGACGCCGGCGATGGAGGTCGTGGTCAGCCAGTCGCAGCCCGGGGGGGGGGTGTGGAGGGAGGGGGTGCGACGATCCTGACTCACGGCGCCGAGGGCCAGCACCAAGCAGAGCCTTGGTGCGACGATCCTGAACGGAGTAAGAATTAGTATCAAGAATGACACGACAACCAGAATCAATAAGTTGAGCAGCGAAAAAAAATCATGGTGAGACAGGGAACATGAGAAAAACTAGCAACAGAAAAAGACGGAGTAGAAAGAGTGCCATGACTAGCAACAAGAATGTGCCATCGACAGTGAGAACATTAATAGGAGAATCAAGAGGTCGAAGAGAAGACAACGCGAAAGAATCAGAAGACATATGAAAAGAAGCTCCAGAATCTAGAACTCATGAAGATGTACCTGACTGTGTAGGTGCCGGCGGTGATGGAGAGATGGAGGCAGTCTAAGGAAGACATATGAGTCCCACTGCAAGAAGAGCGTCTCTGGTCTCGCTGCTTCTGGCGACAATCAGACTCTGGGTGACCGGCCCTTCTCTGCATAAGGAGGGCGACCCACCCCCATGAAGGTGTGGGCAGGAGCAATGAGGCGAGCAGACGACACAAGAGCTCAGGCAGCCAGCATAGAGGGAACCGTAAGCAATCCAGCAGAACGAAGACGGTTCTCCTCAGAACGAAGCTCGGCAAGCACCTCCGAGATAGGAACATGACCGCGAGCAAGCAAGTGAGCACGTCGAGGATCAAACTCGGAACGGAGGCGAGATAGGAACTCATGGACACGCTAAAACTCCAAGTCTGACCGCATGGTCTGGCAGCAACGACAAGCACCACAAATAACTATCCGGAGAGAGTCAAGCTCGCGCGAGATGACATAGCTCTGTGAGTAGAATTCATCAACAGAAGAGTTACCCTGCTGAAGAGCGTGCTCCTGACGCACCACATATAAGTAGATAGCATCACCAGAGGGCTGATAGCGCTGACAAAGATAAGACCACATCGTTGCAACGGTGCTGAGGCCCATAAACTCCGAAGCAAACTGAGGAAGGAAACTCAAAGTGAGAACAACAGCATCCCGAGCATCATCATTGCACCACTGAGTGTAAGCAGATAGATCATCGCGGTAGATAGAAAGAGCATCTGAATAAGCTGGGACCTGTTGATCATAAGCATCAACCGCAACATCATTAAGAGCCTTGGCTGCATCCCGATCAGCCTGAGAAGCATCAGCAGCAGGAACATGCGGCACCGGCGGGGTAGGATCCACGGGAGCAACAGGGCAGGGCGGACAAGGGACCTCGCCAGAAAGAACGCCCCACAGGAGAAGACCGCGCATGTCGATACACATGAAATCCGCGAACTCAACATAGTTGGTGCCATCAAAGATCACCGAGCACCGAGGAACAACGATATAGCCCGAAGAAGACATGATGAGCTCTCTATTTTTTTTTGGAAGTCAACAGACATCGGAGGCCTGATCTGGATCGGGCAGAGGCATGCACGAGGCCAAAGCAGGAGTGGAGGGTCGGCGACCGGGCGGCGGACAACAACCAGCTGGGCGGATGGGCAGGAGGAGGCGGTGGCCGGACGAGGCAGGAGGCGGCGGCAGCCGAACGAGGAGGGGGCGGCAGTGACTGGACAGGCAGGCAACCACGACGATCGGGCGAGAGGAGGTTGTCGGGGGCGGATCCGGGCAGCGGGGGTGTCGGATCCGGGCGGAGCCGAGCAGGAGACGGGCTGGACGAAGACGGGTGAAGACCGGCGACGGTGAGCGGAGACGGCCGGTGGCAGGCGGATCCGAGCAAGGGACGACCGAAGATGAGGCAGAATAGGGACATGGCCTAGCAGCGGCGGCGGCTGGGGTGGAGCATGCATGAAGTTGCATCGTGCGGGAGAGAGGCTAACCTAGCATCTGATACCACGTCGGATAATAAGCAACTAACATTCATACGGGCCAAAGGCCAATACATGTACATATGTGGTAAAATGCAGAAAACCCCTTATACAATAAGGATATACCGAAAAGAGGACTATACACATCTAACATGTGTGTATCGACGAGGACGAGTTGGGTTCTTCCTTTCTGATTCTTTGGCTTCGAGGCATCTGCAACAGTGCAACTCTCTTATTGTGGTGAGATCATCTGCTTGAAGATACCTTGCCTGCTGCGGCACCTCAGGTCCGTGGAGGTGTTTGAGTGTAAGATGCTACATGCAATTGAGAGCAATGCCCCAGATATCTCTAGCGTCGGCCTTGGACTTGGCGACCAAGTAGATTTCAAAGTAACATTGGGTCGTCGGATTAGAAATGGATGGCACATATTCTGGGTGTGGGATCTGCACTCACGGTCACAAAATTCTGTGCAAAAAGATCCCCCGATTCTAATTAATTCAGTGCAAACGACTGAACCTTCCGCATATCTCATTTTACCGTTATATGTCCGTGGACGTGCAGACAGGAGGGCTTGGCCCCTACTTGCCCCCCTCATATCTCAGTCCTAAATCCATATAATTCATGCAACGCAAATCAACTCAATGTCTATCTATAAATAAAAATATAGTAGTTCATCAAACAACCGGATATAGAAATTTCATACGACAACTAGTTCACGACTACGATAGCATTAGGACCCGATCCACAACTAGATCAAGATAAAAGCAACATAGCTATAGTTCACCACTTCTTTGCTTTGCCCTTCCCCTTATTGTCTTCAGAGCGACGGTTGTACGTGTTGAAAGTCGGCATCCGGAAGTTGTGCCTATTGGAGAACCTAAAGGCTGACGAGACGTCAGGAGATGTGGACCTCGGTGTCATGGTGCAAACGGAGGGTGAAGACGTCTGAAACTCATACGTGCTTTGTACTTCTGACGAATATTTATAATAGATTTGATAATTTTTTTGGAAAGAACCTAGTACGTGCTGGGTTTCAGGTTGGTGATGTGCAACGGCAGGTGACAAGACATGATGTGCTGCGAGGAGTAGGAAGGCGTCGCACACATCCATTTTTTGTCCGCGCCAGCGCAAGCGAGGCCCAAATTGGGCTGGAAATGGGTCGCCCTGCGGATAAAAAGCGGGCGCGCGTCTACTTAGGTCACCGCGTTGGGCAGTATTTTCTATCCGTTATGATTCAAACGGACAGGACACTCGCGAATGAATTGGGTCGGCACGTTGAAGTTGCTCTGACCACGCAATCACACAGGCCTCACCGCTGCAGCCTGCCATCGCCCCTGCCCGAATCCCTGATCGAACCCCGCGCACATGTCAACGGGGGCCGCCGCACGTGGAAAGGCACGCCCGTTCGTTCCCGGACACCGCGCGCGCGCGCACCGACGCCCCGTGGACACCACGCAACGGCAGGCCTCTGCTCCGCTCTGCTCTGACGGGCACCAGCACCAGCGGGTATCGAGCAGCAACGTCTGTTTGTTTCGCAGGGCAACCAACCAGCAGAGTGAAAACGGACGAAACTAGCAGACGCGTCCATATGGGTTTCTGCCACTGGCAAGCGACGACAGTGAAAATCAGTGAGCAACAGCGGCCGATTAGACCCTCGAGCCCGACGTGCATGGCGGCCCTGTACCCGTCACAGTTCGCCGGGCGGCGGCCTTCAACTCGTCGACTCGGACAGGTGATGCAGGGGCCAAGTGATACGGTGTATCCTAGGGCCATCACCATGGACCCTTCACCTCACCAAGTGCCCAAAGGACCCATGACTAGAGCACGTGCAAGAGCTTTTGAGACCGAGGTGACCTCGCTCCTCTCTTTACATCTTTCGGATTCACTTGAGGTACGGCCTCTACCTTCATCAGAGACTCTATGCATACTCAGGTACTTGGACGAAGGCCGCGGGACAGCTCTACATGATGCTCAAGAGGACAGGCCCGACAAGTGCTCGAGACAAGAAGAAGGAATGCTAAAGATGCTACAGGCACCGGACGTCCGGCCTGCACCGGACGACCGGCGACTCCCAGGCACCGGACGTCCGGAAGACACCGGACGACCGGCGACTCCCAGGCACCGGACGACCGGAAGCCACCGGACGTCCGTGACTTCGGCAACAGAAGCTAAATAGCGGAAATCCGAGGATTACCGGACGTCCGGTCCCTCCGGAACCACCGGACGTCCGGTAACCCCCGGACGTCCGCTACGACGGCGACCGCGTGTGTAATATAAATACTGTTGACCTCCTCCCTTTAGAGTTAGCTGTGGTTTAGCTCATTTGATACTTGTGTGGATTTCTCCCACGAGACGGTGCGCCTCTACGGAGAAGATCCACTACGGATTCAGGACCTCCTTCAACGGAGAAGATCCCCAGGGATATCAAGACCTCCTCACGGAGAAGACTATCTTTGTATCACCGGTGTTGACTTTGGATCATGTATCTCAACCTTGTATCGCGAATCTAGCATTTGTGTGATTATCTTCGTGTTGATTGAGTGTTTTCCTCTTGTGTTTTCCCCATCTTTCCCTTGTGATTCCCCGTGTTCATCGTGTGCCAACCTCCAAACGTGAAAGATCCGCTGATTAGGGTTCCACCCTGTATCATATGGTATCAAGAGCAAAGGTTTCTCACGATTTTGGAGCCCCACACCTCGTTTTCTAGCCTGTTTTTGTCGTGTTCTTCCCTATTTCGAAAATTTCACCACAAAAAGAGCCCCAAAATTTTCTTTGTGATCTGTTGATTTGGCAAGATTTTGTTGACTTTGTTCCATGGATTTGTTGTGCCACGTGTCGATCTAGCATTCCCCCCCACCTTTTCCACCGTTTCCCACCGCAAATCCGACCACGTTTCACCGTTTTCGCCACGGATCCCACCAACCCAGTCCTAAACCTACCGGACGACCGACGTTCACCGGACGTCCGGAACCCCTCGAGACACCGGACGTCCGCTAAACACCGGACGACCGGCACCCCGACCACAGAACGCTTTTACCGGATTTCCGGTCTCCACCGGACGTCCGACCCCTTCCGACCGACCGGACGACCGGTAACTTCCGGACGTCCGACAAATCCTAACTCTGCTGAACTTGTTCAGTTACCAACCTTCCGCTACCACCCACCTTCCGCAACTACCACCCACCTTCCGCAACTACCACCCACCTTCCGCAACCACCATCGTTTTCCAGCTCTGAGTTTGAAAAGTGTGTCTCCCTTTGCCTTGGATACTTGAGTTGTGGTTTCACCGTTTCCTTGGATGTTTAGGCTACCTTGGGACGGCAAGACTTCGACAACACCACCGCTTAACTTTGGCAAGGACGGTAACATCGACGACACTTCTATCTTGCAATTGCATTGTCACCCTATGAACCATCTTGGCGTAGCTTTCCCATTGAGACTAGCCATTTGAGTATTGCCGGGCCACGACACTTGTGCACATTAGTGATAGTCATAGATATTGCATACTACATCATTGTGAGCAACATCACATCATCTTGGTATCTTGCATATCTCCGTGTGCCACAAGAGTGCTCCGCATACACAATAGCTACCTTGATACGAGAAGCATACATATGTGCCCAAAGAAAGAGCTCAAAAGCTTTTAAGCAAAAGAGCCAATCCAAGCAAAGAAACAATAGCATCATACGCCTTGCATCCAAAGAGATCATACACTCATAGCATACTTGTGATAGTTAGTCGTTACGTTTTGCCTCTTATAGGTCGTGCACAAGTGCGTATCCGCCTTTTAAGCAATCGGTTAGCGTCTCTCTAGTGTTGTGCAACACGAGCATTTTCCGTGGTTTACCACATTTTCGCTCAACCTTGGTTGCACAGCCACATTTATCTATCCGTGCGTGTGTTCCGTGTGCTACTCTTTGCTAGTGATCTACTTGTTGCATGAGCAAATTTTTGAACCATTTTCAACATCTTTGAGTCATTTTGACGATTGCATTGAATTTGTGCCACATCCTAACCAAGCTCCTCTCAAAGCTTTACTTGTGTAGGTGTGAGAATCGACACGAAGTGATACCAATAGTGCTATTTCCGGGTTACATTGTTGAGTGATCATTGATCCATTTTCAACCTCGGTTAAGGTACATTGATATTGTCTTCTCCTTTCTCCCACTCACATACTTGCTTGTGATGATGGATAGGCCAAGTTCATCTACCAACCCGATCTTCGACGATCCTCAAGAAGCGAACAACTACGTCACCAAACTACATCTCTTCGGTGTCCAACGCGCTCTACATCAAGAGAGTGAAGCTATGCGAGAGTACATTGGTCAAGTTGCCGAGGACGCGCGACAATTCCAACAAAGCACCAAGGAGCAAATCGACCTCATCAACACCAACATGTCTACTCAATACAATGAGCTCCGGACATTGATCATCAACCGACGTTCTTCCTCAACATCTTCTCATCGAAGAAGCCGCTCAAGTCGACACACCGACTCAACGCAAGACTCAAGTACACCTACGTCAAACACTCTTCGTCAAGCCGCACGTCAAGCTCGACATGAACATCGGCAACCTCTACATGACAAGAGTTCTCAAGAACCATTCGACGAGCAAGAAAGCCGACGTCGCCAAAACCAAGCTACACTTGAGCAAGCACAAGAACGGCAACGACTACGCAAACAACAAGAAGAGCGAGCACGTCAATATCAAGAAGAACAAGATGCCGAGGCTAACCGTCAAGCACAACAACGTCGAGAAGCTCAAGCTATGGAGGCGCAACGTGCCCTACAAGATGCACATCGCAATGTGGCAGCCCGCACCCGTCACAATCGTCAAGAAGAGGACTTCCTCCGCGATGAGATGCAAGAAAGGCGCCATCAAGCAAGAATGCAAGAAGAAACTCCTCCTCAAGCGCGACATGAGCAACAATACCGACAAGAACATCAACTCCAACAAGAACGTCTACATCATCAAGAGCAACATGATATGGCAAACCGCCAAAATAGAGATCGCCCTCCCAATAGGCAAGGAAACAATGACGAGCATCGCTATGGCAAGCTCAAATTCACAATGCCAAAGTTTTCCGGAAGCATTGATCCCGAAGACTATCTCTCATGGGCATTGAAAGTTGACAAGATCTTTCGCCTTCACAACTTCGATGAAGAGAAGAAGATCGCAATGGCATCACTTGAGTTCCAAGACTATGTTCTCATTTGGTGGGAGCAAATCATGGAGAGAAGAGAAGCCAAAGGCGAACCTCCTATCATCACTTGGGCTCAAATGAAGGAAGTAATGAGAGCACGATTCGTGCCTACACACTACAACCGCGACTTGTTCAAGAAGCTACAACTCCTCAAGCAAGGAACCAAGTCCGTTGAAGAGTACTACAAGGAGATGGAGATTGCCATGATAAGAGCAAACATCAAGGAAGATGAAGAGAAAACAATGGCGAGATTCTTGAATGGACTCAACTATCCTATCAAGAAGATTGCGGACTTCCAACCATACAACAATCTCCTCGAGCTAGTACACCAAGCAACCAAAGCGGAGCGACAAGTTCAAGAAGACTACAAGTACTCCAAGTTCAACTCCAAGAACTTCGGCTCCTACAACCAAGCTTCAACGACTTCGGCTACTCCTCCTACCTCTACCAAGCCTTCTACAAACTTCGGTGACAAGTCAAGCTACAAGAATGCGACTACATCGAGTCGTCCACCTTCTACCAACAACTTCAAGCCAAGAGCTTCCTCAACTACTACTCCAACCGAAGATACCAACAAGACGAGCTCCATCAAATGCTTCAAGTGCCAAGGACGAGGCCACAAGTCATTTGAGTGCAAGACCGTTCGCACCATGATCATCAACGACGACGGATCTTATGACTCCATGAGCGATGATGAGATGGAAGCACTTGAGCATGTCGCTATGCATCGCCAAGTCAATGAAGAAGAAGACAATCAAGTGTTTTGCGACAATGACTCAAGCCCCAACCTTGTTGTTTCCAAAGTATTGACACTCCAACATCAACAAGATGACGACCAACGATGTCATATTTTCCATACGAAGGCCGGCATCAATGGACGCTCCGTCAAGGTTATCATCGATGGCGGAAGTTGCCACAACTTGGCAAGTGAAGAGCTATGCGACAAGCTTCATTTGGTCAAGACGAAGCATCCGCACCCCTACAAGGTCCAATGGCTCAACGACGCCGGAATTCTTCGAGTCGAGCACACCGTGCAAGTCTCTTTCAAGATTGGCGCCTACGAGGACACTCTTGAGTGTGATGTGATACCCATGTCCGTGTGCCACCTTATTCTTGGACGCCCATGGCAATATGATCGTGGAGTCACACACAATGGACGGACGAATCACTATCACTTCAAGATAAAGGGCAAGGAATTCGTGCTACGACCAATGACTCCAAGTCAAGTAGCCGCCGACAAGATTTTACCTACCACCCATCGTGGAGAGAATGGTGAGAGAGCGAGCCACCAAAAAGAGAGCGAGAGCCACAAGCCAAATATGAGCGACTCCACGATGAGCGACAAGAAGCAACTAGTGCTATTTGCTACCAAACGAGAGATGAGAGAAGTGTGTGAGAACCCATCGAGCGTCTTCCACCTTGTGCTCCTATGCAAAGGGGAAGCCAAACCTACTAACACTTCACCACCTCCACCTTTTGTGTTGTCTAAATTGTTGTAGGAATTCTCGGACGTCTTTCCGGATGAGCTACCACCGGGTCTACCTCCACTTCGAGGGATAGAGCACCGCATCGACCTTGTACCCGGTGCCCCACTTCCAAACAAAGCTCCTTACCGCGTCAACCCCGAGGAAACGAAGGAGATACAACGGCAAGTGCAAAAACTCATCGACAAGGGTCATGTACGTGAAAGTCTAAGCCCTTGTGCCGTTCCCGTTATTCTCGTGCCTAAGAAAGACGGAACTTTTCGCATGTGTTCCGATTGTCGTCCGATAAATGCTATCACCGTTAGATATCGTCACCCTATTCCTCGCTTAGATGACATGCTTGATGAACTTTGTGGTGCCACCATCTTTTCAAAAATTGATCTTAAAAGTGGTTACTACCAAATTCGAATTCAAGAGGGTGATGAGTGGAAAACTGCTTTCAAAACCAAGTTCGGGTTATACGAGTGGCTTGTTATGCCAATGGGCTTATCGGAAGCACCCGGCACTTTTGTGCGTCTTATGCACTTTGTTCTTAGACCCTACATAGGTGTCTTTGTCGTGGTTTACTTTGATGACATTCTTGTGTTTAGCAAGTCGCTTGAAGAACATGTTGACCATGTCCAACTAGTTTTGCAAGCACTTCGCAAACAACAATTGTATGCTAATATGGAAAAATGCACTTTTGGCGTTGACAAGGTCGTCTTTCTAGGATTTGTCGTGTCTTCTCAAGGTGTTCACGTTGATGAAACTAAAATTGAAGCAATTAAAACTTGGCCTCAACCAAAGAACCTTATGCAAGTGCGTAGTTTCCTTGGTCTAGCCGGTTTCTATCGACGTTTTGTGAAGGATTTTAGCACCATTGCTATGCCTTTACACGCTTTGAGCAAGAAGAACGCACCCTTCATTTGGGGTCCTTCGCAAGACACCGCGTTCAATGAGCTTAAGAGCTTGCTCACGCACGCACCACTTCTAGCCCTACCAAACTTTGACAAACCGTTTGAGATTCATTGTGATGCTAGTGGTACCGGCATAGGTGGCGTGCTAATGCAAGAAAAGCGCCCAATTGCGTACTTTAGCGAAAAGCTATCGGGAGCGCAACTTAACTATCCTATCTATGATAAAGAGCTTTATGCCTTGGTGAGAGTTCTACGTGTTTGGGAACACTATCTTAGACCTCATGAATTCATTCTTCATACGGACCATGAGACACTCAAGTATCTCAAAGGTCAAACTAAGTTGAACAAGCGTCATGCTAAATGGAGCGAGTTCATTGAGTCTTTTCCCTATGTCATCAAATACATCAAGGGCAAAGAAAATGTTGTGGCGGACGCGCTTTCCCGCAAATGTATGCTTGTTACACAACTTGAGTTGAATGTGGTTGGCTTTGAGCATATTAAAGATTTATATGAACATGATCCTTTCTTTGCAAATGCTTATGCTAAATGCTTGACTCACACTTCTTGGGAGCATTACTACATCAAAAATGGATATCTTATGAGAGCTAACAAACTTTGCATTCCCGAGTCTTCGCTTCGTTTGCTCCTTTTGCAGGAATCGCATGGAGGAGGACTCATGGGACACTTTGGACGAGACAAGACGTTTGCTACACTCTCTAAGAACTATTTTTGGCCCAAGATGCTTCGTGACGTCTCACGCTTCACCAACCGATGTTCTACATGCCGCAAAGCTAAGCCCAAAGCTCAATCTTATGGTCTTTACATGCCTCTTCCTATTCCATATCATCCATGGGAAGACATAAGCATGGATTTCATACTTGGTTTGCCTAGGACTCAAAATGGCAAAGATTCCGTGCTTGTCGTGGTAGATAGGTTCTCCAAAATGGCTCATTTCATTCCTTGCAACAAGATCGACGATGCTTCACATGTTGCCACTCTCTTTTGCAGGGAGATACTTCGTCTTCATGGCGTGCCTAAAACGATCGTGTCGGACCGGGACGTCAAGTTCCTGAGTTACTTTTGGAAAACACTATGTGCTAAGCTGGGAATCAAGCTCCTCTTTTCTTCGGCGTACCACCCACAGACGGACGGCCAGACGGAGGTGACGAACCGCACGCTCTCCACTCTTCTTCGTGTGTTGATCAAGAGGAACATCCGGGAATGGGAGCATTGCTTACCAATCGCCGAGTTCGCCTACAACCGCGCAAGACACTCCACAACCGGCAAGTCCCCCTTCGAGATCGTCTACGGCTTCAACCCGTTGTCGCCTTTGGACATCCTACCTCTCCCTCTCCAAGAGCGCACGAACATGGACGCAAGTGCAAGGGCAACTTATCTCAAGAAAGTGCACGAAGACACAAGGGCGATGATCGAGCGACAAGTCCACCGTCGCGCCACCAAGTTCAACGTCAACAAAGCACCGATGGTGTTCCAACCGGGAGATCTTGTTTGGCTACACCTTCGCAAGGACCGCTTCCCACACGAGCGCAAGTCCAAGCTTCTACCTCGCGCCGACGGACCCTTCAAGGTGCTTGCACGCTACAACGACAACGCCTACAAGATCGACATCCCACGAGACAAGTACTCCGTGAGCGATACTTTCAACATCAAGGACCTCTCTCCTTTCCATGGTGATGAAGATTTCGATCCGAGGTCGGATCTTTCCCAAGGGAGGGGAGATGATACGGTGTATCCTAGGGCCATCACCATGGACCCTTCATCGCCTCACCAAGTGCCCAAAGGACCCATGACTAGAGCACGTGCAAGAGCTTTTGAGACCGAGGTGACCTCGCTCCTCTCTTTACATCTTTCGGATTCACTTGAGGTACGGCCTCTACCTTCATCAGAGACTCTATGCATACTCAGGTACTTGGACGAAGGCCGCAGGACAGCTCTACATGATGCTCAAGAGGACAGGACCGACAAGTGCTCGAGACAAGAAGAAGGAATGCTGAAGATGCTACAGGCACCGGACGACCGGCGACTCCCAGGCACCGGACGACCGGAAAACACCGGACGTCCGGCCCCTCCCAGACGACCGGACGACCGGAAGCCACCGGACGTCCGTGACTTCGGCAACAGAAGCTAAATAGCGGAAATCCGAGGATTACCGGACGTCCGGTCCCTCCGGAACCACCGGACGTCCGGTAACCCCCGGACGTCCGCTACGACGGCGACCGCGTGTGTAATATAAATACTGTGGACCTCCCTCCTTTAGACTTAGCTGTGGTTTAGCTCATTTGACACTTGTGTGGATTTCTCCCACGAGACCGGTGCGCCTCTACGGAGAAGATCCACCTCTGGATTCAAGACCCCTAACGGGAAGATCCCACGGGATTCCAAGACCTCCTCCGGGAGAAGACTATCTGTATCACCGTTGTTGACTTTGGATCATGTACCTCGACCTTGTATCGCGAATCTAGCACTTGTGTGATTGCTTCCGTGTTGATTTGAGTGTTCTCTCTTGTGTTTTCCCCGTCTTCCCCTTGTGTTTTCCCCGTGTTCATCGTGTGCCAACCTCCAAACGTGAAAGATCCGCTGATTAGGGTTCCGCCCTGTATCATCCCCCTTCGAGATCGTCTACGGCTTCAACCCGTTGTCGCCTTTGGACATCCTACCTCTTCCTCTACAAGAGCGCACGAACATGGACGCAAGTGCAAGGGCAACTTATCTCAAGAAGGTGCACGAAGACACAAGGGCGATGATCGAGCGACAAGTCCACCGTCGCGCCACCAAGTTCAACGTCAACAAGACACCGATGGTGTTCCAACCGGGAGATCTTGTTTGGCTCCACCTTCGCAAGGACCGCTTCCCACACGAGCGCAAGTCCAAGCTTCTACCTCGCGCCGACGGACCCTTCAAGGTGCTAGCACGCTACAACGACAACGCCTACAAGATCGACATCCCACGAGACAAGTACTCCGTGAGCGATACTTTCAACATCAAGGACCTCTCTCCTTTCCATGGTGATGAAGATTTCGATCCGAGGTCGGATCTTTCCCAAGGCAGGGGAGATGATACGGTGTATCCTAGGGCCATCACCATGGACCCTTCATCGCCTCACCAAGTGCCCAAAGGACCCATGACTAGAGCACGTGCAAGAGCTTTTGAGACCGAGGTGACCTCGCTCCTCTCTTTACATCTTTCGGATTCACTTGAGGTACGGCCTCTACCTTCATCAGAGACTCTATGCATACTCAGGTACTTGGACGAAGGCCGCGGGACAGCTCTACATGATGCTCAAGAGGACAGGCCCGACAAGTGCTCGAGACAAGAAGAAGGAATGCTGAAGATGCTACAGGCACCGGACGTCCGGCCTGCACCGGACGACCGGCGACTCCCAGGCACCGGACGACCGAAAGACACCGGACGTCCGGCCTCTCCCAGACGACCGGACGACCGGAAGCCACCGGACGTCCGTGACTTCGGCAACAGAAGCTAAATAGCGGAAATCCGAGGATTACCGGACGTCCGGTCCCTCCGGAACCACCGGACGTCCGGTAACCCCCGGACGTCCGCTACGACGGCGACCGCGTGTGTAATATAAATACTGTTGACCTCCTCCCTTTAGAGTTAGCTGTGGTTTAGCTCATTTGATACTTGTGTGGATTTCTCCCACGAGACGGTGCGCCTCTACGGAGAAGATCCACTACGGATTCAGGACCTCCTTCAACGGAGAAGATCCCCAGGGATATCAAGACCTCCTCACGGAGAAGACTATCTTTGTATCACCGGTGTTGACTTTGGATCATGTATCTCAACCTTGTATCGCGAATCTAGCATTTGTGTGATTATCTTCGTGTTGATTGAGTGTTTTCCTCTTGTGTTTTCCCCATCTTTCCCTTGTGATTCCCCGTGTTCATCGTGTGCCAACCTCCAAACGTGAAAGATCCGCTGATTAGGGTTCCACCCTGTATCACCAAGGGCGCGTGTGCTCCGCCCACCAACCCGAACACGGGCACGAGTTACAGACGTGTCCATCCTCTGTTTGCATTGCACCACGGCGAGGGCACGTCAGTAGCTACCATCTGGGTCAGAGATCAGAGACCTGCAGAGTTGTGGTGGTCGTCGAGTTACTCCAAAGGATTGCTGTTCATCGTCGTCGCTTGCCGCCAACTGCACCGTCTCCACGTGAACTCGGCGCTACGTCCTGCCCTACCGGACGGCCGAGGGTGGTAGGGGTAGGGGCACGGCCGGCCGCCCACGGCGCGCGATCGGGCGTCCGTGCGGTGAACCTGAATGGCCGGGCTCCGATCGCCGTACTGGTGACCCGACCAGGTGCACATACGTGCACGTGGAACAGCCAGCCACAGGATGGATGATGTATGTGCCCGTGGCAATGAAAACGCTGACCGGAGCACAGGAACAGGCAAGAAAATCCAGATACATGCATGCATCGTAGGAGCACCAGCGGCTACAGCCCAGCCGGTCGCGTCGATCGATTTCCTGTCGGCGTCGCGCACTCGCACTCGCACCACACACACAGGTCAAGCAACGGCACACGGGTTTACTACAAAGATGCAACGCAAGCAACTGCAACGGGCAAAATTTCCTTTTTGGCCAACGGCACGAAGCAACCAGTAGTAAGAATTTAGGACATGAAAACATCAAGGACCACGGGCAAGGTCCGGCCTCTTCATGTCTCCAAGCCTTTTTCTCCCCGATGGAGGCTTCAGAAGCAAGCCAGGGTCGGGTTGTTCCTTTCTCCAGCTTGGAGGAAAGGATGTCACGTAATCAAGTTTGGTATCACTTTTACTGCCATCATTGTGCAGTATCTGCCGAATCTAGCTATATGATAAACATATCAAGCACGTTCTGATGTTCCAATCAACCACATTTCACCATATCCACCAGACCACCACGGATGCTCTTACCGTATCTCCCTCCGGCCTGCAACAGCAGAGTTCTTGCTTGCCCAGATGGCAACGGTCGATGAGAGTGGCAGCACATGAGAAATCCAGTGGCTCCGGGCCTAATTGCTCGTCCATCGTAGACATGTAACAAAGCAAACAAAAGACATGTTCTCCTGGTCCTGCAGTGCAGACTGTTGAAGTGGAGATATGCCGTGAGCAAGCTAGGCATTTGGCACGCATGGATGACAGGCAGACACAGCAGCGACAAGAGGCCTTTTGAGCTATGCCAGCCTCATGCTTAACCTTCTAATCTAATGCTAATAAATCATGGGCTCGCTAGCTAGCTAACCCAGGCAGGCAGGTGCATCTACTAATCTCCCCAGGCCAGGCCCCCACCATGAGGGCGAGGCGCTACGGCCACATGGACTACAGATGGAAATACCTGTAACACTGCGTTGCAAGCAAAATGCCGCCTCCTCCTCCTCCTCCTTGGCTTTGGTGGCAAGAGAAGAGAGGGTACGCAAATGGTTGGGGAAAGTTATGGGTGACAGTTGGAGCTTGCAAGGATAGGCCACCCTTTCCCATTTAAACACACTGCCATCCTTTCTGCGGTTCCTTCACACACCTCCACCTCCACCCCACACCATAGCCATACACACGGCCCAGCCCTGAAGAATTCTTGCCCCCCTCATGCAATCCAGCCTCTCCCTCTGAATTCTCTGTCCTGTGAAGGTGGCCGAGTGCTGAGGGATCCCGTGCTCTTCTCGGGCTATGGGTGCTCAAGAGGCATAGGCAAGAACCGTGCCATCTTCAGTGTTGCATTGTTGAGGAGATTCAGAATTCGGAAGAAGCATAAGAGTTTGTGTTTGCAGAATTCTCCCTCGACCTCGTTCTGCCTCTCTTCTTTGGCCTTTCTTGTCTCTCTTCTGGTCTCCCGCTCCGGTCGCCTGTCATGGAATCCTCCCAGATCACCGGGGATGGCGGCGAAGAGTGCAACAGTAATGAATCCGGGTGGACGATATACCTGACCTCCCCCACGAGCAGCTATGAAGCAAAAGAGAATGGCAGTGAAGGAAGTAATGTTGAAGATGGCAGTGGCTACATCACCACCGAGAGGAGGAAAGGGAAAGAAGAAAACAACGCGGATGATGATGGAGATTACGACTCCCTGGCGTCTGATGCTTCCACAGGGACATCTCAAGTGAAGGTGCTTGAAGGCAAAGAAGAGAAAGATCGTCAGGCAAATGATGGATGCAGCAATGAACATGGCAAGGATGAACAAGCTGAGATACTTACCAAGTTCTTGACAGGCAGCAACAAAAAGGCGGGCAAGGTGAAGAAAGGGGAAGAGAAAAGCAGCAAAAGAGGCCACAATAGAAGACGTAGCTCATCAAGAACAAGCTTCTTTTGGTAACCGATGTAAAAACCTCGCTCGTCTATTCCTTTCTTATCAAGCTAGAATCCATGTCAGCGGCATGAGGAATTGAAGGCCTTGTCATGGTCCCTGCTATTGCCTTCTATTGTTTTGTCCATTTGTTAGCCACCTCATAGGTTAGTTCTTCCTATGCAAATCTGTCACCCTTTCATTATTATTCATTGCCCTATTCTTAATATCGACATTCAAGCACTGCATGCTGTCCTATGTTTCTATAGACATTAATGAGCACTTTGTCCAGATACACCTCCCCAATGAAGTGTTGAGGCCACCAACCCAAAAAGATAATTCGGTTAAACGGCCTTTTGCTTTTCAATATTTTTATAGGTCAGAACATCTGCATGGGTTAGAATTTACTCAGAAAAGGCGTATATAGAAATCTGCTTTATCGTGTGCCTGTCAATAATCTTTTCACGTTTAGTGAGCAATCTAATGTAGTATTGTCTATCAGATAAGTTATATCAACTGACGTAAAGCAAAATTTTAGGATTTACGCAAATCTGCTTAATACCTTTTTCTTACCCTTGACTAAAGCAAGTCCTATCATATATAGTAGATCAATCTTACTACAACTGATGCGGCGTTTGCACATGAAACCTAGGAATATCCGGCCCTTCCATATAAGAAGCATTAGATAATGTACAGTACATTTATAAACAATAAAATGTACTCCCTCTGTAAAGAAATATAAGAGCGTTGAGATCACTACAAAGTAGTGATCTAAACGCTCTTATATTTCTTCACTGAGGGAGTAGAAGATTTCAAGAAGACAAATCAACAATTTACTGTACAAACAAGTGTAGTTTACAGAACAGCTTAAGCAGACATGACAAGTAATACAAGGTACAAGAGCCTCCAGCTATCACCTGATATGTGCAATTCCTACTCTTTGCGTCTACAGTAGTTCCCTAAAAGCAGCAGCAGCATCAGATGGAGCACCTTCTGCTGGGCAAATGATGCAAAAGAAGGAATTGCCTCCCAACAACAACCTCATTCCTGAGATAAAAGAATGAAAATTTATTAGGGGAATGGTAATCAGTTAATCACTAATAAGTTAGTATAAAGAGTTTGACTGAACTAGCAAAGACAGGGTAAAGCAAAACTGCAAAAGAGGTAATTGAGTTATTTCAGAATTCAGATGAAGGTGAGCGCTGGGCACAATCAATTTCGATAGGACTTACATCAGATATGCACCTTAAAACACATGGTTTTGGCTGTCGAGTTGATGTTTCATTGTGAAAGTTACAGTTATCCAAAGTAGGCAGGGGTGGTGATTTGTGAAATACCTAACTTTTAAGTCGTTTCACTCAGTTGTAGCTTTCTAATGCTATTTTTTCTGACCAAGCACATAAAAGCCACTTCATTCGAAAGCATCAGTAGCCAGCTCAAGGTCCCAAAAAGAAAGATCCATAATCACCCAGATTACTATCATGCCTAATCTCACACCAGATATTCTCAGAAACAACGAAACAGCAGGCACAATCTTCAGGGAATCGTACAGGGTGTTCCAGCTTGGAGCCCTCTACCAAGTAATCAATCGCAATAAGGCCAAGACAACGAGGGGAGCTAACCTGCTACATTAATTTGTGAGACTAATCAGAAAATGCATACTTAGCAAATATACTTCACATGGCACATTTTGTAGTTATAAATGCTAAAATGTGGTGACAAGGGTCAAGGGAGAAGGCGCGGACTCTGATGTAATGTAACCAAAGAAAAAAACAATGCTAGGGGAATCGTGCTCAATGTCAATTCCATGGATTCCAAGTACGACCATACCTATCCACATAGCCAGTCAGTCAGGAAGAACGAACATGTCGAGCGAGCACATTGTTTCTTCGATTCCATCCAAAATTCACAAACTAGAGTGCAAACAAATCAATTCCGCCGCATTACACTCCACGGCACAACCTTGGATTTGAAATGAAATGAGCCGATGAAAATTCTGGATAGAAATCAGGCTTACGATTAGGATGTGCCGAGGGGTTCGTGGACTTGGCGGGAGGCGGCCCGCGGCTACGACGCGATGGGCTTGGAGTGGTGGAGGAAGGCGGCGGAGCAGAGCACGGTGGTGACGACGGCGAAGAGGCCGAGCGCGAACATCAGCGACAGCCCGGCCACCGCCAGATCCAGCATCAGCTGCGCGCCGTGGAACACCGCCCCCAGCGACATCCTCTTCCCTTCCCCGACCCCTCGCCTCGCCTGCGACGCGCTCTTCTCGGAGAAAGCCCGTGGCTATATCACGGCAACGGGGAGGCGGACAGAGCCAGAGGAGGAGGAGGAGGAGAAGCGGCGGGACACGCGGCGCGGCGAGGGCCCAAGGGGAGGCGGCGAGCCGACCACCTGGACGAGCGCTCGTGCCATCTGTGAACCGTGACACAACGATCACATGGAAATCAGGAAATGTGATATTTACCCTCAAAGAAAGGAAATGTGATAGTTTTTATTTTCCATAGAAGTTTCAAAAATATAAGAGCAATATGGAAACAGTTTTCTTCTCTTAAAGATGTTCTTTTTTGAAAATATGCTCCCTCCTCCACCACCTCCGTCTGCTCCGGCGGCCACCCCGGCGGCCGAGCACCTACCCCCTCCTCCATCACATATGAATGCCCTCGCCACAAACACGACAGATACGCCTCCACCTCCCCCACCCTCACCATCCAACCCAAGGACGAGCTCACCCCCACGGTAGCGCCACCTCTATCCATCTTCTTCGACTTAGCCTATGTCAAGGCCGACCAGGTAGCTCTTCGATGCTTCCTCGACTGCGGAAACGCCATGGGGCTCGAGTTCGAGGACGACTGCAGCCTCTACCTTCGCCTCGACATCACCGCCCCCGAGCTCCACCTCGCGTCGCCTCTCTACGTCGTCTTCGACTTCTCCAACCACCACCTCGACACCATCATCATCGCTTCTCTACTCCAGACTGCTCTTGGTGGCTGTGCCACCGACTTTTTCGTTGCTAGGTGCTCCCCACTCATTTTCCGCTTTCACATTGCATCTCCACGCATCGCTGAGATCATCCTCCACCAGTCCAAGGTCTGCCACCGCAACTACGCATTCGCCTTCGCCAGAGCCCTGCCACCTTTCCCACCACCACCACCATCGACCGCGGCCTCCTGCATGTCGCTTGCCCGCCTGCTCCAAATTCCTGAAGATCTGGGGCTCCAGTTTGAAGCTGTGGCCTGGTCACAGCTCCCATCCTACTTCACCATCGACCCCGGCCGCCATCTTCACGGCTGTCGCATGTATGCGCGAGTCATCCAATTCCCATTCACCCTCAACGCCACGTCCATGGCGCTCGTCCTCCCTCGCCTGTTCGGAGGATGCTACCTCCACTTCAACGCCATTAACGACGGCGATTCATGCTTCTCCTTCACCGTCGCATCACCAGCCATTGCCAACCTGGTAGCCTCCATGGGGGACTTCCGAAAGCGGGGCATGCTGCTCCGCTTTCCCTGGCCCATGCGTATGAGTGCTGCCCGACGCCCGCTCCCTGGCGATGCCATGCCTCCGCCGTACGGATCTGCGTCTCCCTCGTCGTCGCCGGTCGTCTCTGCTTCACTGCCATCAGCGTCCACGCCTCTCGACCTGCCTAAGGTGAGGCGAAAACGGCCTGGTTCTAGCTTTTTTTACCGAATGCTTAATGCTACTTGCTTTAACCAGACACCACCTCATGTGCATTACACTTATCATTCGCATCCCTTTTGGATTGCTTTCCTCCCTATTAGTGTTAGGCCAAATGAAATGTTAATTGAGTCAGCCCTAAACCACTACTTTTCGGCTAACCAAGACTTCCACGCAATCAAGGTTACTGATCTCATTTTCAAATCCGGCATCTCCACTCGCACAGCAAAATTTCAAATCCTCAAACTTGGGCCCCTTGACTTTGTAGGGTTTCGTCTTTTTCTTTTTGACCAGCTTGAAACGGCCGTATCGCACTGTGCTCGATTCCTCCATTGTTATAATGCCCTTGCCTTCTCCCCGCTGCCCCCTAGACCCGAATCCGTCCTTGGCCCTTTTACCTATCCATCGAGCACGGCCTCGCCACTCGGTCGGTCAGCCATGCAAGCCTCCCTGGCCCACCGCATGCACAATGATGATCGTGCGGTCGCTCCTGACACACCATATCTCCCCAAAGATCCGTACACGCAGGACAACGTTGCGCGTGCGCGCGAGGCCAGTGCTAGAACCAAAAAAAACCTCTGATCCCTCTGTCTGTGCCAAATATGGACGTCCCACCTGACCCACTGATACGTCCAAAACGTATCTATAATTTCTGCTTGCTCCATGCCACTTTTGGGTGATATTGCTATGATATTCATACACTTCCATACACTTTTGATCATATTTGGACTAACTTACTAATCCAGTGCACCCCAGTGCCAGTTTCTGTTTTCGACTGTTTTTGTATTTCAGGTTTTCACGTTTCGAGAACTGCCCAGAAAAATCCAGAAAAAATATATAAAAAATCAGCGTTCCGGAAACAACACTGCGTCCAAAGGGCAGCCTGGGGGGGGGGGGCACAGGGGCTCCAGGCGCCCTGTGGGCGCGCCCCCCCTGGGCCGCGCCGGGGGGGCGCCTGGGCCCCCCGAGGCTCCCCCGATGCCCTACTTTGGCATATATTTAAAGGACCCTCCGAAACCCTCAGAGGAGGAACTTTTTTTGCGATCCCATCTCTGTTCCGCCGCCGCCGCCGCTTCCAAGATCGGGAGCACCAGGAGAACTCTTCCCGGCACCCTGCCGGAGGGGAGGATCATCACCGGGAGCTTCTCCACCACCATGGACGCCTCCCGGATGACTCGTGAGTAGTCTCCCTTGGACCATGAGTCCATGACCAGTAGCTATGTGATGTTCTCCTCCCGTTCTTGTGCTTCACTAATTAGTCCTCGTGAGTTGCCCTACATGATCGAGGCACCTATGTAATCCTTATGCTGTTGCTATGTTGAGTTTGCTGGGATCCGATGGATTATGAGATTATGTTCAGATTGATCTTGAGTAATATATTTGATTCACCTCTTTTATATTTTAGTTCATAAGTAATTCTTGCATGGTCTCCGTTGTTATTTATTGCTTTGGCCGAGTAGTAGGTAGTGACTCCAAGAGGGAACGTTATGCTCGATTGTGGGTTCATGCCCCTCGATGACTAGCTTGAGTGATAGAAACATGAGTCTAGGGGATGTGTTGTTGCCACAAGGGGGAAAACAACGGTGCTTGTGCTCGCGGGTGCAAGGATTGTTTACTTTACGCAAAGTTCTTTTAATGCAGTTGTCTGTTGCATTGAGTTTACACTATGGGTGGGACTCGCAACTTAATACCAGCGAGATGTTCTGGATAGATATCTCAAGGTGGATGATTAGTAGTAGATATTGATGGATTTCGGTCTACTTACTTTGGCGTACCGCCCATGCTTTGAACCTCAACCTTTCTTGCAATGTAGTTAGCATTGGTTTGCGTTTGTGGTCCTGTCAATTGCCCAGCTGTAATTTGTTTACCTCACATAGCTGTTTTATCGTCTTTTGGGAGAGAGACATCACTAGTGAACATCATGAGGCTCCGGTCCATATTACCATCATTGATCACATCCACTATTTATTTTCCGTTATTATTTACTATTGCAAAAACTATCTATCACTACTATCATTGCTTTTAACCCTTTGTGAACTACAAGGCCGGAGGGATTGACAACCTCTCTGTACTCGTTGGGAGCAAAGTTATTTGTATTTGTGTGCAGGTCCACGTTGATTGCTAATTGCGCCGTTAGCAGTTGACACCTACTTGTTGAACCTAGGAGTCTCTGGGGATTCGATCCTTGGCATCTTTGCTAGGGGAAAACACTTCTACTTACTGCATCTTACACCTTCCACTTGGGGTAACCAACGAGGGGTTCGAGGCCCATCAAGGAGTATTTTCTGGCGCCGTTGCCGGGGACTCCACTCTTCAGGATAGGGGAGTTGCATGCTATCTTTTACCTTTGCTTTTTAGTCTTGTTAGTTTACCTTTCATTTTTGCTTTAGTTCCTTTTATTGAAAATCACAAAAATAGTTATCTTGCTTGCTTGCTACTATGGGTTCTACCAAAAACACTAAATGGGAGGAGTACACCCCTACTTCCTGTCGGTGTACTAAGGTAGGGGTACCCCAGTACCCCAACTTGTGCACGGGCAGTTGCAGCTTCCCGCGGCAAGGTTTACTGCGTGCTCGCCGGAGACCTTCCTGCCCCCTATTAAACCATTCAAAAACAAAGTATACAAGACATAAGACCGAGATCCCGGCAAGCGGAGCTTGCCGGGAAGGCCGTACCAGGCTTAAGACTGTTCCACTAACCCAAGGCCCTGGCAAGAGGAGCTTGTCAGGAAGACTAGAAGACATCGTATCGGCGCTATACGCGCCCCGGCAAGGGGCCCGGGGAGCGGCAAGTTCCCGGGCCCGGCAAGATCAAGGCCCCGGCAAGGTACTTGCCGGGAAGGCTGCGCTGTGTGCCCGCGCTCCAGCTCATCGGCCCACGCGTCGTCCTGGGGCCTATCCAGGGACGCGTGGCGGATGGCTGTGCAGCCTGGGGTACACGGTGGCACTCCACGGCGATGAATCCGTCGCCGTGGCAGACGGAGACGCTAAGGCGGGAGCTTTTGGGGTCGACGGCGACGGGCATTAAATGCCCTTGTCCCCCACTGTTAAAGTAGGTATAGACCACTGTTCTGTACTGTAGCTCCATTGTTCCCGCACTGTTACAACTACCACCTCTTTTACATTTTTACCCCTTTCTCCTACGTTGACACCTGTCGGTGACCCCTTGCACTATAAAAGGAGGCCCATGCACAACGTGGAGGGGGTTCGAAAACCTAGATTACTCTCACGCACGGTGTAGCTGCTTCTTCAAGCTCCCGAGCGCCCAACTTAATACACAACCAAGCAGGAGTAGGGTTTTACGCATCCGTGCGGCCCGAACCTGGGTAAAACTGCCCGCGTGTTTGCCTCGATCTGCTCTTTGTGCTCCCTCCGCCCTCGTACCGCACAGACAAGGGGCTCCGGTCCCATAGGTGTTCGTGGCGGACAGTTTCCCCCGACATCTTTGGCGCGCCAGGTAGGGGGCGTCGAGGTTGTGCGAACCTGATCCGGCGTTCGCGCGGGCGCATTCTTCATCAACCTCTCCAGCTTCATCAGCAACTTCGTCAGCGACAACTCCATGGCCCCGAAGAAGAAGCCTTCAGAGGTTGGAGGCCCGTCTGCGTCTCACCCGCCGCCACCAGAGCCAACGGTGGGCGGGGGAGACGCCGTCGGAAGGGTGGTTGCCGGCGAAGACACTCACGGTGCCACCAGATCCAAGAACAGGACGGACGACCGGACCTCGGTCTCCGTGGACGCGCCACGTCCATCACAGCACACGACGACCCCGCAGCGCCATACCACGGGAGGTGGTATCCGCTTGCTGGGACAAGGCCAAACTGGAGGTTCGCGGGACGCCCCGGACCCCCGTCCGGGCACAAGCAAAGCGAAGGCGCCGGCGCGGGACCCCGCTCCTTCTAACGTTGTTAGAAGTCCGAGCGTATCCCGCTCCTCGCACCGCTCACCCGCGTTCCCCTCTACTCCAGCAGAAGCGCTCGCGAGGGCGCAGCTGCTCCTAGATTTTCCTCCGGCGGCTGACAAGGCCGAAGAATGGAGGGCCACTATCCGGAGCCTGATAGACTTCGCCAACAACGACTCTCCGCAGCAGCCGTCGACCTCACGGCCGCGGCAAGCTGAGAAGACGAAGGCTATCGGCGACAAGACTGCTGGGGGTGCGACAAGCGTGCACTCCCCGCCGCAGAAGCAGAAGACGCCGCCCCGCCGGAACAACCCCGACGACGGCTCCACAGCCTCGTCGGACCCGCGGGTCCGTCGGGACCAGCGCCAGGTCCTCGACGACCGGCGAGATGAAGACGCTCGAACCACGATCGAGCGCCGCCGAGAAGCTCGGCGACAATCCGACAAGAGAGCTGGGAACACTGTCGACGCGCACGCGCCCGGTGAACCAGGCGACTTGCCGTACGCGGCAGGCTGCCCTGCGTTCACCCGCGAGCTGCGGCGCGTCCAGTGGCCCAGCATGAAGAACTTTAAGCCCGACGTACCGGAGAAGTACGACGGCAAGACGCACCCCTCGGAGTTTCTCAGCGTCTACACTATCGCAGTGCAAGCTGCCGGGGGGCGCGACGAGAAGATCCTAGCCAACTACTTCCCGCTCGTGCTGAAACCGAACGTCCGTTCGTGGCTCATGCACTTGCCGGAAGGTTCTATCTCCTCTTGGGCCGACCTCTGCCATCAGTTTGTTGGCGCCTTCACCGGCGGCCACAAACCCCATGGCCAGGAGAGCGATCTCCACATCTTGGCCCAGAAGGAAGGCGAGCCCCTGCGCAAGTATATCCAACGCTTCAGCCGGGTGCAGCACAACATCCCTGACGTTCACCCTGCTGCGGTTATCAGCGCGTTCCATCAGAACGTGCGTAACCGCCGCATGCGTGAGGAAATGGCGATGACCAAGATTAGGGACGTCAGCGAGCTCTACGCTCTTGCTGACAAGTGCGCCCGCGCGGAAGAGGGGAGGAAACTCCCCGGGGAGGATGCTGGCGCAGGGGGAAGCGACAGCGACGACGCCGCCCCGGCAAAGAAGAGCCGGCGGCGGAACAACAGGAAGAAGGGCAAGAAGGAGGTGCTTGCCGTCGAGAAGTCCGGCAAGGAGGCCCCCGCCAAGCAAGCGCAGGCTGGCGGCTCCGGCAAGGAGCCTGCCCCTGCAGCGGCGGCCGACAAGCCGGGTAGCTCCGACAAGCAATACTGTAAGATTCACCGCACCAAGGGTCACGATCTCTCCAACTGCAAGCGCGTTGAGTACCTCGTCGAGCAGCAAAAAGCTGAGTACGAGAGGCGCGACAAGGAGAAGGCCCAAGGTGGCGGGGAAGAGCCCAGCAAGAAGCGGCCGTTCAATGGCCGGGGAGGACGCCGCGGCAAGGCTAAGCAGCGGCAAGGGGATCGACCTCCCCGGGGTCGCGACAACGACGAAGACGACGATGAAGACATGGAGGATGACGAGAACAGCGAGCAGGAGTTCCAGAAGGCCACGGAGGTCCTGTGCGTCGACGGTGGCGCCTCCCTGCACACCTCCCACCGCCAGCTAAAACAGTGGGTGCGTGAGGTGAATGCAGCGGAGCCGCCCGTGGAGTCGCGCAGGCTCCTCAAATGGTCCAGCACGCCCATCGTTTTTGATCTTGAGGATCACCCTGACCGCACCACCGCGGTCGGGTGCTTGCCGATGCTGGTTTCTCCCACCATCCGCAACCTCAAGGTCACCAAAATGTTGGTTGACGGCGGGGCCGGGCTGAACTTGATCTCCTCTGCTGTGATCAAGAAGCTCCAGATCCAAGATGGCGAGCTCGAAGAGACCGGTTCATTCCAAGGAATCAACCCGGGAAGGAGCAAGCCCAAGGGAAAGATCACTCTGCCGGTGACCTTTGGCGGGGAGCTCAACTTCAGGACTGAGCGCATCACCTTTGACGTCGCTGATATTCCATTGCCATACAATGGAATACTCGGCCGTCCCGCCCTCGCCAAGTTCATGGCAGCTTCCCACTATGCCTACAACGTGCTGAAGATGCCGGGGCCGATAAGCGTCATCACTGTCCACAGCGACAAGAAAGATGCGCTTATTTGCGCCGACAAGATTTACCGGGATGCGGCAGCTGCGGCCGAGAAGGATACTCTTGCCGCTGAAGCTCCCGGGGGGAAGAAGACGAAGACCAAGTCCGGCAAGTGCTCTGGGACCCACTCCGGCAACCGCACCTCTTCGGAGTGCTGCGCTGCCGTTGAGGACGTCCCATCGAGCTCCACCGGCAAGAGCAAGAAAGGTATGGCTGCTCCTCCGGCAACCAAGAAGGTCTCCGCAAAGGAGGACGGCACTGGTGGTACCTTCACCATCAGTGCCACCCTTGACAGCAAATAGGAAAGCGTGCTCGTTGCCTTCCTGCGGGCGAATGTCGATGTGTTTGCCTGGCAACCATCTGACATCCCCGGTGTTCCCAGGAAGGTGATTGAGCACAAGCTTGCTGTCTGTCCTCACGCGCGGCCCATCAAGCAGAAAGTGAGGAAGCAAGCCGTGGAGCGCCAAGAGTTCATCAACGAGGAAATCAAGAAGCTAGAAGCAGCTGGCCTAGTTAGAGGTGTGATCCATCCGACGTGGCTGGCAAACCCAGTCGTCGTGCGCAAAGCCAACGGGAAGTGGAGACTGTGTATAGACTTCACCGATGTGAATAAAGCATGTCCCAAGGATCCATTCCCTTTGCCGCGCATCGACCAGATCGTTGACTCCACTGCCGGATGTGAGCTACTCTGTTTTCTTGATGCATACTCAGGCTATCATCAGATTTTCATGGCCAAGGAAGATGAAGAGAAGACTGCATTTATCACTCCATGTGGCACTTATTGCTTTATCCGCATGCCATTTGGATTGAAGAATGCAGGCTCGACTTTTGCAAGGGTAGTATACACTGCTTTTGAGCCACAGATTCACAGAAATGTAGAAGCTTACATGGATGACATCGTGGTGAAGAGCAAAAGCAAGGAAACCCTGATTCAAGACTTAGAAGAAACGTTTCAGAACCTGCGCAGGATACAGCTCAAGTTGAACCCCGAGAAGTGCGTCTTTGGAGTCCCCTCCGGCAAGCTTCTCGGGTTCTTTGTATCACAGAGGGGGATTGAAGCCAACCCCGACAAGATCAAAGCCATCGAGCAGATAGAGGCCCCGAAGCGCGTCAAGGATGTCAGAAGGCTTGCAGGTTGCGTTGCTGCCCTCAGTAGGTTCATTTCAAAGTCCGCAGAACGCGCCCTACCTTTCTTCAAAATCTTGAAAAAGGCAGGTCCCATGAAGTGGACTCCGGAAGCGGAGGCGGCGTTGCAGGATTTGAAACGGTACCTGTCCTCCACTCCTATACTTGTCGCACCTAGACCACAGGAAAAGTTGTTGCTATACTTAGCGGCAACCAACCAGGTGGTTAGTGCTGCGTTAGTAGCGGAGAGGGAGTCCGACGAGGAGTCAGCATCACCGGCAAGCGAATCTAGCGACAAGCAGGGGGCTGTCCCGACAAGCTCTGGTCCCGACAAGGAAGACTCTGCGCAGGAACAAGGAGGGGTGCGGAAGAAGATGGTGCAGCGCCCAGTGTATTTTGTAAGTTCCCTTCTCCAGGGAGCTAGATCAAGATACTCTGGTGTGCAAAAATTGCTTTTCGGCCTCCTCATGGCCTCGAGGAAGCTGCGCCATTACTTCCAAGCCCATGAGATAACAGTGGTCACTCGCTTTCCGTTGAAGAGGATATTGCACAATCCAGAGGCAACAGGCAGGATCGTCGAGTGGGCACTGGAGCTGTCAAGCTTTGGACTCAAGTTTGAAAGTACTTCAACCATACAGAGCCGAGCTTTGGCAGAATTCATTGCCGAATGGACCCCGACGCCAGATGAAGAAATTCAAGAAACAAGTGCACCCGTGCAAGAGGCGACAAGTGAATGGGTAATGTATTTTGACGGTGCCTTCTCGCTGCAAGGCGCCGGTGCCGGCGTGGTACTCATCGCGCCCACCGGAGAGCACCTCAAATATGTTATCCAGATGCACTTTCCCAGGGAGCAAGCGACAAACAACACTGCAGAATATGAAGGCTTGCTTGCCGGCCTCAGGATTGCGGCCGAACTTGGGATCAGAAAGCTGATTGTACAAGGCGATTCTCAGTTGGTGGTCCGACAAGTTAACAAGAGCTATCAGAGCCCTTTGATGGAAGCATATGTCGATGAAGTAAGAAAGCATGAAGAGCACTTTGAAGGTCTGCAGATGGAGCACGTCCCAAGAGCTCAAAATGAGATTGCAGACGGCCTTTCAAAGTGCGCCGCGATGAAGTTACCTGTGGAACCAGGGACCTTCTTACTTAAGCTGACTCAACCATCCGTTACACCATCAATTGGGCAGTCCAAGAAGAGAAAGTTGGTCTCCGGCGACTACTTGCCGGCGGATCTTCCGGAAACCGCCGCCAAGGTCCCCAAGATCAACAACCAGAACGCTGAGGAACAGTTTGCTCCTGCAAGTCCTCGGGCTTGTGCAGTTGAAGCAAGCGTTCCCGACGAGCCTCGCCCTGGCGAGCTTGCCGGGGGACCGTCAGCTCCGGCAGGACCAGAGGTCTTCGCCGTAGAAGCTGAGGTTCCCGCAGCGGCCCTCGAGCCTTTAGTCCTTGCCGTCGAGCCTCGGGCTCCGGCATGGGCGCAGCAGATCGTCCGTTTTCTGCAAACTGGAGAACTTCCCGACGACCCTCAAGAGATAGAGAAGATAACCAGGCAGTCAAGTATGTACCAGTTCGTGGATAATGAGCTGTACAGAAGAAGACTCAACGGTGTAAGGTTGAAGTGCATCTCCAGGGAAGATGGACAGAAGCTGTTGGCGGAAATACACGGAGGCATATGCGGCCACCACATTGGCGCAAGGGCACTTGCCGGAAAAGCTTTCCGGCAAGGGTTCTTTTGGCAAGAAGCCCTCCAAGATGCAACTGCACTAGTAACCAAGTGTGAAGCGTGCCAGTTCCATGCGAAGCAAATCCATCAGCCAGCTCAAGCTCTCCAAACAATCCCTTTGTCATGGCCCTTCTCGGTCTGGGGGCTCGATATCCTCGGCCCTTTCCCTCGAGCTGTCGGGGGCTTTGAGTACTTGTACGTTGCAATCGACAAGTTCACAAAGTGGCCAGAAGTGGAGCCAGTGAGGAAGGTGACAGCACAGTCAGCAATCAGGTTCTTCAAGTCAATTGTTTGCCGTTTCGGGATCCCTAACAGGATCATCACCGACAACGGTACGCAATTCACTAGTCGCACCTTCATGCAGTACGTCCAAGACCTTGGCGCCAAGGTCTGTTTCGCTTCTGTTGCTCACCCGAGGAGCAACGGTCAAGCGGAAAGGGCAAATGCTGAAGTGCTGCGCGGACTCAAGACAAGGACCTTTGACAGGCTGCGCAAGTGCGGAAGGAATTGGATAGAGGAGCTCCCGGCGGCTCTTTGGTCAATCAGAACGACACCAAGTCGAGCCACCGGGCAGACGCCCTTTGCTCTAGTCTATGGAGCAGAAGCAGTTCTCCCCACGGAACTCGTATACGGATCTCCTCGAGTACTCGCTTATGATGAGCTCGAGCAAGAGCAACTGCGGCAAGATGACGCATTGCTCCTTGAGGAGGGACGTCTCCAGGCTGCTGTACGAGCTGCTCGATACCAGCAAGCTTTGCGCCGCTACCATAGCCGCAAAGTCAAGGCCAGGAGTCTCGAGGAAGGCGACCTTGTTCTTCGGCGTGTTCAGTCCGCCAAGAATACCAACAAGTTGACGCCGAAGTGGGAAGGCCCTTATCGGGTGAGACAAGTTACGAGGCCCGGCGCTGTCCGCCTCGAGACCGAAGAAGGCTTACCGGTGAGCAATTCCTGGAACATAGAGCATCTTCGCAAGTTTCACCCCTAAGGCGCGGTTGCCGTGATCCGCTCCGGCAACCACCTTTTGTACAAGCTTTGCCGCTGTCGCATGTAACCCTTTGTACAAAGCCGGGCGCAGACCCCGTGCATCAGTAAAGTTTTCGTGTTTCTCGCATCGATTGCCTTTTGCATGCTTCTCTTTGCTATTTGCATGATTCTGTTTGGCATTTGATGCAACACTCAAGTATACGGTAAGCATCAGCACGCCGAAAGGCCAGATACTTGTTTCCCTCTCCTTTTTCTTTCCTCTTACACAGAAGGAACGTTCCTCGCGCACAAGTTTGCCGGGGGGGAAGGAGTTGGAGGAGGAATCAAGTGCTGTTCAAGAAAGAGAAGCCTTACCGGAAAGCAAGCAATATGAGCAAGCAGCATATGAAAGATAAGTTGTTAGGATTTGACCAGTTCAAATTTTAAATTTTGGTTGTCTTCCTTGAACGATCACATTTTGTATGGAAAACCTGTGCGCGGAGGAACCTACCCGTAGCTTGCCGCACCCTTATCTTGTTTTCGAGTTCACTCAACGATTTAAGTGAGCTGCGACAAGTGTCGCGCCCTTGTTTCGTTTCCGAGTACGCTCATCAAGCTAAGTGCGTCGCGGCTAGCTGCGGCAAGGTTGCTTCCCGGCAAGGACCTTGGCCGGCAGGCCGCTCAGAGTCCAGCACTCAGCGCTCGCGGCAAGGGTCCCTTGCCGGCAAGCTCCCCGGGAGCGTAGGGTGAAAAACATACAAAGTCAAAGATTGGAACAAGGAAGATAACATTGCACTGATTGATCGAAGTAAAGCAAATATCTTACAAAGGATAGTTTGTCGCGATGGACTAATGAGTTCATAACATAATGTGCAGCAACAAAAGAAAAGATAAAAATAAATGGAGCCCTAGTCTACGCGGTCGCCTTCCTTCCTCCCAAGCTTTGCCACCTTGGCGATGATGTGGGCGACCTGCTCCTTCAGGGCCTCCGTGTCTGCATCTGCCGGCAAGCTGCGAAGAACGTTCGTGAGGTTGATTCCCGGGTTGCGGTACACGATCTTCGTCAGCACCCGCTCCAGAGTTCCCGCGCAGAGCCGGCGTGACTCCTCGGCCAGCTGCGCGGGGATGCGGTTCCGGAGACCTGCAAGAGCCGGAGCGACGCCTCTGAAGAAGAGGCTGAGCTTGGCGCTGTGCGGGAGATCTGGATCCGGCGAGTAAATAAGATGTTCGACCTTCAACGCCAGCAACTCCTGGTCAATATTGGACGCAGAAGAAACCAGCTCTTCGGTCCACACTTCAATAGTCTGCCGGAAGAGCTCGGATGCCTTGTTGACGCTCTCCACCAAGGTTCGCTCCTTGCGGAGCTCATCCTTCAACTTGGTCTCCTGGGCCCGGGCAGCATCGAGCGATTCCTTCAGGGTGGTAACTTTCAGCTCCAAGTCCTCAATGGAGTCCTTGGCGGCCTTCAGCTCGTCACCCCTCTTGGATAAACTCACCTGAAGCTCCGAGTTTGTGTGAGCATCCTTCTCGCGCTCCAAGATGAGCGCGGCAACCTTCTCGGCGCTCACCTTCATCGCCTTCTCCAGTTGTTCGACCTTGGCGGCGAGCTCTTTCTTGGCGTCCTCCGCGGCAACCGCGGCGGCTTTCGCCTCCTCCAGCTCCCCGCCAAGGGCAGCCTCGCGAGCGGCAAGGTCTTCTTCATGAGAGTCCAGCTCGACCTTCCGCTGCGCGAGCTCTCCCTCTCGCCGGGACATCTCCACCCCGGCGAGACGCTGCTGTTCATCGGCTTCAGCCTTCTCGAGCACCCACTCTTGGTACTCGCCGGCGAGACGCTCACGCTCCTCCGCCACCTGGCGGAGGGCAGCCTGATTGGCGGCGCTGAGCTCCGCCGCACGCTTCTCCATCTCTGCCGCGGCCTTGGCGGCAAGAGCCTCCCGGGAAGCGAGCTTTGCTTGCCTGGCCCGGTAAAGGGCCAGGAGCTGATGAAGCAACCGCTCCTCCTCGGGCCCCTCACCTCCACCGGGCGCCTGGACGATCTTCAGGCCTGCGGAGGCGAGGACTTCTCCGTCGAACGCCTCGCCCTCCGCAGGAGCTCGCGACGAAGACCCCCACGGCATCTGGATGAAGACGCCATTGGGGGCCTCGAGATAGAACCTCTGCTCCTCGCCGGCGGAGGGACCGGTGGCCGGTGCAGCATCCGATGCTCCCGCCGCCCCCGGGTCGGCGGTGCGGCCACCGTCCCCCTCCCCGGCCGCTGCGTCTGCAGCCGGAGCAGTCTCCTGCGCGGCCGGCTCGGCGGCCTCGGCTACCTCCTCAACGACAGGGGCGTCGCCGCCGCCGCCCTGCGCGCCCTCCTCCTCAAGGTCGATGACCTCCGTATCCATGGGCGCAGGAGGAGGAAGATCTAAGAAGAAGAGAAAGAAATTCAAGACTCAAGCAAATATCCAAAAAAGAGACGAGCCAAGAAGACAAGTTACAAAGATTACCTTGGCGGACGTCCTCAGCGGCGGGCTCCCTCGCCGGGGAGCTCGGCCTCGTCGGAGTAGTCGCCCTCGCCGGGGAACTTGACCTTGGCGGGGTGGCCGCCCTTGCCGGGCTGCTCGTCCTTGGCGGGGTACTCTGCCTTGGCGGAGTACCCGCCCTTGACGGAGCACTCTCCCTTGCCGGAGAGTTCTGCCTTGGCGGGGATGGCGGGGCCTGCGGCTCCTCAGCGGTGGTCTCCGGGCGCTCTTCCCGCTGCGGCTCCTCCTCTGCACAGAACAAGACAAGAAGCGTTAAGACACGAAGACGAAACCAGATCCAAAGGCGTACCCCGACAAGCAAGAAAAGAGAAAACCCCAGACTTACGCTGGGGGCTGCGCTGCGGGCTGCGCTGGGGGCTGCTCATCGGAGCAGTGCTCGAGTCCGGCAGGCTTGGCTCCGGCACGCCCTCTGTTGCCGCCGCTGCCGAGTCCTCCGCGACCTCGGCCTCGGGCGCCTTGGCCTTCTTCGCTGCGCGATGGGCCAGGGTCCTGAAATCAGAACAGAAGACAGAGTCAGCATCAGCGGAAAAATCAAGACAGAAATCAAGAAGACATGAGGTCCCGAATCCTTACTCTTGGTCCTCCTCGTCGTCCTCGCTCAGGGCGGAGAAGTCATACTCCACCGTGGGCGCGTCGGCGCGGGGAGCGGAAGATGAAGACTCCCTCGCGCGCTTGGTGTTCACCGGGGCTGGGGGCTGCGAAGACCCAGCCCCTGTGGCTGCCGGTGCCCGAGGAGCGGGCGGAGCCGTTGCTCCGCTCCGAGAAGACCCCTGCCGGCTCGCCGCCGGCCTGCGGGGCGCCTCCGTCGTGGTCCGCGCACGGGCCGCCTCCGCTGCGGCTGGTGCGCCGGACGGCCTTGGCGCGGCTTGACTCCCCCGAGGAGCCGCCCGCCGAGGTGGCTGTTGCCGGGGGGCCTGCGCTCTTTCCCCCGTCGCCGCCTTGCGGAGGCGCTTCGCCGGGGACTGCCTCGGGCTTGCCGGGGGCGGGGAGCTCTCCGACGAGGAGAGGTCGTCGGCGTATAACTCCGTGGATCCGCCGGAGTCTTCGGCCTCCTCCTCCTCCTCCTCCTCTGCCCCGGCCGGCTCGCTGGGCCCAGCGTCCAGCACTACGGCCCTCTTTCCCTTGGCGCCTCCGCCCCTCGCGGCGCCTCTGCTCCCTCCGGCGGTGCCCTCCATTGCCGCAGCCTCCGTCGCGATCCCATGGATCCTGGAGTGCCTCAACGAGGGGACCCCGGCGAGCGCGTCGGGTGGAAGGTTCAGCAACCGGCGGATCTCCGCCTCCTCCGCCTGGGTGGACGCCTCCTCGGCCTCCGCCTCCTCCGGCGAGAACCCGAAGATTCCTGCCGCCGCGGCTGCGGCGGCCTCCTCAGCCCGAGAAGCTATATAGGCGATTTCCTGGTCGGTGGTGTCCCGCGTGTGCAGCTTGAGGTCCTCCTTGTTACTCGCCACCTCGGTGAGGTTGTCGTAGAAGTTGAGGACGTCGATGGGCTTCGGGGCGATCCACGAGCGGTCCAAGCCATGCGAGTCGCACATGGGCATCATGGCAAGGATCCGGTCCCTCGCGGCGTTGTTGCAGAGCGGCACCACTTCCCGGGGAGTCCTGAACCACTCAGGGTGCGTCGGGTCATACTTGAAGAGTTCTCGTACCATTCCGCGCAGCTCCAGAGTGGTGAAGTTGAAATTGAGCCCGGGGCGCAACCTCATGATATCCGCCGGGCCGCCGTACTCCCAGGCCGGCCTCTTCCGGTCTTGGAGAGGGGCGATGCGCCGGCGGAGGAAATCCGCGCCCACCTCGGCAACTGACAGCCGGGCCATCCGAAGACGAAGAATCCGGACGAGGGCGATGTCGAGCTTGACGTCGTCGGAGTCTAGATCACTCCAATCCCTGCCGCGCACGATAGGCGTTGTGCGCGGCGCAGTAAAGGCTTGCGGCTGGTCTTCTACAATCCAGCACCACTCCGCCCGCCATTCCTCCCACTTGCCGCGGAGCTCCCCCGGCAAGTACGCCCCTTTCTTATTGAGACGAAAGACCCAAGAAATTCCTCCGGAGAGGGGGGCATCGGCCTCAGCTCTAGGAGTGAAGAAGTGTCTAAAGAGGGCTACATTGGGGTGGACTCCTATGAAGTTTTCGCACATATGTGCGAAAACAGCCATGGTGAGAATGGCGTTGGGGGTGAAGTCAAGCAGATGGAGGCCATATGTGTTCATGATATCACAGAAGAAGTTCGAAAAAGGAGGACAGAGACCACAATGGAAAAAGGCAGCAAAGAAGGGGTACCCGCCGGGATAGCTGTCCTTGGCGGCGGCCGGGTATGCTCGCGTGCGGGGATGAGCATCGGTTCCCTTGGACCAGAACAAGTAATACTTGTTCCAGAGTTCCTGCACGCCGAGCTTCGGCGGGAAGACGGCGTGCCGCTTCCGGTAAGCGATGAGCTTGGCCGCTTGCTCCGATTTCTCCTTCTTGGATTTCTCCGCCTTCGCCTTGTCGGTCTTTGGGGCCATGGCGGACGCGGCGGAAGGAAGGGGACGAGGAGCTCGGCGGCGGCGGAGGTGTGGAGGCGGAGCGCAAGAAGGAATCTTTTGCAGGTGGAAGACGACGTAATGAGAGCACAAGGAGGGGAACCGCGCCCGCTGCCTCTGCTTTTATGGGGGAGTGGGGGGCGTTTCGCCCTTTCCATTAAGAGATCGTGGGCACGTCCCATCCCACGGCGCCGCAATCGACGCGTGCCGTTACCGTGGGGTGCGGCGGATATGGAAGTGGATTCGGCGCGCCGCGGGCCGCAGGTGCCCGTGCACTGTTTTGGGCCTGGCCCAACAGCGCTCGGCACCGTGTGTGGCCCAGGCCCGGGGGCTCCTGTCGGTGTACTAAGGTAGGGGTACCCCAGTACCCCAACTTGTGCACGGGCAGTTGCAGCTTCCCGCGGCAAGGTTTACTGCGTGCTCGCCGGAGACCTTCCTGCCCCCTATTAAACCATTCAAAAACAAAGTATACAAGACATAAGACCGAGATCCCGGCAAGCGGAGCTTGCCGGGAAGGCCGTACCAGGCTTAAGACTGTTCCACTAACCCAAGGCCCTGGCAAGAGGAGCTTGTCAGGAAGACTAGAAGACATCGTATCGGCGCTATACGCGCCCCGGCAAGGGGCCCGGGGAGCGGCAAGTTCCCGGGCCCGGCAAGATCAAGGCCCCGGCAAGGTACTTGCCGGGAAGGCTGCGCTGTGTGCCCGCGCTCCAGCTCATCGGCCCACGCGTCGTCCTGGGGCCTATCCAGGGACGCGTGGCGGATGGCTGTGCAGCCTGGGGTACACGGTGGCACTCCACGACGATGAATCCGTCGCCGTGGCAGACGGAGACGCTAAGGCGGGAGCTTTTGGGGTCGACGGCGACGGGCATTAAATGCCCTTGTCCCCCACTGTTAAAGTAGGTATAGACCACTGTTCTGTACTGTAGCTCCACTGTTCCCGCACTGTTACAACTACCACCTCTTTTACATTTTTACCCCTTTCTCCTACGTTGACACCTGTCGGTGACCCCTTGCACTATAAAAGGAGGCCCATGCACAACGTGGAGGGGGTTCGAAAACCTAGATTACTCTCACGCACGGTGTAGCTGCTTCTTCAAGCTCCCGAGCGCCCAACTTAATACACAACCAAGCAGGAGTAGGGTTTTACGCATCCGTGCGGCCCGAACCTGGGTAAAACTGCCCGCGTGTTTGCCTCGATCTGCTCTTTGTGCTCCCTCCGCCCTCGTACCGCACAGACAAGGGGCTCCGGTCCCATAGGTGTTCGTGGCGGACAGTTTCCCCCGACACTTCCATTGCCCCAATTATCACTGACGGGATTTACAAAAAAAATAAACCTTGTGATTATACTAGTTTTGACGGAGAGTTATGCCCATGGCATGGTCTTCCAGGAAAAAAAATATGAGCCTCAGTTTAAAATTGCTCCTAAGCTTCCCCAAACTTGGGAAGATGTTCAAACTCTTATAATAGAGAGCGAATTAAACAAAGAGGATGACACTACAATTCTGCCCACTAATGATAAAATTGATTTTGATAATTGTAGTATCTCAGAAGTTGTCACCTTTCTACAAGGAATGGCTAAAGATCCCAACACTAGCACACTTAATCTTGCCTTCACAGAGCATGTCACTAATGCTCTCATCAAAGCTAGGGAGGAGAAACTTAGAGTAGAAGCCTCCATACCTAGAAAGCTAGAAGATGGTTGGGATTCTATGATTAAAATTAAGATAAATAACTTCTCATGCTTTGCTTTATGTGATATTGTAGCTAGTACTTCTATTATGCCCAAAAGACTATATGATATGCTTAAATTGAAACCCTTTGATTCTTGTTCTTTTGGTAATGTTCTCGTTGATTCTTCCATAAAGAAACCTTTGGGGAGGATCGACGATGTTCTTATTGTTGTCAATGATAATTATGTGCCCGTTGATTTCACTATTGTGGATATTGAATGCGATCCTTCATGTCCAATTATTTTGGGACGTCCCTTTTTGCGCACCGTTGGTGCTGTCATTGACATGAAAGAGGGTAATATAAAATTTCAGTTTCCTCTCAAGAAAGGGATGGAACACTTCTCTCGTAAGAAGATCAAGTTACCTTTTGAGTCCGTTGTACGGGCTAGCTATTCTTTTACTCTTGATAAAACTTGATCTATGCATTATGCCTAGCTTAAAGGCATAAAAGAAAGCGCTTTTGGGAGGCAGCCCACATGAATAAATTTTTTGCTTTTGTTGTGTCTTGATGTTGTTTACTGCTGTAGCATCATCATTGTATCTTTGCTTTTCATATTTGTGCCAAGTATAGCCTCCGATTGCTAGAAAGTTCAAAAGTTGTGAGGTGCTGTCCAGGAAACAGATTCTGTCCTTGGATAGAAAAAATCGTATAAAATCACCAGATCATCTTTTTGGTCTGAATTTTTTCGACAGCGTTCTCTATATAATTGTCTTTCGTGCGTCAGTTCTGAGTTTTTTGATTTGAGTTGCAGAAGTATCTCGAACAGATCAATTACTGCCTGCTGTTCTGTTTTTCACAGATTCTGTCCTGTTTTGCCTTACCTTCACTTTGCAAATTGAGAACTTGCTTTTTCTTTGCAAAAACCTTTTGGCAATCTTGAGAAACAGTAGAACTTCAAGAATATCCTTATTTCCAGCAAGGTATAATTATTTTATTAAGGGTACTAACCTCGCTAATCAGATTATGATGAGTTATGTATGAAGGGAGTTTTCAAGTGTGCGAGGGAAGATGATAAAAAGATTCAGGAGTGTCAAGCGCTCAAGCTTGGGGATGCCCCCATGCACCCCCAAGAAATAATCAAGGAGACTCAAGCATCTAAGCTTGGGGATGCCCCCGTGCATCCCCTTCTCCATCAACACTATCAGTTCGTCTTTCGTTTCGCTATATTTTTATCACTTCATGTGTTATGTGCTATGCTTGGAGCGTCTTGCTTTTAGTTTTCTTTTTAGTTTTTCATAACGAGTCGGAACCCAGCATTCCTTTATGTGGGAGAGAAACACGCTCCACCTCTACCTAGAACATTACATAGAATTTTCATGTCTATCTATGCTGTGTGTGTTCATTGTCTTTTAATAGCTACTATCGTACTCTGCTCTTAGTATTCATGCTTATCTTTTCAAGAGCTTTTATTTAGTTGGTTGCTTGAACTCTCTTTAATTACCATGCTCACCTTATTAAGAGAGTTTGCTTCCGTTGCATGGGTTAATGTGTCTATGATAAAGATGCTACTTTCATGATGGTGCTTAGTAGTTCAGGTTTTCTTTTGGTTAATCTTAAATAGCTGGGGGGTTCCCAATGTGTTATTGGAGTACCAACTTGGTTTGTTTGCCTATGATATGGTATGGTTTAGTAATATCTTCCTTCGAGAATTTATTTTGATTGACTTGGCGTATGCTCACGCATATTCAAGACTGTAAAGAAAGTCTGTCAAGCCTTGATGATCTTTTGTTTCTAAGTAGCGATATAACTACCATGCCTGATTCAGTATTGCTTTGTCGCTCTGCATGATTATGACCGTCATTGCTCTCTTAGTTGGTCGCTCCCAGTATTTTGCTAACCTCCACCTGTACTAAGCAAACTAACCATGCAATACATAGCTCATGGGAAAGTAGCCTAAAAACTGTTGTGGTAAAGAATATGTTGCTTATGTATCTTATTTCTTATAAGTTGCTTGCTGAGCGGTAACCATGTTTCTGGGGATGCCATCAACTGTCACACTTTTGTTGAATATCATGTGAGTTGCTATGCATGTTCGTCTTGTCTGAAGTAAGGGTGATTTACCGTGGGTTGAATTAATATGCATATTGTTAGAGAAGAACATTGGGCCACCAACCAAAGCCATGCATCATGGTGGAAGTTTTAGCTTGGACCTTAATCCACAATCTCTTATGAGAATATGCTTATGCATTAAAGAGGAGTCCATCATCTATTTTCTATGTTGTCCCGGTATGGATGTCCTCAAGTTGAGATCTATCAAAAACGAGAAATCAAATGCGATCTATCTCCTTGGACCTTTGTACAGGTGGCATAGAGGTACCCCTTTGTGACACTTGGTTAAAACATATGTAATGCAATGATAACCCATGGGGATTCGATCTAATTAGGACAAGGAGCGAGCACTATTGGTATTCGATGCATGAGGCTTGCAACTTATAGGATGTTTTATGCATGACACATATGAAGTACTACTACCGTTGACACAATTGCTTCCATGTTTTCAAAATAAAAAGCTCTAGCACATAACCATTCTTTTACCTTTATGTTGAAGCACCAACCACTGAGAGCATGATTGTCATTCTGAGTGTAATGTGCATTGTCCTAAAGTTGCATTGTCTTTTGCATGATTGTGATATCGTTTATTCTGAAATGATTGTATCTAGTCATCACTTAAACCTTGAAGGTGCCCTTGCATTTATGTTTTGCATCACTAAAGGGGGCAAGCTAGATATCACTTTGTCATATTTGCACATCATGTTCATTACAAATCTTTTTGAAGTTTCAGTTTCATGTTGTAAAACTTTCAGTCATTTGTGATTTTCTCTTGAGGCAACTTAATTACTTTAGAATCATTGTCTCAGTAAGCTTTTGTCATATGACTATGAGAAAGTCCTATATGGTTAATAGCATGTCACCACAGAAATTATTCTTGTTATCATTTACCTACTCGAGGACGAGCAGGAATTAAGCTTGGGGATGTTGATACGTCCAAAACGTATCTATAATTTCTGCTTGCTCCATGCCACTTTTGGGTGATATTGCTATGATATTCATACACTTCCATACACTTTTGATCATATTTGGACTAACTTACTAATCCAGTGCACCCCAGTGCCAGTTTCTGTTTTCGGCTGTTTTTGTATTTCAGGTTTTCACGTTTCGAGAACTGCCCAGAAAAATCCAGAAAAATTATATAAAAAATCAGCGTTCCGGAAACAACACTGCGTCCGAAGGGCAGCCTGGGGGGGGGGGGGCACAGGGGCTCCAGGCGCCCTGTGGGCGCGCCCCCCCTGGGCCGCGCCGGGGGGGCGCCTGGGCCCCCCGAGGCTCCCCCGATGCCCTACTTTGGCATATATTTAAAGGACCCTCCGAAACCCTCAGAGGAGGAACTTTTTTCGCGATCCCATCTCTGTTCCTCCGCCGCCGCCGCTTCCAAGATCGGGAGCACCAGGAGAACTCTTCCCGGCACCCTGCCGGAGGGGAGGATCATCACCGGGAGCTTCTCCACCACCATGGACGCCTCCCGGATGAGTCGTGAGTAGTCTCCCTTGGACCATGAGTCCATGACCAGTAGCTATGTGATGTTCTCCTCCCGTTCTTGTGCTTCACTAATTAGTCCTCGTGAGCTGCCCTACATGATCGAGGCACCTATGTAATCCTTATGCTGTTGCTATGTTGAGTTTGATGGGATCCGATGGATTATGAGATTATGTTCAGATTGATCTTGAGTAATATATTTGATTCACCTCTTTTATATTTTAGTTCATAAGTAATTCTTGCATGTTCTCCATTGTTATTTATTGCTTTGGCCGAGTAGTAGGTAGTGACTCCAAGAGGGAACGTTATGCTCGATTGTGGGTTCATGCCCCTCGATGACTAGCTTGAGTGACAGAAACATGAGTCTAGGGGATGTGCTGTTGCCACAAGGGGGAAAACAACGGTGCTTGTGCTCGCGGGTGCAAGGATTGTTTACTTTACGCAAAGTTCTTTTAATGCAGTTGTCTGTTGCATTGAGTTTACACTATGGGTGGGACTCGCAACTTAATACCAGCGAGATGTTCTGGATAGATATCTCAAGGTGGATGATTAGTAGTATATATTGATGGATTTCGGTCTACTTACTTTGGCGTACCGCCCATGCTTTGAACCTCAACCTTTCTTGCAATGTAGTCAGCATTGGTTTGCGTTCGTGGTCCTGTCAATTGCCCAGCTGTAATTTGTTTACCTCACATAGCTGTTTTATCGTCTTTTGGGAGAGAGACATCACTAGTGAACATCATGAGACTCCGGTCCATATTACCATCATTGATCACATCCACTATTTATTTTCCGTTATTATTTACTATTGCAAAAACTATCTATCACTACTATCATTGCTTTTAACCCTTTGTGAACTACAAGGCCGGAGGGATTGACAACCTCTGTGTACTCGTTGGGAGCAAAGTTATTTGTATTTGTGTGCAGGTCCACGTTGATTGCTAATTGCGCCGTTAGCAGTTGACACCTACTTGTTGAACCTAGGAGTCTCTGGGGATTCGATCCTTGGCATCTTTGCTAGGGGAAAACACTTCTACTTACTGCATCTTACACCTTCCACTTGGGTTAACCAACGAGGGGTTCGAGGCCCATCACCCACCCGTGTCAAATCCGGGCACCCCCCGCCGCCCCCTGTCTCCCCACGCGCCGCCTGTTAGGGATATTACTACCAGGTATAAACCGGCCAGGAGGGTCCGGTTTATGTTATCAAGATTATATTATCAGAGGCCCAGCGGAGTACGGAGTATAAAGTTATAGCCCGAGAGGCTTAGAGCCCATATGTTAGGGCCCATGATTTGTAAACCGTCATACTATGTAACTTGGGATGTAAGATAAAAAGTGCAGAGACCGAGGCGGACACGTTTATGAGCCGGCCTCGGGACTCTGTAAACCGGACCGGGCGTCACCTCTTATATAAAGGGACGACCCGGCGATGGTTCAAGGGAGACAACAACAACTCGAGACACAGGCAAAGCGGATTCGCTCCCTGGTCATCGAAGCCCAAGCAATACCACGCCAAACTAGACGCAGGCTTTTACCTTCATCGAAGGGGTCGAACTAGTATAAAATCCATGTGTCCTTCGTCCGCTTTAACCCCTTTAAGCTAACCCGTAGCGATGGCCTCATGACTAAGTCCTTTCGCTAGGACATCTGCCGTGCTAAATCCACGACAGTTGGCGCCCACCGTGGGGCTATCGCACGATGGTTTCGAGTTCTTGAAGGGCAGCTTTGAAGGGCTCAAGGGCTACGTAGTGGGCCGGATGACTAAGAGTCGTCGCGGCCGGATCTACATCGACGATGCAGGCTGGGGCCCCGAGGCCGATTCAATCGAATACGGGTATCGGGTCCCCTTCGGCGGCATCCACGTCTTCATCGGCAAGATCGGCGAACCGGGCCTTGAGCCAGACACCTTCCCCGACATCGTCGAGTCGGCTCAGCGTGCGAGACCTGCCCGGATTCAGCCCGCCGTGAAGCACGTCTTCGTTGGAACAGTGCATGGAGTACAAGCCGAGGACGGATCGGACTCTGGCGGCGAGACTGTTGTTTATTCCGGCGATGAATCTTCTTCCGGAGAGACCGAATCTTTGTATCTACTGCAGGATGGCCGGTCTGAGGGTTGTTCCGATGGCGACAGTATTCCGGACCCCCTTGATCCGCCGTACAGGGTTGCTGTCTTCATGGCCAGATCACAACACGTGCAGCATACCTCAACAACAGGGGTCGCCATCTGATATTTTATCTACCTTGGTCGATACTTTGACAGGACTAGTAACAGCAGAGGTGGAACAAGCCAACAAGGAGCAACACGACGCGGAGATCGCTCAGGTGAAGATCCGGATTGAACAAGCCAAGTTGGACCTGGCAGCTGAGAAAGGCAGGATGGCTACAAGGCAGGCGGAGCTGGAGGCTCAGGCCTATCGGCTTATGTTAGATCAGACCGCCTCACAAGGGGTAATAATGAGAAGGCAACGATCTTGCCTACCGCCGGTTTATGAGGCAAGGAATCTCTTCAGCACACCGGGCGCGGGAACCAGTAACTAGCCGGAGGTAAACCGAGGAGGAGCACCAGGAACAGGCGCATCGGTTCAGCCACCGGCTGCGGAGCCAAATCGCCAAGTTGTGCCGACCCAACATGTGTCCACCCCTCATGGTCATTATTCTAATCCATTGGATAACATAGTTGCTGCTGCTTCACGATTGGCCGCTCTTCCTATTGAAGGAACGTCCCCCATAGAAGTAGAGGCACGACGGGCCAAGGAGTTGTTGGACACGACGCTAACTCAGCAGCAAGCTTATTCCTATAGCCGGGAGAGGATCCATTCGACCCCCCGTCCGAGCCGGAGTTATACGAGGCATCTGGATGAACCGGCCGTATCAAGCAACACACGGAGGTGTCATCAGCAGAGGCGGGATAATTCGACAGCAGATGAGGCGCACACCCAAGAGGTGGTTGATCAGGCCAGACAGCGCCGGGAGGCCGAGTTAACAGCGCAATACGACGCCCGTCAGGCGACGCCGGTTCGTCCCACCACCACAGTTGAACCGGGGGTCATGTCCAGTTCCCTGGGTGTACCGTGTCTCATTCCCGCTTTACAGAACGTGAAACTACCCAAAGACTTTAAAGGTCCGCGCAAGGTGCCCAACTACACGGCGGATCTTGCCCCAGAGGCATGGGTTGAGAGTTATGAGATGGCAATGGAGATGCTCGATGTGGACGAGGCAGCATGCGCTAAGTACTTCACAATGATGCTCGAGGGCGTGGCCCGAACATGGCTGAAGGGTTTACCACCTAATTCCATCGGATCATGGGGTGAATTACGGCGCCGGTTTATCAATAATTTCAAGGACACGTGCAAGCAGCCGATGTCTGTTGTCGACTTAGCTACCTGCGTTCAAGGAGAGCAAGAGTCTACAAGCAGTTGGGTGCGTCGAGTGTCCGAAATCTTGCACTCCTCCAATAGCATCAACCCAAGTACAACAATAGTAACCTTGGAAGGTAATTGCCAGTTTGAACCTTTGAGGCAGAAGTTGGGACGGCTCAAACGTGATTGCAACGACATGGGAACACTCATGGGCGCTTTGGTGAAATACGGAGATTCTGATAACACCAAATATCCAGACGCAGATGAAGACAAGTCAGGAAAGGCGAGCAAGAACGGTAAACCGCCGCAGGCCAATCCGGTGAGTCAAGGATACAATGGCAAGCGTAAAGCGGAGGGCAGCTCAAACTTTGTGGCCAATACCAACGCTCAGGAAAATGGGCAACGCCGTAAGGGTAGACCGCCCCCACGCAACGGGAGGCCGCCTATTAATCTAGAGCGCAGGGCCGGGCCGGTATAATGCGGGGCCCTGTGCGAAATTTAAAAAGTGGCCCTATCTCACTAGGAAAAAAATGAACTATCGAGCAATTATAATATACATTTGATATAGTGTCTCTTGTAACAAATTATGTTGTATTGAAACACAAGATATAAAGATGAATAAAATTAAATTGTAGTGATATGGCAGCAGGTATCAATTGGAGATTATGCATCAATATTTGACAAACTCACCTAGTCTTGTGTCCCGTCAGATTGAACTGCTGTGATCTTTAATCGAGGAGCAATAATGCAAGAACATATCATTCCATTGATCCCTGCGGAAAGTTATATAGGAAATAAGAATTAGGAGAATAGGAATAGAATTAGGAGTAAGAAGCCAGATTCCTATGTGACTTAAGAATCCGAGATCATGAGAGGAATAATCAATGGATGAGAAGTTGCGAACCAATGAGATATTGTATTTGGTATAACGTACAACGTAACCTCATCCTGCCTCTGCCTTTACCTATCGTCGTGTCGTCCATCGCAGCGTCGCCGGATCTGGATGTCTCGATGGCAGGAGGCACGGGGATGGGCATGCGCCATGTCGCCTGCCCATGGATTCCCGATGCGATCGATGGAGCAGAACTGAACCACCCTTTGGTTACAAAAATTGAGCAGCTCAATTTTTTGTTTTGTTTTTTGAGGGGAGATCAAAGCATCGAGCAGATCAGCATTCCCCTAGCACCCTGGCGGCTGGGATCGCAATCGAGGCATCGATCCATCCAGGCATCGAGTAGTGGCCCGATGGACTCGCGCGGGGGGGGGGGGGGGGGGGAGTCTCGCGCCAGCGGCAGAGGCCCAGCTCTATGAGTGGCCCAACGCCGACCCTGGAAAAATATGTACAAAGGCATATAAAAAATTTGGGGCCCCCTAAATTGATGGGCCCTGTGCGAGCCGCACAGTATGTACAACTGTCGGCCCGGCCCTGCTAGAGCGCCAGTTGAACGTGCCCTACCCAAAGCACGGTATGGCAGAAAACCCGGCTACGCATCTCTGGAAAGACTGCTTCATTATGCAAGAATTCATGAAACGGACTAGGTATGATCACGGGCCCCCAGGCAGATCAGGCGTCGGTTTTCAAGGTCCGAGTCACCAAGGTGGTGGGTCCGGTTCAGGATATCAAGGCCATAACAATAATCACAATGGGCACAATCAGCATAACCATCAACACGGTCAGGGCGGATACAATAACCAAGGGAATCAACAGCGTCAACAGCAGCAGCAGTCCGGATATCAGAATAATCTGAAGGAGCTGAGCAGTGGGCAGTATCACGTCTTCACCACGAGTTTGTGCAAACGGGATCATAATGTTTTGAAGAGGGCAATGCATTCTGTTGAACCGGCGATACCACGTTTTTTGCGTTGGTCTGAGCAACCCATTGTGTGGAGCAGAGAGGATCATCCACCCCGGGTTGATAATCCGGGACAGTTAGCTCTGGTGGTGGCACCGCAGGTGGGTGGTTACAAGTTCACCAAAGTGCTTATGGATGGAGGCAGCAGCATCAACATCCTATATTATGAGACTTTTCGACGTATGGGGTTGACAGATAAGAAGCTCCGGCAGTCCAACACAGTGTTCCATGGGGTGGTTCCCGGTAAGTCGGCTTACCCAGTTGGAAAGATTGACTCAGAGGTCACCTTTGGAGATGAGCATGACTCTAGGTCAGAGACTATGACCTTTGAGGTAGTAAAGATCAGAAGCCCATACCATGCTTTGTTTGGGCGGCCGGTTTATGCCAAGCTCATGGCTAGACCGTGTTATGTTTATCTACAGCTCAAGATGCCAGGCCATAAGGGAACTATTACAGTTCACGGGAGCCGCAAAATCGCATTGGAGTGCGAGGAAGGTGATGCAGGTTATGCTGAGGCAGTCTGTGCCACTGAGGAGCTGAAGTTCTATAAGGACAATGTTGATCTGGCGGATATGTCCCCGCTGAAGAAGCCAACCACAAAGCATGATCCGGCGTTGAAATTCAAATCGGCTGAGGAGACTAAGCAGGTGGACTTTGTTCCTGATGATTCATCCAAGCAGTTCACTATCAGCGCTAACCTAGATCTGAAATAGGAAAGCGCGCTCATCGAGTTCATCTGTGAGAACTGGGATATCTTTGCGTGGAAGCCTTCTGACATGCCAGGTATACCAAGGGAACTCGCTGAGCACAATCTTAATATTGATCCTAAGTTTAAACCGGTCAAGCAATATCTGCGCCGCTTCAATGAGGAGAGGTGCAAGGCTATTGGAGAAGAAGTGGCTAGGCTCTTGGCTGCAGGCTTTATAGTTGAAGTGTTTCATCCAGAATGGTTGGCTAATCCGGTGCTAGTGCTTAAGAAAAATGGAACTTGGAGAATGTGTGTTGATTACACAGATTTGAACAAGGCTTGCCCAACTGATCCTTTTGCTCTCCCCCGTATTGATCAAATTATTGATGCTACAGCAGGATGTGAGCGGCTAAGTTTTTTGGATGCATATTCAGGTTATCATCAGATCAAGATGGCAGTTAAGGACCAGGAGAAGACAGCCTTTATAACTCCATTTGGAGCCTTCTGCTATGTATCTATGTTATTTGGGCTTAAGAGTGCCTAGGCAACTTACCAGCGTTGTGTGCAGAACTGCCTACACGGGCAGATTGGGCAGAATGCGCATGCATATGTCGATGACATTGTGGTGAAATCCAGGAAGGAGGAAACACTGATAGATGATTTGAAGGAAAATTTTGACAATCTCCGAGTTTATAAAATGATGCTCAATCCGGAGAAGTGCGTTTTTGGTGTTCCGGCAGGCAATCTCCCGGGGTTCTTAGTATCAAACAGAGGAATTGAAGCTAATCCGGAGAAGATCAAGGCGATTACGTCCCTGGCTAAACCGACGTGTATCAACGATGTCCAGCGCGTGGCGGGCCGTATTGCAGCACTCAGCCGGTTTATCAGCCGTTTGGGGGAGAAGGCAATCCCGCTTTATCAGATGATGAAAAAGACATACCGCTTTGTCTGGAGTGATGCAGCTGATGCGGCGTTTGAGGATCTAAAGAGGCAATTGGCAGAGCCACCGGTTCTTGCTGCCCCAGTTAACAATGAGCCGCTGCTGTTATACGTGGCTGCTAATGCCCGTGCAGTAAGTGTTGCCATTGTGGTAGAGCGCATGGAGGCAGGAAAAGAATATCCGGTTCAACGGCCGGTTTACTACATCAGTGAGGTGCTTATTGAGTCAAAGCAGAGATATCCACATTGGCAGAAACTAGTGTATGGAGTGTTCATGGCAAACCGGAAGCTAAAGCATTATTTTCAAGGCCACCCAATCACCGCTGTCAGCTCAGCGCCGTTAGAAGATATAATCCAGAACAGAGAAGCTACTGGTCGAGTTGCAAAGTGGGCCATTGAGCTTAGCCCGCACGGATTAAAATATGTGCCCCGCACTGCGATAAAATCCCAAGCACTGGTGGATTTCATCAACGATTGGACAGAGTTGCAAGCACCTGAGGAGAAGCCGGATCATACATATTAGACTATTCATTTTGACGGTTCAAAGCAATTGGATGGCTCGGGGGCTGGAGTCGTGTTAACTTCCCCATGAGGTGATAAGTTCTGTTATGTTCTCCGTTTAATGTTCCCTTGTACTAATAACGCTGTTGAGTATGAAGCTCTCCTCCACGGTCTGCGGATGGCCAAGGAGATGAACTTGAGCCGGGTCAAGTGTTTTGGTGATTCAGATCTGGTGGCACAGCAGGTCTCTGGCAAGTGGACTCCAAGGATCCGCTCATGGCAGCATATCGACGGGAGGTAGACACTGTCGCTGGATACTTCAAAGGATATCAGGTGGATCATATAGACTGGCGGAAAAACGAAGCAACTGATGCGTTAAGCCGGCTGGGCTCCGAGCGTAAACCGGTTCCACCTAATACCTTCTTGGATGAGTTGCATAATCCGTCGGTGCAGGTACCTTCAGAGGAGGACTTGGCTATTCCTGACCCGGAAGCACAATTGGTTGCGACACTTCATGTCATTCCGGATTGGATGCTCCCTTACTTGGCATATATGAACCGAGGTGAGTTACCAGAGGACGAAGTCGTGGCCCGACAGATAATCCGGCGGTCTAAATCTATGACTATTGTCAATGGAGAACTTCATCATCGCAGCTTTTCTGGAGCTTTCAGTGGTGTGTAGCATCAGAGGAAGGCTGTGGGATTCTTAGAGAGATTCATGAGGGGGGATTGCGGTCATCACGCCGGTTCAAAATCTTTGGTGGCTAAAGCTTTTCGTCATGGGTTCTACTGGTTGACGGATCACGCCGATGCAGAGGACTTGGTCAGAAAATGTGATGCTTGCCAGAAATTCTCACAACGTGCTCATATACCGGCGCAGGAGCTGAGGATGATCCCAATTACTTGGCTGTTTGCAACTTGGGGGCATGATATGGTTGGACCCTTCAAGAGATCCCAGGACAAGAAAACCCACCTGTTAGTGGCTGTGGACAAATTTACAAAATGGGTTGAAGCAGAGCCTGTCAGTAAGTGTGATGCAGCAACATCGGTTCAGTTCATCAAAAAGGTGATTTTCCGGTTTGGCTTTCCACACAGCATTATTACTGATAATGGCACCAATCTATCCAAGGGGGCTACGGACAAGTTCTGTCAGCGAGAGCATATTTGTCTTGATGTATCATCAGTAGCTCACCCTCAATCTAATGGCCAAGCTGAGAGAGCCAATCAAGAGATCTTGCGAGGCATCAAACCCCGGCTTATGGTTCCTTTGCAGAGAACGCCGGGTTGTTGGGTGGAGGAATTGCCCTCTGTGTTATGGAGCATCAACACTACACCTAACAGATCTACATGGTACATGCCTTTCTTCATGGTATATGGAGCTGAAGCGGTCCTCCCTAGCGATATCCGTCATGACTTGCCATGGGTGGCGGCTTATGTTGAAGCGGATAATGAGCAAGCAAGACAAGACGCCTTGGACCGGCTGGACGAGGAACGGGACACGGCAGCAGCTCGATCGGCGATTTATCAACAAGACCTGCGCCGGTACCACAGTCGCCAAGTTAAGACCAGGACGTTTTAAGAAGGAGATCTGGTGCTCCGGCTCATCCAAGACCAGACGGACATGCACAAGCTATCCCCACCTTCGGAAGGACCTTTTGTGGTCAGCAAGAACCTGCACAACGGGTCATACTAGCTCGTCGACGTTCGAGAACATAAGGACTCACGCACGGTGGAGGAGGAGACCAAGCGGCCGTGGAACATCGCTCTTCTTCGACCTTACTATACTTGAGCCATCGGCTCTGCTCTATGTATAATGTATATATTATGATTAATATAATAAACCGGCGCCCCCGGTAAACTAGGGTATCAGCCATCTTTTTTCATTAGAGTATCACATGGGGGCTTCCGTAACCAAGAGAGTTTTCTATGGCCTCTTAAACCGGCGCCCTTAAAAAATCAAGGAATCAGCCGTCTTTTCTGTACAAAAAGAGAATCACATGGGGGCTTTCGCGGGCAAGGAAGTTTCCTATGGCCTCTTAAACCGACGGCCATGTCAAAACCATCAGAAGAGGACTGCTCTGGTTGCTTCGGCAATTTCCACATGATGATGAGGGGCAAAAGAGGGTTTGATGCCTAGCACAACTCAAACATATGCCCCGACGAGCAATGCTCACACGCTACCTGGGGGCTCCTGATGCAAGTTCATCAGCGAGTTGAAAACTCTTGTAGTGAACACGGCTTGGAAGCTTTGTGTATACACCTAAAACATTGGATTAACCTGCCTGCATCAAGTAAATCGCGCCGTCCAGGTAAACCTAGCATGACCCGTCGAGCGTAACACAAGTCAATCCTTCGGGACCCTGAACTTGGTAACGTTAAATTGACGATCATCAAGTGATTACACAAGCCAAAATCTTTTTGAGATTTTGAACATTGGTAGCATTTGACATTGATGATTTGGTTAAAGCTTGTGGATCATCTTAACAGGCTTTGCTAAAATGGTTAATGACAGTAGCCTGGCAGCTCATAAAAAGCCTCGAATTTGGAGCCCGGCAGCTCGTAAAAAGCCTCGACTACATGGTCTTATTTGCCCAAAAACTTTATTTTTCATTTTTTATGGTTTCTCAAATCTTTATCTTCAAGGTCATTGGTTTTTCAACCAAGTCCATTGATTCAAGACTGGACAACTACAAAGTTGTCACTACATCTGTATTTACAGAGCTATAGTCTGGGTTATAAACACCAGTACTAGTTTACAGTTAAACCGGCGTTCATTGTAACCCGGATCGGCCTTCATAATAAGCCGACAGAGAGCCAAGGGAGTCATCAACACTCACGCCTTGGATCGTTCCTACCGGATTAAGGTTTGCAGATACACTTAATCGCAGGTATTGCACGTGCTTCTATTTTTTACACGGTTCGGGTTATTTACTTAGATCATGTGTTACGGCAGTATAACCCGTCCGGTGATAAACCGCGAGGACATTTTTTAGCATTGTTTATGCAGACACAGGTAATATAAACTGTCAAAGCATTGCAAGCAGGAGATAATTTAGGAATTGCCAAACAAAGTAATGCCATGAAAGATAGAGTGGGACAAAGATAGTATCTCAACTGTTCTATTACAAGGCACTGGCAGGCCCAAAAGAATATCAGTTTTCTCACAAAGTATTCAACAAATAAGGCCAAACCGGAACCGGTTTAGGATTCTGCTTCGGCTCGCTGTGAAGACTGAGGGTCAGCTTGTTCCGGGTCTTCGACAACTTCTGGCAGCTGCTGGAAATCAGGGGTGCTCCAGTTAATCTTGGCAAGGGCGCGGAAATATACTTCATCGTTTATAAGTTCTGACGGTTCAATGTCAGGAGTGAAGGTATGCTTACGAACGGGTGGAATCAGATTTTCGATGTGATAAGACGGCCGCTCCACCCGCACATTCTCCAGATCATAACCCGGATGATACCTTGACAAGTCCGCTTCGTCAGCAAGCTTACTGGCAAGAGGCCGCATGTCTTTGGTTAAGGCGCGCAGATCTTTAGCGGAGAAAGTTAATCCGTCCTCTTTCATACTCGGATAACCATTCATGGCCTCCGCCGGGTCAAAATCAGGAACCCATGCCTTGGCCCGGGTTAACGCCATGAGGGAACCAGCTCTTGCAGAATATTTCTTCACTTCGACAATTCGGGTAGGCAAGATGGATAGTTTCTCCAGAGTACCTTGGATGGTGGTTGGCGCCGGTTTATTATGCGAAATAGCACCGATGGCCCTCTGAGCACCAGCATAGAGTTGTTACACCAAGGTATAAGCAGCCTTCAGCTTCTTCCGTACATCATCCCCAAGATGAGTCACGCGCCTCCCTGTGTACAAATGATGAGTTAAACCGGAGAAGTGCAAGATAGCAAGGATAAGCGTATGACAACAAGTACTTACCAAATATAGCAGAGGTCATATCATCTATATGCTGCCTTAACCCGGATAACTCCTCCGTCACCGGGTTAAGAGCTGCCTCAGCATCATTGGCTCTTTTTTCCAAAGCAGCCTTTTCTGCCTCCCAAGTGGACCGCTCCGCTTCAAAATCTTTCTTAAGCTTCTCCATACTAGCTAAAGCAAGGGTAAGTTCCTCCTTGACTTTAGTCGAAGCAGTTTCTTGGAAGGCCAGGCTATTCCGGAGCTCGGTTATCTCAGAAGTCCTCCGGTTCAAGTCAGTCTGCAGAGGGTAAAAAATATCAGATATTCTTGAAGACAGTTCAATCAAAAGTCTCAAGCACATAACAAGTTATGCACTCGACACTTGGGGGATAATGTACAATTGAAGTGAAAGAAAGTAACTTTTTCAGACAAGTCCGAAGCACATAACAAGTTATGTCCTTGACACTTGGGGTTAATGTAATGTCACTGTCAAGCGTAGGAGAAGTCCCGATTCACCCGCAATGGAGTAAACCAGCCCTTGGGGGCTACGCGTGCAAATCAAAATATTACAGTTGATCTATCAAAGTCCCGGTTTACCCTAAAGGCTAAACCGACACTTGGGGGCTACAATGGACTAAAGGTACATCTACAAGATACAAGCAGAAAGGAAAAGCAAAGGAAAAAAAATTACCTCATATCTTTCTTTCATTAAATTCACCAATCCGTCCTCATGGTCACGGCTGGTGCAGAGACGGTTCAGGTACCCAGAATGAAGTTCTTGGGCACTGAGTTGGGCATAACTAGACAGGTCGGTCCTCCACTTGCCTTTGTCCTTATGGAGAGTTTCTTCTTTGGACGTATGTTTGGCCAAGACAACCGGTTCTGATGGGGTGGTAAAGCCGGTCCTAGTGATCACGACATCGTCTGTCGAGGCATCAGTTGGCCTGGTCGGATCAGCGGGATTGGTCTGCACCGGACTAATAGGAGCCGGACTAGCCCCGGGGGGGGGGGGACTAACCCGGACAGGGCTGGCCGGTTCAGCAATATTTTCCATGGCTTCACCCCCGGAGAAGCAAGATCTTCTTGATCCATAGGGGAAGGATCATCATGTGGAACTTCGACGTTTTCTTCCAGAGGATTGGGAGCTTCAGGATCTTCTGCCGGTTCAACACTGGTGTTTTCGACCGCCGGTTTATTCAACTTTGCCTTCTTGCTAGGCTTGGGCATACTGAAAAGATTAAAGGAATAATGAAAATCACAAGTCAAAAAGGAAAGATAAACTGGACATACTGAAAGATAGTTTACCCATGAACGGTCTTGAGCACCGGGACTTGGGTGGCAGTTGACTCGCCAGAAGAAGATAGAGGAGTTTCCTGATAGTTTGGATCAGACGGTTTAAGAGGTTTATGAATAAGACCTGCTTTTGGATGAAGAATGGTTGGAGTAAGCAAAACCTCTGAGCGGCGTCTTCGAGCCGGAGTGTGGGGTTATCCAGTTGATTCGACCACGTGACCACTGTGGCGTGTGGTCCGGCGAGCCTCATGTTGCTGCTTCTTTAAAAGAAAATGGGGATCCAATTGAGCATAAGGGTGAGAAAATGGATATTTCCAGGCTACCCGACGAACTTTGAGTGGTAATGGTTCTGAATCAGAGGAAAGAGAGATTACCTCAATCTCATCCGCTTTACTCCCTTCCGCCGGATCCTGGGAAAGGTCATTGTTAATATAAATACAGACAAGGGAAAGTTTAAAGACATAAGAATCAAGCAATACCTCAGAGGCCGGATCATCTTCTTCAGCGTTTGAACCAGAAGCAGCGGCATGTCTCTTCTTATGCTTCTTCATGGCCAGGCTCTTCTTGCGAGTTGGTTTCGCCGGTTTGTCCTCGGCTTTCCGTTTCCAGAAGGGGTCATTGGCCTACGTAAAGGAATAACGTATGTTAGAAACAAGCAGTATGGATGGGTTAAAACAAAGAGAAAGGGACAGAGAAATCTTACCGCTGACGGTTTGTTGTTTACGCAGAAGGGTGCTTAACCGGTCCGACTGCATTCCTCCAGAGGTATGTTCAGCATCTTCTTCGCAGATTCGGTAACTTCTTTGTCTGGAAGTACCATCTCCGTGTGACGCTGAGGGTCCTTTGGGTTGCCAGTATACTCGCACATTAACCCGGAATGCCGGCTTAATGGAAGAATGCTCCATGAAAGCCAGCAACGGACAAAGTCGACGCCGGTTAAACCGTTGGCTACAAAAGCCCTGAGTTTGGAAAGTTGGGGGGCATATCGAGCCCGGTCTTGGGCACTCAGACGCTGCGGGAAAGGGTGATCCGCTGTCAGACGATAAGAGCGGTAACCCGGTAGTGGATTCTCTCCCTCTGGTGAAGTATCAACACAATAGAACCAAGTTTGGTTCCAATCCTTAGGATGGCTATGAAGGGTAGCATGAGGAAAGCTGACATCCTTCCTCTTCTGGATACTCATTCCACCTAGTTCAGTGTTTGGCCCATCATGAAATTCAGTCCGGCGGTTCAGATGGAAGAAGTCCCGGAATAACTCTACAGACGGCTCTTCTTGCAGATAGGCTTCAGAAAAGACTTGGAAATTGCAGATGTTTGATACGGAGTTGGGGCCTATGTCTTGGGGATGGAGCTGAAACTCTGCCAATACATTGCGGAAATTTTTTGACCCTGGAGGGTTAAAGCCCCGGGCCAGGTGATCAAAAAAGACAACAATTTCTCCCTATTTAGGCTGGGGAGGACACTCTTTCCCGGGAGCCCTCCAGTGCAGAACCTCCTTGGGACCTAAAGCGCCAATTGAGGCTGCCTCTGCTAAATCATCCTCGGTAATCCGGGATGGGACCCAGTTGCAGGCAACAAACTGCTTGGCCACAGAAGTCATCTTTTTCAAAGGGGGAACGCTGAAAAATACAATACAAGACCCGGTTTATGATCCACGCAGATGTAAACCGGCATGTTCTATGAAGGCATTGATCTAATTGGCGGTTTAAGCAGGGGACTAATGGTATCTACTGATCCGGGATAACTATGAATGTAATAGCTACCGGATTATGAAGTTTGAAAGGAACAAGTTAAACCACCAAACACAAGCAGGTGAGGTGCAGATCTAAAGCTAAACCGGTAACACAGGCATAGGAGGCACAGATCTAAAGCTAAACCGTCGACATAGGCAGATGAGGTGCAGATCTAAGATGTGAGAAACAACTTTAACACGAGCAGCAGCAAAATATGGATCTACATCATGCAGAAAATTCAAGATAATTTAAAGTTATATTCGTCGAAGGCAACGGAGGTTTTTTACAGATCCAGTCTAGTTAGCCGTATTGGGGGAACTAAGATTGTAAAGACGGAGCGGACTTATGCATACAAAGGTCGACCTAAACGTTTTACGTCTACAACTAAGAACTGCCTATGGTGATGAACTGCGAAGAACAAGGGTTCGTGGGCGAACTCCCGAGGAACCCTAGAACTGAGATCTACAGGGAAGCAGGAATGAACGTACCTGAGGCAGCAGAAGCGGAAGGACGACAATGAATTTCTGGACACACTCAGGTTGGTGCAGCGGCCGGGCTTGGTGAAGACGACGAGCTCGAAGAACGGCGGTGGAGCGTGAGCGCTGGAGGTCAGAGGAGGACGAAAGCGAAGGGGAATAAAGAGATGGCCTTTGGCCCTATTTATAGGCCGAGGAGATAAAATGGCAAGCGCGGGAATCGAGGAGACCAAAAATCGGATATGGATGGTGCTGTCGCCTTGATCTTCGAAGCTTTAATAAATAAAGGTAAGAAACAGGTACAGGTATTAAATAAGCGGATGGCGTCACGACGGTTTAAAGCGACTTGAGGGGATGACGTCATGCCGGTTTACCAAATGTACTGAAGCTGCAGACAGGAAAATCTGTACAAGACTTTGGAGATTGACATGAACATGTTCAAATCAATCTAGGGCCTAATGTCAGGGATATTACTACTAGGTATAAACCGGCCAGGAGGGTCCGGTTTATGTTATCAAGATTATATTATCAGAGGCCCAGCGGAGTATGGAGTAGAAAGTTATAGACCGAGAGGCTTAGAGCCCATATGTTAGGGCCCATGATTTGTAAACCGTCATACTATGTAACTTGGGATGTAAGATAGAAAGAGCAGAGACCGAGGCGGACACGTTTATGAGCCGGCCTCGGGACTCTGTAAACCGGACCGGGCATCACCTCTTATATAAAGGGACGACCCGGCGACGGTTCAAGGGAGACAACAACAGCTCGAGACATAGGCAAAGCGGATTCGCTCCCTGGTCATCGAAGCCCAAGCAATACCACGCCAAACTAGACGTAGGCTTTTACGTTTATCGAAGGGGCCAAACTAGTATAAAATCCTTGTGTCCTTCGTCCGCTTTAACCCCTTTAAGCTAACCCGTAGCGATGGCCTCATGACTAAGTCCTTTCGCTAGGACATCTGCCGTGCTGAATCCACGACACCGCCCTTGAGACCGCGACATTGGTGAATCTTGCATCGGTAACCGTTGACCCTGCGCGGCCACGCGCGCTGCCAGGTGCTCGCTCGCCGCTGCCGCACCCCCCTCCCACCCCTGACCCGCCTATAGACCTCATCATCGCCCCTAAAACCACTCTGCAGCCTAACCCGGCCGCTCGATCACCCCACCCCGCCTCCACCTCGCCTCAAGCGCAGGTACACGCAACGGATCAAGCTGTCCTGACACCAGATCCGCTGCCCTCTCCGTCCAACTACGTCGCGACACACACATATCGAGACGCACTCCTCTCTCCCACCCGCAGCCGTAGTGACCCGTTGCCCCGCCCTCCATATATACCCCGACGCCTTCTCTTCCCCCTCACCTTCATTCTCCTCCACCTCCAGCCACCAAAAAGAGACGCCGCTGCTTTCGCTGCCTAGCCTTAGATCACTGCGTGGAGGCCTGCCGTGACCCCGTCCGCTGCGCCCGTTGCTGGCGGTGCAGCCACCGCAGCCGCGACTACAGGTACCGCCGTCCATGTCCTTTCTTCCCCCCTCTTCCTGACTCGTTCTCGATAGGACCTAACCCCGCTTTCTGCCATCGCAGAATGGACTCCGCCAGCTCGTCTTTGGCACCCGCGACAGATCCGCGCACGTTCATGATTGGCCAGATACCTGTCATCCTCTCGGAGCCCTTCCCCGCCGTCTGCGTCCCATCACCATTCATCCTTCATGGCATCCCCGTTGGCGCCAACGGCGTCCCCCTCTCTCCACCATCTCCACCACGCACCTCAGCCCCTCCTCCCACACCCACTTCTCCCCCCCACAACACCGTGCACCAGCACACTTCCCCCTTCGACACCCACGAGCTGCAAGCACGTCTCTCCAACGTCTTCTTCGCCTCTCAATACAAAAGAACCACCTCGCACGTCTCCGAAACCGACTCCGACGACGAGCTGCCACGCCCAGTTCACCAGGCTGAACCACTGCCTCCCTACGGGGACATGCCGCTCGTCGCCGCCCCTCCCTGCCTAGTCCACTGCCCACGCCGTTTCGCTTTCGCTCACCTCCCAACTCCCGACCCCAACCCCACCCCTCTCATCTGCCGCGCCATCCAGCACACGTGCGGAAACCCTGCCTTCATCATGGGCGTTCCATACTCCAGCTAACCGCAATGACGTTGTTCGTCACAGCCCCATAGATTTCGAAGGCAACACCATCACCATCGAGTCGGTCGAGCACGTCGACCGCTCCATTGCTATCTTCACTGATCTCGCAGAGATTGAGGTCTTGGAATTTCCACACGAGCTTTGGCACAATGACGGCATCCGCTTTGCCCTCGCCTTCCTTGGTGATGTGTGTGCCGTCGATGACTTCTGTCTACATGGCATAGACTACACCTCTGTTCGTGCTCTGGTCCTGCTGCAATCTGGCAAACCAGCGCCCCCTGGCATCGTTATCCAGCTCCCTCCTATCAATGAGATCATGATAGCAAAGGTGGTTGAAGTCTCCCGCTGGCACCTCCCTCCCAACGTGGCTCGCCATCGCCCACCTTCCCTGACCACATTGCACCGGTCGTCTCCGCCGTCCGTGCTGGCTGGCGCGCCGACCCCACGTATGGTGGCACACGCCCGATTGCCCCCCATGCCAGCCCTGACAAACGTGCGCCCCCTCCTGCTCCTGGCCACGACAATAGTGGCTCTGCACTGACCTCCCCTTTCCCACCACCTGGATCCGTACGCCAGCCTCTCATCATATCTGATGATGACTCCGTGGACCCCGAAGACATACACACGCCGCTCCTGCATGGCATTCCGACGGGGTCGCTGGACGTGGTGCATGCACCCACGCACGGCTCGATGGGCCCACCTGTCGTCCGCCCGACTTCTCTTGTCGGGGCCGTGCTCCCACCTGCCCTGCCCGCACGCCCAGCGGACGCCGCACCGCCTGTCAGCTCATTGGTCCCCTCCGACACCTCGGCCTTCTCTGCGTTCGTGCCCCCGGTTGCTGCCACTGCAGCCCCCCCCGCCTTCACCTTCACGGTGGGCGAATCTTCACGTGAATCTAGTAAAACCCCAATCTCCCCGTCTCCTAATCAGTCCACTTCATTAGCTTCTGCCACCTTTGTACTGACCCATGCCACCACGGACGCAGACCTGCGTATCCACGACCTCGACACCCACGAATGCACCATACGCAAGGAGCGCCGCAAGACTGCCCATGATCACTCTTGCTCCAAGGACAAGCTGCATCGCAGCGTGCGCCTTGCTGGCAAAGAGGCCAAGTACTCACCCATGCTCGCCAAGGCTGTCAAGGACAAGGCCGCCCGCCTCTCCACCGCGGACGTGGGCTCGGCCATTGATTGCGCCATCCACGACGCCCGCATCGATGTCTCCGATGCCCCTCCCGCCTCCGCTGAAGATCTGGCCGCCATTGCACTGCTTTGCGGTGCGGACGATGACCATGTTGATGTGATCCTCGAGGCGGAGAGCTCTGACTCTGGTGCTAACGCCGCACCATGATCAGCTCGCCTTCTCTGCCAAGCATGGCGGGGTGGACCGCAATGCCGCCGCCAGTTGTCGTTAGCATGCTCGTTCTACATGTATCGATGTACTTTTGGTTCTCGTTCCTCCGTAGGCTAGCCCAGTTCCATAGTAACGCGTCGTTGTACCTTTTGCTACTAACATGCATCTGTACCACTATCTTAAACCTCCGATGTACGCCTAGTTTACATGAGTAATGCCACTTTATCCATCTGTTTGTGGAACGTACGTGGCCTGGGAGACGATGCCAAATGCTCTGACGTTCTCTCCGAACTGATCTCGATCAAGCCTCACCATTATTGCAAGAATCAAAACTCGATGCGTTCTTGGATCCAAAGTTACGATCCTTCATGCCCACGCAGTTAGACCAAGTTTTCTCCCTACCTGCCATCGGAATGGCGGGTGGCACCATCTCCGCTGTCAATCCTGCCTCGTTCCAAGTAATCTCTTACAACCACCTCACCTTTTCGTCAACCTTGATTTTGCGATCCATGACAACTGACCGTAACATAGCTATCAACAATATCTATGCCCCCTCTTCCTGCGCCCTCAAACAATCTTTCCTCGATGAGTTACTTGCTATCTCACAACCAGACGACTCACCATGGTTACTTGTGGGCGATTTCAACCTCCTCCGTTACCCCTCCGACAAAAATATGACGCATTTAGACAATCTGAAGCCAATGCATTTAACCAAACCCTTGATGATCTCGCCCTCATCGAAATACCACTTCTAGACCGCCAATATACTTGGTCCAACAATAGAGCAACACCCACCCTAGAACGTATCGATCGTGCCTTCTTCAACTTAGCATGGGCTGATGCCTTCCCAAACTCCTCCCTCTCCTCCCTCACGCGCTTCACATCTGACCATGTACCCTTCCTCATACACGTCACCACAACGATCCCGCGGTCCAATTTTTTCAAATTCGAACCTGGATGGGCCAATCTGCGGCCTTGCGCTGACATTATCAGCGACGTTTGGCCCCCCTCGCGGCCAACCGCTAACTCTGCCGCCACCCTTGCTGCCTTGCTAAAATAGACTCGGGCCGAGCTCAAAAAATGGGCTCGCTATCGTATTCCCGCCCCCCTCCGCGAATCTTGATGTAAAACCGCCATCGCCGCCCTCGATCGTGCAGAAGAATCCAGGACTCTCTCTCCACCCAAACTACTCACTCGCAAAATCATCGTATCCCTCCTCAAATGCAATATCCAAGAAAAAATGGCTTACTGGAAATGGCGTGCCAAAGTCTATCGAGCAATCCATGGCAGTGAAAACTCCAAATTTTTCCACATGTCTACCTCTCAACGTCTTAGGAAAAACAAAATCTTCTCCCTCACACATGACGGCACGGTTTTCACCTCTCATCCCCACGAAGCTGAAATCCTACGGGATTTTTTCGTATCACTCATAGGCTCTCTTGCCATGACCTCCTGGGCTTTTGACCTCAACTCCTTTTATCCTCAACACGTGCCCGGGTTACATGCCCTCGACGCCCCATTCTTCGAAGACGAAATTAAGTTGGCTTTCTTCCAAATGAACCCCCGAGCAAGCCCTGGGCTAGATGGCTTCGGCCCCTCCTTCTACAGGTCCTTTTGGGCCACTATAAAACATGCCATTTTACCCTTTTTTCCAACAACTCCACCAAGGTATAGGAGATGCAGAATGCTTGAATCATGCCCACATCGTCCTCCTCCCAAAGAACGCAGCCACCTCTTCACCCGATGCTTTCAGACCAATCTCCCTACAAAACTGCCCCGTTAAAGCATTTGCCAAAGCCATCACATCGTGTCTAAAACCCTTCATTCCTAGCCTAGTTCATGGGAACCAAACAGGTTTCATCACCGGTAGGAATATAGCCGAAAATTACGTCTTTGCGTCCGACCTAATCAGCTCTTGCCACTCCCGAAAAAACCCGGCCATGGTTTTCAAACTTGACTTCACGAAGGCATTTGATTCTGTCGCCTGGCCTGCCCTCGATTGGATCTTAGATGCCCGCGCCTTCTCTCAAACCTTTCGATCCTGGATTCAAAACATCTTACACATGGGCAAAACTTCTGTCCTCCTAAATGGCATTCCCGGCCACTGGATTCAATGCAAGAAAGGCCTGCGGCAGGGTGACCCAGCCTCGCCCTACTTGTTCCTCATCGTCGCCGATCTACTTCCGCATCTCATCATCTAAAACTCTGAGCCAGATCTCCTCCACCACCCCATCTTTACCCACCTGCCACCCACCATTCTCCAATACGCCAATGATACACTTAGGCGCCTCCCCCCTTGCTGCCACAACCCTAAAAAAAATCCTAAATAACTTTGCGCAAGCTGCCGGCCTCACCATCAACTTCTCCAAAACCACCATGGCCACCCTACACATAGATGAAAACCTAGCTGATGCCGCTGCTCTCGCCATGGGATGCTCGCGCGCACCCTTCCCTCAAACTTACCTAGGACCCCCCCTTGCTCCCACCAAGCCCCCCTCCAATGCGTTCGCCCCCTTGATTTCACGATCTCAGAAATTACTAACTGGTTGGCATTCAAAACTTTTGGACAAAGGCGATCGACTCATCCTCATATCTGCGGTCCTCGACTCCCTTCTTACACACTTCATGTATGTATTCCGTATCCCGAAAAAGACCCTCAAAGTCATCGACTCTCTAAGGAGGTCATTTTTCTGGGCTGGTGAAGATGCCTGCTCGGGTGCTCAGTGTATGATTGCGTGGAAAAATGTTTGCTCGCCCAAAAAAATCGATGGTTTAGGGCTCAAAAACCTACACATTCAAAACAACTGCCTCCTAATGAAGTTTGCCGTCAAAGCACTCTCCTCCGTTCAGTCACCTTGGCTAGATTGGCTAGACCTCCAACACCCAAACGCCCTTGTCTCTTCAGCCCCCCAAACCTCCTTCCCGTGCCACACGATAACCCAACAGATCCCAACCTTCCAGTCAATCACCTTTGTTCTCACCAACAGTGGCACACACACATACTTCTGGTTGGATACATGGCTCACACCAAAACCCCTAGCTACCACCTTCCCACACCTCTTCTCGCACTCCATACTACAACTGTTTAAAGTAGCTAACATTTTTGCGCTTCGGTATCGAAGCCAACCTCCGTAATCGTCTCTCTCTAACAGCAGAATGAGAGCTTGCTTCGCTTTTGGCTGTTTTGCAGGACTTCACGCCGTCGACTGAGGAAGATCAACGATTCCTACTCCAGGGGCATGACTTCTCCACCAAGCAAGCATACATCACACTCATGACTAAGCCAGACACAGATCCCATTGCCCCCCTCATCTGGGGCACCAAGGCTCCTCGCAAGATCAAGATTTTTGCTTGGCTTCTCTTCAAAGATTGCCTCAACACTTCTGCGGACCTCGCCCATAAGCATATAATCTCCTCCAACCTATGCCCTCGATGTGCTACATCACCTGAAGACTCCACTCACATCTTCATCACATGTCCTCTTGCCAATAGGATTTGGCAACGAGTAGGCTTCCTGCCCTCGTCCGACGACCTCAGTGAGCTTTGGGATACCCCGCTGCCCCAACACCTACCCAAGAATGCTTGGTCTTCGTCCTCCTTGCCCTACTCTGGAAGATCTGGGCAGCACGTAATGACATGCTGTTTAGGAGAATCGATCAACATTCTGTAATAACAATTGGGAACCTGATCTCTGACCTAGACCTTTGGTCACACCGTCTCGACTTGGGTGACAAGGAGGACATCTTCTCGTAGCGTTCCTTCCTCTCTACACGTGGCACCGTGTCATTGTAATTTTGTACTCGCTGCTTCTGCAGCCGTTTGAGTAATATATTCAGGTGGGGAACTCCCCCCGGTGATTCTAAAAAAAAACTATGAGCATTGTCAAAAGATTGACCACTAGAGACACCTGAAGTTGAGAAGCATACCGTACCACGAGGGGAATAGTGTAAAAAGATTGAAATAAATCTGGTGAAATCTTGACTCACATTCTCATGCGAACCAAAATCTCAAACAGGACATAACGATTAAAGTTTGACGCACATCACACTTAGTTGGACTTAAATTTAGAAACATGAACTAAACAACAGAAAGCATCGGACAAGAGCAGTATCGCTAGCATCCCACAACTTCAAAATTCAAGCTTCATTTCTTCTGCTTCAGCGACAAGCAATGGTAATTCAGAATCATAACCAACCAAACAAAATATCTGAAGTATGAAAATTAGTTTAGTTGAGTGGTATATATGGCTAGATAGAATCATAATAAGGGATTATATTTTCGACCCATATTGAAGCAGCAAGATGAATTCTTATAACTCACACTGTGTGTGCTCGTCTGTTTTTTTCTGAACCATTGCTCTGTTTTCTCCCTTGACCAAGTAGTTCATGTGTGTGTGTCACCACCAGTAAGGTAACAATTGGGTATGTCTTAAAATATTATAATTTTTTCCATGATAAACATGTAAATCGTACCCAAATGACAACTAGGTCTTGTTGTTTGGATCAAAAGACAACCAAGACATGTGAACAACACAAAATCTCTGTAGTTTTAGTTTTGTTTTCAAGGCTTTCACACTCGTACAAAATTCAGAAGTTCAGATACAAAAAAGTTCAGTAAAAAATGCAACAATGAGACCTTAAGTGAATGATTAAGGCCATGTTCTGAAGTCCTCCAGCTCCATGCTTCAAAACTCCATGTGCAAAGTAGAGCCGGACATTTTAGCTCCAGGAAGCTAGCTTTGAGAAGCCACGATCGATCCTAGTGTAATTTTGAGGGAGTTTGAGAAGCTGGGGAATCTTAGCTTCAGAAATCCAGTGAAGCATGGAGTTGGCTGAATTTACAAGGTTTGCCACCACCAAGTGAAGGAAAACGCTTCGTTGCATCTCTCTCCTCCCATTTTCCTTCGTGAAAACAGGCTAAGTACATCGCTCCTTTCATTTTGGGTTGCATGCAGCCCATTTGACGACCTCCATCCAGCCCAATATGGTATAACAGCTATTGGAAGCCCAATGTGGCGATGCAGAAGTTGTTTTTAGCGCAGAACAGACCTGGATAGTTGCGTGGAGTGAGAAGTTGCGTTGAGAAGCTGAATTTTTGGAGTTTGGAGAGTTGGGAAGACTTCAGAACAGGCCCTAAATCAACAAATTATTGTTATATAAGTAAACCACACCGTCAAATTAGGTGAAGCTTCAAAAAACTAAATCAGAAATAGAAACTACAGTGGTAAACAGAGACTTACGTTGCTGGAGCATCATCACTACAAAAAATACAGTTCCGTGATGATACATGTTTGTCACAGTAGGTCACGTTTTTTGTCATGCATGTACATCCATGAAAAATTTATGACAGAATCAAGATAGTCATACCTGTGTTGTCGTAGAAGTGTTCCATGACATTACCAAAATTATCATCATGGAAGTGTCCACTTCCATGATGATAAATCGCGCATCACAGAAGTGCTTTCGTCAAGGGTGACCAACACATGGCATCTACCGTAACGGAACACCGTTAAGCTATCGGGTCCGGTTTTGGATCCGATAACCCGTTAACAGCCCCGACCTATGGGGATTTTCCACGTGTAAAATCATCATTGGCTTGAGGAAACACGTGTCGGCTCACCGGTGGGACAGATGTCATCCACTCATGGGACCCAAAGCGCCTATGATACGTTGACACGTGGCACGGCCCAACAGAGGCCCATTCCTGTGAAAAGGTCGGCCCGTTTGACTTGGTCAAAAGGTGGTGGGCCTGCCCATGGCAAGCCTGTGAACGACATGTTCACATATAGCCCATTTACAGCCCGCTAACCCAGGGCCCGTTTACGGCCTATCCGAATTAGGCCCAGTAGCGTCATCTGGGCTGTCCAATATAATTCCAGCCCGTTTTAACTTCCGGCCCATGTATGGCCCATGACGTCTTTCGGCCCATATGAGGCCCTTATTACTCCCGGCCCATTAACGGCCCGTGGTAAAACTGGCCCGTAATGAACAGTGTATCACTTTATACCCATTAACGACACGTGGTGAAACTGGGCCGTAATGAACAGTGTATCAATTTATACCCATTAACGGCTCATTATTCCGTTGGGCCGTTTCCAGCCCATGTTATCTTTCGGCCTTCTCAGGGCCCATTTATTCTTGGGCTCATTTCCACATTCGTTTACTTATGGCCCTTTACTGTCATTTTCTGCTTGTGGGCCAAATTCAGCCCGTGGTTATAGTGGGCCCGTTTGTGGCCCGATAATACGTTGGGCCGTTTTCATGTAAAAAAAACCGTTGAGCTGTTTTCATAGAGTTATCAAATACGGCCTATTAACGGCCCGTTATTGTCCACGAATAGTACGGCTCATGATTGGCGAAATGATGATACACCCTGTAGAAGGCCCATGGTTCCTATGGCCCGTAAAAGGCCCATGAATCGTACGGCCCGTAGAAGGCCCATGGATCCTACGGCCCGTATAGAAGGCCAATGGATCCTACGACCCATAGAAGGCCCATGGATCATACGGCCCACAGGAGGCCCATGGTTACAATAGTCCGTGCGTTGCCATGATTATTTTGGCCTAGTTTCCAAAGATAGGTTATTGTGGCCACTAGAAAAACACAGAAAAAGAACTGCAGTGACTACAAGCAAACAACTAAACAAGACAATAAGGAAATAAATAAGCAAGCAATTAACGCTAGCCTATTACCGCTATTACACATATTACATCCACTGGGCATCAAAGTTCGCCACCAATGCAAATATAGGGAACAAAGCAGCATATTACATACACTGTCCGTCAAAATTGGCCACCAGTGCAAATAAACGCGGCAGCAAAACAAGAGCATAACTGAAACAACTTCAGAAGAGCTCAAGAAATGTGGTATCCACCATACTGGCAATAAGCTTAGCAAGCTTATTAGCTTTGTCCTGTTTTGCGCTAAAATCCTCCAACGCTTGCTTTTGCACCATAAAGTATGCATCTGAATGCTCTAGGGACTTCCGCGGTCCTTCCACTTCTTGTCGCAACACAGCTGATCGATGTCTTTGAGCTTGTAGCTGAGACTCAAAAACCGAACTGATTCAGACAGTGAGTTTGAATAGCTTGTGCAAGCGGTAGTGGCCAGTAACTCCAACACTAAACCAAGACAGGACTTTGGGGTTGTCTCACTGTCTTTGAGATAGTCTTCCTTAGCTGTTTTATCAGCTTTGTTGGAGACCAACAAGGATGTGTCACTATCCTGAACATTATCTGCATTACTTCTTTTACCATTGCTTAATAAGGCACTCTTCCCCAATATTCTGTCAGCATTCTAAAAGAAGAAACAAGCAGACACATAACAATTTAGCATGTACTAGTATATGAAACTCATTTGGGTGAACCAGTTCATTAGTAAGGTGGACATGATTAAACTACCAAGTCTTCTATTGCCAAGTACTAGTACATAATAAAAGCATCAAACAAACATATATCTATGTCCTATGGTCACTGCATTGTCTTGCCAAATTAAAATAGAGATACGGTTCAAATCATATCAGTTCAAGACAAAGCAGTAGTGAAAGAATACAAAGCGTGGGAAACTACACGGCACAACAAGATTTCAGATGGGTACCACGGGTCTACATGTACAACAACACTATTTGCTTTGTTGTGATGCTAGTAATGTGCATGATACGAGAAGTCAACTGTATACACAATTGAAATTGAAATCAATAGAGCTATTGATAAGAGAAAGTTTGTTAAAGAAACATGCGTGAACATACCTGTTGTGCCATTGGAGTTTCGATTGGATCCTTCAATTTAAAAATAAGTTTGTATGAGTAAATACAGTGATACAAGAGCAAAGCAGTATGCACGATAGCAATCATAGTTAAAAAAAGGCGTGCCTAAGCGAGTGCTTAAGCGCGCCTAGGCTCTAGGCGTTGGCGAAATGTATTGTGCATAACTATGCTTAATCTGTGCATAAGTGCGCATAAGCATGCACTTTGGTCAGTAAAGCACAAGGCGGTGGAAAAACGCACAATTAACGCCTAGCGCTTTTTGGAATTATGATAGCAATGGAATCTTAAATTAAAACAGTTGTTCTTCAGGTTTAGGCACTTGTTCTACATGAGCAGAGTACAGTAAGATGCAAGAATATAGTACTTAAAATAGAAAATGAGCTCACAGACCTTACCACATTCTTGGTTCAAGACCAGTACAGAACAAGGCGTTCCCAGTCATCGTCCAGTAAATGTGTCTCAGGAGAACGTAAGGGAATTTGATGAGTTTCTTTGCCGGTGAAGTACATTTTCTTCAGGTAATTCCGATACTACCACCAAGCATTCTTGAAGATAGCAGAGGTATTAGCACAGGTTACCTCATCCTGAGTTTCCAAATCGGTCCTTCTCTATAGAGAAAAATGGGAAAATTAGTTGTATTATAACCATCATGGAGGTAGGATGTATGGGACAAAGCAAAGTAATTGCCATGAATAACATTACTTACACATAACTCCTGGACAAACACCTGCAACTCGCATTTTCCTTCATCTTCGGTATAATATTTCCAAGATGGGAAGATACGCACATACGATTTAACAACATCAAATGCGATAGATGCTAAAGTACGACTAGCTGGTTGTGCTTCCTCCACCGGAATAGGCATACTAACTGGTGGAGTTGGGGTTCGCCGTGGTAGTACTGGCCCTTTGGGCACTGGAGCTGGCTTACTAACTGCTCTTGTTTGGGAGCTCTGTGGTGGAGATGGTGCTGTGTCAACATGAACTGGGTTACTATCTGCTGGGGTTGGGGTTAGATTGGGTGAAGCTGGTTCTTGTCCAGCGCAGTAGGGGTTCAATCTGCGAGAGTTTGGGTTATGTGTGGTAGGGCTAGTTCTCGTGCATGTACAACCGGGGTGCTATCTCCACCAAGAGGTAGCATTGTTTTATTTGAAGACCGTGTTTTTAGTCCGCTAGATGTTGGCATCGCCCGCTCCAATTCAAATGGCTGATAAACAGGAAATATAGTTGAATGTACAGACATTGTATGAGAGACATATGCAATAGATAGTGTGGAAAAAAAGAGGACATGAAATAGTTGACATGTATATTTTTAACTAAAACGGATAGCATGACATAATTTCACATATATGATGTTTATCTAAACTGGATAGCATAGCATAACATAATTCAAAGATATGATGAATAACTAAAACGCCATGCCAAGTTAGAGCATACACCTCTGTGGGGGAATAGGATTGGTCATCTGTCTCCGAATCCATCTCCGAGGAGCTATCGGGACCCAACAAGAGATCTACTTCGACAGGTAGCACAGTCTGCTCTGAAGGCCTTGTTTTCACTCCAGATTTTTCAATCTCCCACCCAAATGGCTGATTCACAGGAAGAGTAGTTTAATGTACAAACATTGTCGACAAATGGAAATGTAATGAAGAAAAGGATGGGCAAGATATCATTCTAATATACGATGCCTGGTTAAACAGGATGGCATTGCACATTTCACATATATTATGGCTGGCTAAAAGACATGAGACTGCATAATTCCCATATATGATATAGAAACTAAACAGGTGGCGACAGAACATGTCTAAACTAAGCAGATGACATATATGATGTCAAAAGTAGGCACTGCAAGGCAACATATGCATGATATGACTAACATCATCATGCCAAGGTAGAGCAAACACCTTGGGGGTAAATAGGAGTGGTCAGCAGCGTCTGAATCCGCCTTAGAACATATATATTCCTCTGGATTACAATCTAGAGAGGGGTGGGGAGGGTTTGCCATTGAACCCACCATGGAGCGATGTCTGCATGACATTGTATTGCCGCGCAAAACTCTTCTCTTTTTCTCTACATGTTCAGCATGACTGTGTACAATATCTGACATGCATACGAAAAAAATATGGTGAGATTATGTAAGGAGAGCATGCAGAAATTTAGAGTGATGGTAACAACCAGTGGATGGATCCAAAAATAATGATAGCAGGCTGATGATTGCTTTAAAATAATAAAAAGACAGATGATGATTACTTTACTATTTGTTTCCCACCCAAGATGAATAACATAGGCATACCCTAGGTGAACCAGATATTAGACAGAGATACTATTCATTGCTTCCTCGATATGTGCCCCACAACTAATTTAGAACTCAAGTTTGAACATTAATTTGGACCTGACTTGGAGTCCAAGAGGTGAACAGGACGATAAAGTAGCAGGTAATTTTAAGCAATGCATAACATAAGAAGAATCAAAAGAGTGCGACCTCTCTTGTGGACCCGTGTACTCCTCAGGTTCATCTGCTGAGTCGATGATGGTGATGCCGCTGCGGTCGGTGCCGGCGGCAGGGAAGGAGATATGTGGCGGCGAAAGACTCTCAGGAGTCGTGATGTCTGGTTTGGTGGATGTTTCTGTCGATGGAGCACCTCAGGTGAGGTGGACAACATCGCGGCAGGAGCTGGAAAAACCACACAAAGTTCCCTTCGACACCTACCTGTAACTGAAGTAATTCTGTAAGGGCTCATTTGGCTTGCATGATTCTAAAAATGCAGGGATAGGAAAAACACCGGAATAGGATAGGAATGCACATGGTAAATTGAGCATTTGTAAATACAGGATTTCTGTCAACTTGGGTGTTTGGTTTACAGGAATTGGAAGAGTAGAGGAATGCAAAGAAACATGGCCAAAATAAAGTGAAACCATATGAAAGCGTGTACAGTTAGAATGTAGTCTGCCACTAATGCACTTGGTCCTGTTTTCATGCATAGGATTTTGAAAAGTAGGTCCAGGTGGATGGGTTGCTTCATTCCTTTCAACAAAATGCATGAATAATTGAATAGTAGAGTGCCATTGGAAAATTCCCTACTGCTATGTTTTTTGGTCGAACCAAAATAGCCCTAATGGATCTACATGAATGTATAGTAATAAGTGATGCAACAAGTGTACAACCTCTTTGCCGTAGCCGTGTCGACCTCAGCATCATTGGGTTGGTCACTGAAGCAGTTGAGGCAGAGGTGGCTGTCGGAGGTGTGGAGGAAGATCTGAGGAATCTATAGACAGCGTCCAGGGCACTTATAACGGCCCGGATGTAACAATTCCATTTATGGCAATATATGCATCGTTGACTTCATCAATTCCATTCTGGGCTCTTCCTTAATTTCGGGTTTCTTCGTTTTGCCGTGTGCGTGTGTGCATATCATCCATGTCATGTCATCATGTGCATTGCATTGCATTTGTGTTGTCACTTGCACCCGGTCATGCTCGTCTCTTCCCGTTGTCCGTTTCGAGTTCCGACACTCACACACATGCCCGTGGCACCTCCGAGTCCTTCTTTCGCAAGTGGCCATAGAACGTTCTCGGATTGAGGTGAGACTTGTCGTACGTAGTTGTTTTTGTACGTAGAGACCGCCTGTCAAGTTTCATCGCGTTTGGAGGTCGTTTGATACTCCAACGGTTAACCTCGTGGACTAAAACCTCCTCTTTCTTTTGGCCCAACACCCCTCCACAACAGCCCACTAACCAACACAACCACTTCCATCCTCTCAGTCGTCGGATCGTGATCGTGTGAGCGAAAACCGCACCCCATTTGGACACTCCTAGCTCCAAGAATCTATAAAAAGGCACCTTCTCCTCAGATTTCGGGCGAAACCCTAGCCCGAGCTCCTCCTCGCGCCGCCGGACACGTCCGCCGGACGCGCCCGGCCAATCCCGAGCCGCCACGTGGCATCTCCGCCGCCCACCTCCCACCACGCCGCCACGGGCCCGCTCGGCCCGGAGCCGGCCCCCGCGGCCCGTCTCTGGCCGTCCGCCGCCAGCCCGTTTCTCCCTCGCCTGCGGCCGGGCACCGCGGCGGGCATCGCCGCCGACCCGCCGCCCGGCTTCGGTCTCCGGCGCCTCTGCGCGAACAGGCCCGCCGCCGGCCTCCCTACTCCGCACCGGCCACCACGTGCCTTCTCGCCTCACCGGCCGCGCCTCCGGTCGCTGGCCCCGACCACGCCTTGCCGGCCCCGTCCGCACCTTGCCGCCGGCCGATGCCCCGTCGTCTTCCTCGCCGTCTCCGGCGAGGGCCGGATCCGGATCTGGAGGTGGACTAGATCCACCGGTCCCTCGAACCAAACGGACCCGCTCCGCCCGGATCTCTCCGTCCCGCGTTGACTTTTCGCGGAGGTAAAAAATCCACCAAGTCCCAGATCCGTGTAAATTTTATGCCCTCTTTGACATATGGTAACTTTGTGCTCGGTGCTCCGTTTTGCGCATATGAGATATCGAAATGTTCGTCTCGTCGTGCTCTACATGTTAGCATCAGTTTCATTCATGCTAGGGCTCATCTAGTTGTCTTAATATTCATGGAAAGAGTGCTTCGTGATGTAACTGTTTCAGCACTTGTTGTCCGTGTAAATTTGTTGGCATGTTCGTGGGGTCAGAACTTGGTGCATGTTGGTCCAAATGGAGTGTATGATATGTCCAGATGTTCGTCTTGTGATGCTCTTCATGATGGTTACTTTTGTCAAGCATGTTAGGTTGCATTATGCCATGGTTATCCCTGTTGCAAAAGTGTATGTGGCTGATAAGTTTCTGAAATTATTATGAGATAATGTTTTGTCTTCTTCGTGTGAATTACTCCATGTGTCATATGAGCTAGGTGTCAACATGAGTTTTGCTCATTGGAATGTGCTCTACAAGCTAGATTCATTTTTCATGCCATGATATGTCTTGAGATGAGTGCATCAAGCTTGTTAACATGTCATCGTGATGTTAAATTTCTGCTAAGTGTGAATCTGTTAATTTTTATGCCATGTTTCCATGATTGCACCGTCATTGTTGTGCATGTTTAGAGTTGTCCAGTGGGCGTTCCTTGATATATATGTTATGCTCTAGCTATCCATGCTCTTGTTTGCCATGATAGCTTGCTGTAGCTTGTTGTTTTCATGCTCTCAAGTTGCTATAAAATGTTTCTGTCAGCATGTTATCAACAAGTTCAATTTTGCCATGTGAATAGTTAGTGTTCTATGCATCCTATGACCATGTTCTTGCCATGAGTAGCTTCACAAACATATCTTCTTGCTGTTGGTTATATTCACATGCCATGTTATGCTCTGAGATGAGTTGCACAAGCTTGCAAACATGCCTACTTGTTGTTGTTGCTGCCATGCCTTGTAATTTTTCACTAAGTCTGAGAAATCTGTAAACTTATTGCAACTTGCCATGCTTGTTTAATTGTGTTTCAGTAAGTTTTTGGGTGTGCTCTAAGTTCATGCTTGTTAAGTATCATGTCTATTTCACATCCATGCCTTTTGTCTTCATGTTGGGTGCTGTAGCATATTATTTTCTTGCTCCAAAGATGTTATGTTGCTGTTAACTACAGTTTTGCATTGCATCTTGTTTTGCTTGTCATTTGCAAACCGTGCATCCGTTTTCCATGATCTTTATATTGATTTCGACCGAAATCTTCCAATCTATCTAGTGGCTTGCTTGGTTACCCAAGATGAAGTCATTTACATCATCTTCTCCTTAGGCTCGAGTGCATCCTCATGCATACGCATAAGGATGGCAATTTTATCCATGGACATGGATATCCATGGATATCCGACCCGAATGGATAGGGTTTGGATATGCTTTTGTGTCCATGGGCAGCGCCCAAACCCGACCCGATTACTCGTGGGTAGGAAATGGATATAATCTTGTACCCATGGGTATATCCAAACCCGACCGGATAGTATGACTTAATGGCAAAAATCTGCTATCCCTACCCCGCAGTCACATGTCCAACTGCAATTTTACACTTTGTTATCCAAAACATGCAAAAGAAATTACACAATCCTCGTCATAACTTTTATTAGTTGACATTCAATCCCCACTATAACATACCCCAATGCCCTTCTCTTATTTTTATCTCCTTGCTAAATGACTAGTCATTCTCATTTTTTAGAAAAATACTAAATGATCTTATGTTGTTAGTGGACGTTGATTTACCATAAGTGAAGCCTAGCTTGCCACGAAGTGAAGAATGGAAGATCTTATGTTAACATTGTGTTATGTCTTATTTATATGTCTGGAGAGGACCCAATGGATATCCAGTGGGTATGGATATCCATCGGGTTTGGACATGGACATAATTTTTCACCCATGGATTTTTTCATGGGCAGGCAAAGACTCTCTTCATGGATATGAATATGGATTTGATATTGTTCAAACCGATCCAAACCCGACCCATTGCCATCCTTACATACGCACATCATACTTGCATCCCATGACATGTCTTGCATCATGCTGTTTGTGTATTGCACCGTGTTTGATATTGTGTCGTTGTTGTGCTCTTGTGTTGGGTAGAGCCGGGAGCCGATACCGAGTTCGAGGATCTTGTCGAGACTGAGTTTGAGGAGCCCTCTTACCATCCCACCGATGACTTACCAGGCAGGATGACCGTACCCCGATATCACCTCTATCTTTGCCTATGCTAGTTGTCTCGTTCTTTAGCTATGCCTCGATGCCTATTCTTGTCTTGTTAGCCTCCTATTGTTGCCATGAGACACTCTAACCGCCTTCCTAGCAAACTGTTGATTGGCTAAGTACACTTTTGCTCAGCCCCTCTTATAGCGTTGTTAGCTGCAGGTGAAGTTTGAAGATTGCTCCATGATGAACTTGTTTATTGGGATAACACAATATATATCTATGTTAATCAATGCACATATATATTGGCAATGGGTGGAAGGCTTGGCCTTCTGCTTGGTGATTTGTTCCACTCATGCCACCTTAGGACCCGATAAACCGGTGTTATGTTCCTTGATTTTGCGTTCCTAACACAGTTGGGGTTTATGGGGCCCCCTTGATAATTTGCACTCTTTAAAGCTTTTCCAGCATGGCCAAATATTGGTTTTACCATTTTCCATAACTAAATAACTTGCATAGGGACTTTCCGGGCCCCGAGGACTTAATTTTACAACCCGGGCCAGTGCTCCTCATGAGTGTTGGTCCAAACTGGGCAACCTGTGGGGCCGCCTTGGGGAAACCCGAGGTATATGGTATACACCCGTAGCTTGTCCCATCCGGGCGTGGCCTGAGACGAGATACGCGTGGCTACTATAAGGGTGTCGGCACGCTGGGAGGTCTTGCTGGATTAATTTTACCTTTGTCGAAATATCTTGAGCATGGGATTCCGAGAATACTCGGGTCTTCCCAATTTGGAGTTGCGACTTCGCAGATCGTGAGCTTGTGATGGGCTAAGTTGGGACACCCCTGCAGGGTTTGAACTTTCAAAAGCCGTGTTCACGGTTATGTGGCAGATGGGAATTTGTTAATATCCGATTGTAGATAACTTGACACCATACCCTTAAGAATACACTACCTGTGTGAGTAACCGTGAAGGTCTCTTTCCGAAGGGCTTCGGGAAGTGAACACGGTGGGGTTATGCTTGAACGAGAGTAGCTAGGATCACTTCTTGATCAACTTGGCAACCGTTGGCACATATTTCCTTCTCGCTCTGAACTCGTATGCTAGTTGCTTAGTGCTTGCTGCAAACACTTTATAACCTTTCCACGCCTAAGGCTTTATTAGTTTTGGTACCCGGGAATGGGATTGCTGAGTCCTTACGGCTCACAGATTGCTACACACACCAGATGCAGGTACCGCCGAGTAAGATGCAGGAGATAGATCTGAACTTCAATGGGAGTTCGACGAAGAGCGTGGTCGTTACTATGTTTCGTATCCTGACGATCAGTAGTGGTTCCTACTATGGGCGATTAGGCCTTGTGATTTGTGGTATCTTTTCTCGTTTGGATTTTGTCCATAGTCGGACCCTGTGTTATTTGGATGAATGTATGTTATTGTATTCATTGTGTGACGTGGCGAGTGTAAGCCAACTATCTTTTACACTTTCATCTCTGAACTTTTACATGAGTTGTGCAAAGATACCACACTTGCGATCATTCCAGAATGCGCTTATGTTGTTAAGTCGTGCCTCAACACGTGGGAGACATAGTCGCATCCTGGGCATTACAGCACTGCTCTGTTGTGATGGATCGTTATGTCGTTGGAGCAGCCCGAGTGAGCCGTAAGACGTCAAGGCTGAAGCAGCACAAGACAGACATCGTCAATCTCAAGTGGGATTCTAATAGCATCTCCAATAGATGATGTAAAATAGATGTAAAATTTACATCACCAAAAACCACCTAACTACAACAGATGAGGTAACAACTGTTGACTCTGAACTTAATTGTCGAAACTGAAATTTACTGTGGAATCTGAATGTTACCGTCGAAACTGAACGCAATGGTAGCAGAGAGGCACTTGACATGTGGTTTAGGGAGGGCCTGCAGTTCATCTTCAACCTACACCCCCTGAGCCGCCAGCCACCATCGGCCGAACCGCCGGCCCTAGCGCCGCCTCGCCGCCCCGAAACAACTCCCGACCGCTGGTCTGCCGCCGCCACGGCCAACCCTATAGGCCCCTCGCCCCCACCCTGAACCCTAAGTTAGATAGTGGGGTACCTCTCCGGCGAGCCCCCGTCCCCGCTGCGAGTGGTTCTTCCTTAACTCCGGTGAGCCCCCCCCACCCCCTGAAAATTAACTGACCCAAAAGTCGATTCAGTTGACTGAAGTGTAGCTAAATCGGAGCATAGCAGCAGCACGAGTGAGGGGGAGAGCAGCAGCAGCAGCGCGAGCGAGCGAGCGAGAGCCGGAGTAGCAGCAACAACTGGGCGAGCGAGCGATCGAGCGAGAGCCGGAGCAGCAGCAGCAGATCCGGCTGGTATGGACGCCACCGCCGAAGGGGCCTCGCACTGGGGGAGAGCCGTCGTGGAGATGTCGCCCGCGGCGCCGGCTTCAAGGTAGCCGCTCCATGGGGTGCGGGATGGAGCACCGTCGGCGCCGGGAGCTCGAGCTAAGGAGAAGGTGCGATGCGATGAGTGTACAACCTCTTTGGTGGCGCCGAGTAGGCCTCGGCTTCGTCTGAGGAGTCGGTGAGGATGCTGCGTGCTACCTCTTGAGCTTGCGTTGCATTCCCTCAAAGAGGAAAGGGAGATGCAGCAAAGTAGCATAAGTATTTCCCTTAGTTTTTGAGAACCAAGGTATCAATCCAGTAGGAGACCACGCGCCACTCCCTCGCACCTGCACAAATAAATAAGAACTTCGCAGCCAATGCGATAAGGGGTTGTCAATCCCTTTACGTTCACTTACGAGAGTGAGATCTGAGAGAGATGATAGTTAAATTTTGGGTATTTTTGGTTTAATAAAACAGCAAATAAAAGCAAGAAAAGTAAAGTAGACGTAGATTGATATGTTGAGAATAGACCTGGGGGCCATAGTTTTCCCTAGTGGCTTCTCTCATGATAGCGATATTCTACGGCGGGTAAATAAATTACTGTCGAGCAATTGATAGAAAAGAGAATAATTATGAGACTATCTAGGCATAATCATTGTATATAGGCGTCACGTCCGAGACAAGTGGACCGAAATGATTCTGCATCTACTACTATTACTCCACACATCGACCGCTATCCAGCATGCATCTAGTGTATTGAGTTCATACGAACAGAGTAACGCCTTAAGCAAGATGACATGATGTAGAGGGATAAACTCAAGCAATCTGATGAAAACCCCATCTTTTTATCCTCGATGGCAACAATACAATACGTGCCTTGCTGCCCCTACTGTCACTGGGAAAGGACACCGCAAGATCGAACCCAAAGCCAAGCACTTCTCCCATTGCAAGAACTATAGATCTAGTAGGCCAAACCAAACCAATAATTCGAAGAGACTTGCAAGGATATTATGAGCACACATAAAAAGTTCAGCGAAGAACCAAATATCTTTCATAGATAACCTTGATCATAAACTCACAATTCATCGGATCTCGACAAACACACCGCAAAAAGAGATTACATCGAATAGATCTCCTCGAAAACCGAGGAGAACTTTGTTTTGAGATCCGGAGAGAGAGAGAAGAATCCATCTAGATACTAGCTATGGACCCGAAGGTCTGTGGTAAACTACTCACAACTCATGGTGAGGGCGATGGTGATGATGATGAAGGCCTCCGTGATGGATCCCCTCCCGGAACAGGCTCCAAGATGGGATCTCCACGGGAACAGAAGCTACGGCGGTGGAATTAGGGTTTTCTCTCTGCGTATGGAGTTTTTGGGGTACGTAGGTATATATAGGAAGAAGGAGGGCACCGGGGGCCGTGTGGGCCAGCCTCGAGGCAGGGGGGTGCGCCGTGGGAAGGGGGGCGTGCCCCCCACCCTCGAGGGCAGCCCAGCTGACGTTTTCCGTGCGTGATTTTCTCCAAAAATATCTCTCACGAAGGTTTCATTCCGTTTGGACTCCGTTTGATATTTCATTCCGTTTTCTCTCTGCGTATGGAGTTTTTGGGGTACGTAGGTATATATAGGAAGAAGGAGGGCACCGGGGGCCGTGTGGGCCAGCCTCGAGGCAGGGGGGTGCGCCGTGGGAAGGGGGGCGTGCCCCCCACCCTCGAGGGCAGCCCAGCTGACGTTTTCCGTGCGTGATTTTCTCCAAAAATATCTCTCACGAAGGTTTCATTCCGTTTGGACTCCGTTTGATATTTCTTTTTTGCAAAACCCTGAAATAGGCAAAAAAAACAGCAATCTGGACTGGGCCTTTGGGTTAGTAGGTTAGTCCCAAAAATGATATAAAAGTGAATGATAAAGCCCATTAATCATCCAAGACTTCATAAATAATAGCATGGAACAATAAAAAATTATATATACGTTGGAGACGTATCAAGCATCCCCAAGCTTAATTCGTGCTCGTCCTCAAGTAGGTAAATGATAAAGAAAGAATTTTTTATGTGGAATGCTAACCAATATAGTTTTTCAATGTAATTCTCTTAATTGTGGCATGAATGTTCAGATCTGAAAGATTCAAGACAAAAGTCTATATTGACATAAGAAATAACAATACTTCAAGCAATACTAACAAAGCAATCATGTCTTCTCAAAATACTATGGCTAAAGAAAGTTATCCCTACAAAATCATATAGTGTTGGCTATGCTCCCTTATTATCACACAAAAATATTCATATCATGCACAACCCCGATTTCAGCCAAGCATTTGTTTTCATGCTCTATCTTTTCAAACCTTTCAACTTTCACGCAATACATGAGCGCGAGCCATGGACATAGCACTATGGGTGGAATAGAGGTGGTTGTGGAGAAGACAAAAATAGGGAGATAGTCTCACATCAACTAGGCGTATCAACGGGCTATGGAGATGCCCATCAATAGATATCAATGTGAGTGAGTAGGGATTGCCATGCAACGGATGCACTAGAGCTAAATATGAATGAAAGCTCAACAAAAGAAACTAGTGGGTGTGCATCCAACTTGCTTGCTCACGAAGACCTAGGGCATTTGAGGAAGCCCATCGTTGGAATATACAAGCCAAGTTCTATAACGAAAATTCCCACTAGTATATGAAAGTGACTAAACATGAGACTCTCTACAATGAAGAACATGGTGCTACTTTGAAGCACAAGTGTGGAAAAAGATAGTAGCAATTGTCCCTTTTTTCTTTTCTTTTTTTTTCTTTTTTTTGGGCCTTTCTTTTTTTCTTTGGCCTTTTTTGTGTGGAGGGGCTTTATAGATTCAGCCTTTCCTCCCATGGGACAATGCTCTAAAAATGATGATCCTCACACTTTTATTACAACATAATATTACAACTCGATACTACAACAACAAAGTATGACTCTATATGAATGCCTCCGGCGGTGTACCGGTATGTGCAATGAAACAAGAGTGACATGTATGAAAGAATTATGCATGGTGGCTTTGCCACAAATATGATGTCAACTACATGATCATGCATGGCAATATGACAATATGATGCGTGTCATATAAATGGAACGGTGGAAAGTTGCATGGCAATATATCTCGGAATGGCTATGGAAATGCCATGATGGGTAGGTATGGTGGCTGTTTTGAGGAACAATATGGTGGCTGTTTTGAGGAAGGATATATAGTGGGTTTATGGCACCGGCGAAAGTTGCACGGTACGAGAGAGGCTAGCAATGGTGGAAGGGTGAGAGTCCGTATAATCCATGGACTCAACATTAGTCATAAGAACTCATATACTTATTGCAAAAATTTACGAGTCATCATAACAAAGCAATCAACGCATGCTCCTAGGGGGGAGGTTGGTAGGAGTTAACCATCGCGCGCCCCCGACCTCCACACAAAGGTTGGCACTCTACAAATACCTCATGCTTTAACTTAGTCACACAACAGTTCACCATATGTGCATGCTACGGGAATCACTAACCTTAACACAAGTATTTCTCAATTTCATAATAACTCCACTAGCATGACTCTAATATCACTATCCTCATGTCTCAAAACAATTATCAAGCATCCAACATCTCTTTCTATTCAATGCACTTGGTGTGAATTTTTTTACTACATTGACGTTGGATGTCTATCATGTGAAGACTAGTTTCTTTAGCCTAAACACATTACCATGATGTTTTAATAGACTATCAAATAGATCTAAGTGAAGCATGAGAGTTCAACAATTTCTACAAAATATTACCACCACCGTGCTTTAAAAGATATAAGTGAAGCACTAGAGCAAAAACTATTCAACTCAAAAGATATAAGTGAAGCACATTGAGTGTTCTAATAATTTCTAGGCCATATTTAACTCTCTCAAATAGGTGTGTACATCAAGGATGATGGTGTAAAACTAACAAGAAAATACTCAAATTATACAAGACGCTCCAGGCAAAACACATAGCATGTTGCGAATAAAAATATAGCTCCAAGTATAGTTACCGATGGATGAAGACGAAGGAGGGGATGCCTTCCCGGGGCATCCCCAAGCTTAGGCTTTTGATTATCTTGAATTTAATTGGGGTGCCATGGGCATCCCCAAGCTTAGTCCTTTGCTACTCCTTGTTCCATAGTCCATCAAAGCAATACTCAAAACTTGAAAACTTCACAACATAAAACTTAGACAAAAATTCTAGTGAGCTCCGTTAGTAAAAGAAAAAAAACCACTACTCAAAGGTACATCAATGAATTCATTCTTTGTTTATATTGGTGTTAAACCTACTGTACTCCAAGTTCTCTATGATTCATATCCTCCAATATTACTCATAGATGCATCGGAATAAGCAAACAACACACGAAAAACAGAATCTGTCAAAAACAGAACAGTCTGTAGTAATCTGCAGGGTTCACCTACTTCTGAAACTCCAAAAAATTCAAACTAAATTGGTAAATTTTTCGCAATTTGTCTACCAATCTTTGGCGAAAAGAATCAACTAAAAAGCACGCTCCAGTAAAATCCGAAGTCTACTTTAGCCAGCGCTAACGATTTTGTTTTTCACAGCAAGATCAAATAAACTTCACACAAGTCTTACCAAAGGTTCTACTTGGCACAAACACTAAACAAAACAAGAAACCACATCTAATCAGAGGCTAGATGCAATATTTATTCCCTAACAGAAGCAAAAACAAAAAATATAAAATTGGGTTGCCTCCCAACAAGCTCTTTCTTTATAGCCATTAAGATAGGCTTGAGAATTCAATAATGCTCACATGAAAGATAAGAATTGAAGCACAAATAGAGCATCATAAAACATGTGGCAAACACATCTAAGTCTAACATACTTCCTATGCATAGGCGTTTTATAGGCAAACAAATTATCAAGACAAGCAAGATCTAGCCTATGCAAGGAAGAAGAAGGAAACAATAGCAATCTCAACATAACGAGAGGTAATTTAGTAACATGAAGATTTCTATGACCATATTTTCCTCTCTCATAATAATTACATGTAGGATCATAATTAAATTCAACCATATAGCTATCACATAAAATATTCTCTTCATGATCCACATGCATGCAAAGTTGACACTCATTCAAAATAGTGGGACTAACATAGAACAAAGTCATTGCTTCTCCAAGCCCACTTTTATCAAAAAACTCATAAGATTGATCAATATCTAATGTAGTGGGATCAAAAGTTGACATTCTTCTAAACCCACTTTCAATATTATGGCAAACATTATTATCATTCTCATATTCATGATGGGGTTTAAATAAATTTTCAAGATCGTAAGAATCATCACCCCAATCATGATCATTGCAACAAGTAGTGTGCATAACAATACTAGCATTCCCAAGCTTAGGGTTTTGCATGTCATTAACACAATTGACATCAATAGAATTTATAATAACATCATTGCAACCATGCTTTTTATTTAACAAGCTATCATGAATCACTTTTTCTTTTAACAATTCCTCACAATTTTCAGATTTATAAATTTCAAGCAAAACCCCATAAAGATAATCTAGTGCACTTAGCTCACTAGCAATAGGTTCAACATAATTGGATCTCTTAAAGAGATTAGCAAGTGAATGAGGATCCATAATTTAGCAAGCGAAGATGCAAGCTAATAGAGGGCACATAGCACACAAGCAAACAAGAGGCAAGCGGACGGTAAACACACGGCGGAAGAAGGGCAAATAAAACGGCAAGGGTGAAGTGGGGGAGAGGAAAATGAGAGGCAAATAAATGTAATGCGAAGGATAAGGGTTTGTGATAGGTACTTGGTATATGACTTTTGTGTAAGCCTCCCTGGCAACGGCGCCAGAAATTCTTCTTGCTACCTCTTGAGCTTGCGTTGTATTCCCTCGAAGAAGAAAGGGAGATGCAGCACAGTACCGTAAGTATTTCCCTCAGTTTTTGAGAACCAAGGTATCAATCCAGTAGGAGACCACGTGCCAGTGCCTCACACCTGCACAAACAAATAAGAACTTCGCAGCCAACGCGATAAGGGGTTGTCAATCCCTTTACGGTCACTTACGAGAGTGAGATCTGATAGAGATGATAGTTATATTTTTGGTATTTTTGGTTTAATAAAATAGCAAATAAAAGTAAGAAAAGTAAAGTAGATGTAGATTGATATGTTGAGAATAGACCCGGGGGCCATAGTTTTCTCTAGTGGCTTCTCTCATGATAGCAATATTCTACGACGGGTAAAAAATTACTGTCGAGCAATTGATAGAAAAACGAATAATTATGAGACTGTCTAGGAATGATCATTGTATATAGGCATCACATCCGAGACAAGTAGACCGAAACTATTCTGCATCTACTACTATTACTCCACACATCGACCCCTATCCAGTATACATCTAGTGTATTCAGTTCATACAAACAGAGTAATGCCTTAAGCAAGATGACATGATGTAGAGGGATAAACTCAAGCAATATGATGAAAACCCCATATTTTTATCCTCGATGGCAACAATACAATACGTGCCTTGCTGCCCCTACTGTCACTGGGAAAGGACACCGCAAGATTGAACCCAGAGCCAAGCACTTCTCCCATTGCAAGAACTATATATCTTGTAGGCCAAACCAAACCAATAATTCGAAGAGACTTGCAAGGATATTATGAGCACACATAAAAAGTTCAGAGAAGAACCAAATATCTTTCATAGATAACCTTGATCATAAACTCACAATTCATCGGATCTCGACAAACACACCGCAAAAAGAGATTACATCGAATAGATCTCCTCGAAGATCGAGGAGAACTTTGTATTGAGATCCAAAGAGAGAGAAGAAGCCATCTAGATACTAGCTATGGACCCGAAGGTCTATGGTAAACTACTCACAACTCATGGTGAGGGCGATGATGATGATGATGAAGGCCTCCGTGATGGATCCCCCTCCCGGAACAGGCTCCAAGATGGGATCTCCACGGGAACAGAAGCTACGGCGGTCGAATTAGGGTTTTCTCTCTACGTATGGAGTTTCTGGGGTACGTAGGTATATATAGGAAGAAGGAGGGCACTGGAGGCCGTGGGGGCCATCCTCGAGGCAGGGGGGCGCGCCCCCCACCCTCGAGGGCAGCCCAGCTGACGTTTTCCATGCGTGATTTTCTCCAAAAATAACTCTCGCGAAGGTTTCATTCCGTTTGAACTCCGTTTGATATTCCTTTTCTACAAAATCCTGAAATAGGCAAAAAAAGAGCAATCTGGACTGGGCCTTTGGGTTAGTAGGTTAGTCCCAAAAATGATATAAAAGTGAATGATAAAGCCCATTAAACATCCAAGACTTCATAAATAATAGCATGGAACAATCAAAAAATTATAGATACATTGGAGACGTATCACTGCGGTTCCGGTAGAGCGGGTTAAGGCGGCGCTGTGGGGATGGAGCAGCCGTGATAGACGAGGCAATCGTCGGAGCAGCTCCTTGGAGGTGAAGGACGGGGCAGCTGAACCGGCGGGACGACGAGATGGACGACAAATCCTCATCCGGGGAGGTGGACGAGGGACGTCGAGCTGTTGCGGTGGACGACGTCGTCGGGGAAGAGGCTCCGGCTGGGCAGCGGTGAGGTGGCGGACGGAGGAGGGTGGGGTTTTGTGGCTAGAGCGGAGAGGTTATGGCGGCCTATGATTTCGAATGGCAAAAAGGAGGCAATGGAGACGTGCTTGTCCAAAATGTTGGGTGTGTTACAAAAGTACCCCCATCGATTTGAACTAGCGGCCCTTTCGGCTCAGGGTTAGAAGGGGGATTTCGCATGTCGGGATTTGGCAGATGGAGGGAGTTTTCGCGCGCGTTGTAATTTCGGGATAGCAAGGCGCGGGTTGTGAAGGCGCCAGTTTTGGGAGCACGATATCTTAATTTTCGGGATATAACAAGGCGCGGGTTGAATTTTAGGGACAAGCCTAACGTGTAATATTGTACTTGTACATACCAAATCAATTCACACTTCCCTCAACCAAAAAGAAAACAAAAAAAATAAAACTATTCACACCACACAAAGAGAGAGTCTTGCCTCGTTTTACTATAAAAATGCTATTTAAAGCTACTCATACCAACAATTTAGTGCAATTAAATGCTATTCGGTAGTATGAATCCATGTTATGTCCAATTAAATTTTTTCGCTTGCTGTATAATGCATGTAACCTACTCATACCAACATTTTAGTGCATTCCAAATGTCTATACTATCGCTGCAATTCGAACTGAATTTGAATTTGTTTCTCTATTTCAATAACAATCTACAATCATGATTGTTGCCAACTTCAACCATCATTCGTGTATTACCTTAATAACACACCACATGATTACTATAGAGATAGATATGAACTATGTGTACTACATGAACTCGAATTCTATTTTTTGAATACACTTGATGTTGATTCCAAATAATAGTACATTTGATGTACTAACTATATATTCATAATCTAAACCATGTTCCATACGTGTACACCGTGTTTATCACACATAGTATAGTGCCCTACCCCCTACATTATGAAAAGTATTTAGACCTGAGCTGCAAAAGCCACACATTAGCCCAAATTATGATCAATGTTCTATATGTTATACGTAGTACTAGCAAGATGCCCATGCGTTCCACAGAACATCAACATGATCAAGGGGAGGCCTAATTTGCAAATATGGAGAGGGGTATGGGTATCTTTTTCTAAAATTGCCATAGTTTCTTTCCTATCCGTCAGATATAAATCGGACGGCCTATATTGTAGGATGGCACCATCATCAACAACTCCGTTTTTTATAAGAGTAGAGATAAAATATATTATATGTAGTATAACATGTTCATAACCACACCATGTGTATCACCGTTATATATATTCACACATGCGTCGGTTTAAAACACTATGATAAATTCTTCAAATATCCGAATTCGCTTTTTATAATGAAGTATGATCTCTATTCATCTTTTACACCCACACAATCCTCTTATCTTTGTAGCTCGCCAGCGCTAACTTTCTCTCGTGCATGCAGACGCCAGCATCCCTCTCACCCTCCCTCAGCATTCTCTAGGTCCATCACGCAAATTTGTCTTTTCACTTTAGGTCGTTCACCCACGGTGTGTGCAGGCCCCCCAGCTCCTTCTTTACGGCACACATCAATCGATATGCCTCTCTAGCCAGGTGTGCCTAGCACAAAACACAAGTTTCCCCTCTTCTCTTATCACCGTCCATGCCTCACTCCCACCACTCTTTTCATCGATCTCGTACTCACACACTCCTCCCCCTCGATATAGTATGACTCTCGCACCACCTCCTAGATGCATCCCTCTCTCTCTATCCTTCTCCTCGTGCCTCATTTGCTTCTAACACACAGATGCATGTATACCGATCGATCTCCCAACATATGCCTAGGTCGACTTTAACTATTCCCCCCCATCGATCGACGTACCTCACAAGTTATCTCTCTCCTTTCTCTAACAAAGGACGATTGATCTTCCTATGTAGTTATGTCTGCTTACCACAGCCATATCGCCCCCTCATCATTCGTGCATGCCTCTTGACCTGTATCTCACACGCACGTGCATAGACAGGCAGCCATCCCCTCTCTTATTGATATTGCAGGCGTGCCCGCCGGTTGTCTAGCAAGCCTATCCCACCATTTGTTAGAAGCAACTCCACTACCACCCCCTCCAACACTCTAGCTCTGTCTCTCTCCCAACCTTATTCCTCTCCTACACATATGCATGGATGTTAATCGATCTCCCTTAATACATGAGGTAGATCGATCTCCCTTAATACATGAGGTAGGCCTCTCTCCTCCTCCACACATATACCAGCCATTGTACCTCTATAGTTAATTAGGCCTCCCCCCACCACACACCGACAGTCGAGCGTTGTAGGTAGGTATCCATGCCACTTGTCCCCTCTCACGTTCCAGTAGGCCAGCCACTCTATATCTTTGATGTGGGCACACACATATTCAATGGCACTCTTTATCGATCGCGCGCGCGCACACACACATCATCTCTCTCTTCGATTCTATGGACACCTCATGCCGATGATACCTCCACTCTCTTCTCGTGGATCGCCCCTTCTATATATATGATATATCCAGGACTCTATTTCACACACATTGCATATGTTACATTTTTTGATTGACCCCACCCCCCCCCAAAAACTCTCACGAACCCACACACTATATCTCTCTATGTTTGTATCTCTCTCACACAACCCCACGTAGGTGGTGTACGTATACAAGAAGAGAATAGGTGCACCGTGCATATACTCACTGATACGTCCCAAACGTATCTATAATTTCTGCTTGCTCCATGCATGTTTTGGGTGATATTGCTATGCTTTTGATACACTTTCATACACTTTTGATCATATATGGACTAACCTATTAACTCAGTGCACCCCAGTGCCAGTTTCTGTTTCCTCCTGTTTTTGTATTTCAGGTTTTCCCATTACTTAAATTGCCAGAAAAATTCCGGGAAAAATATATAAAAAATCAGCGCTCCAGAAGCTTCCATGCGCCAGAAGTGGGGCCAGAGGGGGGCTAGAGGGGCCCCAGGCGCCTTGATGGCGCGGCCCCACCCCTGGCCGCGCCAGGGGGCCGCCTGGGGGGCTCCCACCTCCTCTGGTGCCCCACTTGGCCTCCTATTTATTCTCCCGTCGCGGAAACCCTGATTCCAGAACCCTTTTCTCCAGAAGTAATTCCGATCTCTGCCGCCATCGCCACCAAGTTTCGGGGGACCAGAATTCCTGTGCCGGCATCCTGCCGGGACGGGGAAGTGCCCCCGAATTCATCTCCATCGACATTGCTTCCTCCCTCCATGATGCGGGAGTAGTTCCTCCTCGGGGCTGAGGTTTCTACCAGTAGCTATGTGGTCAATTCTCTCTCCCATGATGTGATCTTCGTTGTGATCATAGGCTATGTTAATCTAGGGTGATCCCATGATATTTCCCCTTCCTCTATGTATTGGATTGATGTACTCACTTGTCTTTATCTAGTATAATCCCCGAGACCAAGGTGACAGCGGTCTATTGGACATGGATTAGAAGAATATTTTCATGGGTGATTTCCTCTTTTGTGTGTTGATTGAAGATTGAGAGTCTCTTGGTGCTTGTCTTTGACTATCCTTGAGATATGTTGTGGTGATTGTGGTACTCTCTTTGGATGGCCGCGGTGACATTGGGAAATCCATAGATTGAGAACTACGAACTTTGAGGTGTGCTTTTGTAGCCCTACATAATTCTCGTCCTCTCTTGACCACAAAGGAATGACCTCCGGGTGCGTCTCCATTGCATGTTTTATGGGAAATATCATGTGATTAGACTATGTTAATGTTGTTGGGAGTTGCCACTAGTGAAAGTATGAAGCCTAGGCCTTGTCTCCACCATTGCAATACCATTTGTGCTCACGTTTACCACTTTTTTGCTTGCTGCACTTTTTATTACAGATTTATATTACTTTGCTTTGCCACTCCTATCATCCATATTTTACCATCTCTTCGCCGAACTAGTGCACCTATACAACTCCTAGTTGTATTAGGTGTGTTGGGGACACAAGAGACTTCTTGTATCTTAGTTGCAGGGTTTCTTGAGAGAGACCATCTTCAACCTCTACTTCCCTGAGTTCGATAAACCTTAGATCATCCACTTGAGGGAAATTGCTGCTGTCCTACAAACCTCTGCGCTTGGAGGCCCAACATAGTCTACAAGAATAGAAGCGTGTGTAGACATCACTCACGCATCTTGCCCAGCCACACCTGCGCGGGTACACAGTGGAGCTCATTTCTATACGAAATGGCAGCCCACGTGCTAATTTGAACGTGTGTAGCGGTTGTTTAACTACGGAGGTCGTGTACCTATACATCTGACAAGTGTATTAGGTGTGTTTGGGACACAAGAGACTTCTTGTATCTTAGTTACAGGGTTGCTTGAGAGAGACCATCTTCAACCTCTACTTCCCTGAGTTCGATAAACCTTAGGTCATCCACTTGAGGGAAATTTGTTGCTGTCCTACAAACCTCTACGCTTGGAGGCCCAACATAGTCTACAAGAGTAGAAGCGTGTGTAGACATCAAGCTATTTCTGGCGCCGTTGCCGGGGAAGTAAGTGTTTGAAGGTATATCTTTAGATCTTGCAATTAAATCTTTTCGTTTCTTGTTTTTAGTTTCACTAGTTATGTTTATGGAAAACCGCACTCTTAGTTCGCTGCTTGGGGAAGGCCGCTTTACCACACCCGTGGTAGAGAAGTCTCCTCCACCTACTGAATGTATCCCGTTCCAGATACCACTTGGGATAATTGAAATAATTAGGAATGATTGTTATGATGGGACAGTCAATCCTAGTATTCATTTGTTGAAACTTACAGAACTTTGTGAGTTGTTTAAGATTTCAGGTTTGACAAGAGACGGAGTCATGAGGAAATTATTTGCCTTGTCACTGAAAGGAAAAGCATTGGAGTGGTATAGGCTACTAGATGACTCTCACCTGCTAGATTGGGAAGAGATCCAGTCTCTCTTTTACTCCAAGTTTTATCCTCTTCATGAAGTCCATGAGAATAGGAATTATGTTTATAATTTCTATCCTCATGACGGAGAGAGCATAGCTCAAGCTTGGGGGAGACTGAAAACATTAATGCTAAAGTGTCCTAACCATGGGCTCCCCAAAGATATGATTATTACTAATTTCTATGCGAGGCTCTCTTGACAGGATAAAGATTTGCTCGATGCTTCCTCTATGGGTTCTTTCACAAACGAAAAGATTGATGCTAAATGGGAACTCCTTGAAAGAATTCAACGCAACACTGAAGATTGGGAGATCGACAAAGGTAAAGAGTTAGGTATAATTTATGAGTATGATTGCATTAAGTCCTTTGTTGAAACTACAAGTTTTAATAAGTTTAGCGCTAAGTTTGGGCTTGATTCTCAACTCCTTGTTGATTTCCTCAAATCTTTTGCTTCACATCTTAATATGCCTAAGGAGGATTGGATCAAGCATCATGAACCTTTTAAAGAGATTTGCAAAGAAAATGAAATTGTTCATGATGATTGCAACATGCATGATCCAATTCCTAAAAATGAAGTTTTATATAAGCATGTTAATTTTTGTGGAGTGGATAGACCTTGTGAAAGGCCTATGATTGAAGAAGAGAAGTATTGTAAGCAACATAAGCATGAAAGAACAATCACTTGGGTCAAAGATTTAAATGAAATTGCTAGAGAATTGTGTGACCTTTATCCTCTTACTTGTGAACTTTGTTGTATAGAGGGTCACTTTAATTTTCAATGCATGCACTTTCAAAACATAACTGTTAACCAGTTGTGTGATAACATGATCACCCCTGATCTTTATGATGAGCTTATGTTATTTTTGATGTGTGAAGAGTTATCAGAAAAGACTTCTTGGCTAGATGTTAATGCCATAGGAATAAAAAACACTTTGCAAAATTGCCATCTCTATTGTGTTGTTAATTGCCATAAAAATGATTACATAAGTAAGATTAGAAAGGAGGGAACTTTACCAAAGTATAAAAATGTCTCTTATATTTCTGCTAATAAAAAGGAGAGTTTCTCCCAAGTTTCCCCTATTGTTTCTAATGATAAACCAGGATATGTGGAGAAGCTTCATCTCCAACCACTCCCTCCTAAGGTGAAGAAGAAGAAAAATAAGAGGAGGAGGAAGAGGAGCAAGAAGGAAGAAGAATGGGTATCAACCTGGCCTGAGCATATTCCTCCCATCAATTTTTATCCTAACGGTTGTAAGTTTAAAGAAGAAGGTGAAGTTTATTGCCTTAATTATCATCTTGATGATACGTCCGTAGGTACTATTGAAGATGATTTTGATTATGATATGCATGTTACTTATTGTGATTGGGAAAATGATGATAATGCTACTTATGATCTTGAAAATCTTTTTGGTACCAACTCTGAAAGTGATGATATGGAAAGCTCTAAGCTTGGGGATGATAGGATTGCAAATCCTTTACCCACTAGTGATGTGATAATTGATAATTCTTTTGCTAGTAAGAATAAAGACAACATGTTTACAAATATAGTTGCTAGCAATGATAATGCTCTTCTCTACTATGATGATGTTATAACTCCAATCTATAGCGATTATAAAGGTACCTATGACATAAGGAGAAATTATCCTTATGAAACTTGTCATAATCATGGAGGGAATTACTCCCTTGTTGAACACCATCTTCCTAATACACAATTAATCTATAGTGTTCAAGTTGTTTATGATAGTCCTACTCCCACTATTACCAATGAGAAAGATTATGCTTATGTGGAGAGTAAGAGTACCTTTTTGCATGTGGATCATGGTAACAATGCTTTATGTGATGCTTATATTGTTGAGTTTATTCGTGACCCCACAGAAAATTATTATGAGAAGGGAACATATGCTTATAGATATTTCAATAATATCAAGTTCCCTCTCTTTTTGTTGAAGGTTTTGAAGCTGCACTTGTTTTGTCTTCCTATGCTTATTGCTTTGTGCTTCAATGAATTATTCTATTGCAATATTCCTATGCATAGGAAGCATGTTAGGCTTAAATGTGTTTGGTATTTGCTTCTTGATGCTCTCTTTTGTTCTTCAACTCTTATTCCTACGAGAGCATCATTAAAGTCTTAAGCCTATCTTTATGGCTATAAAGAAAGAGCTCTAGGGAGACAACCCTTGTTATCTTTGCTTTCAGTTTGTTCTTTCAGTTTTTAGTGGTCTTGATGTTTGTTACTACTATAGCAACATCATTGTATCTTTATTTTTCAGCTTTGTGCCAATTTTAGCCTCTGATTGCAAGAAAGTTCAAAAGTTGTGACATGCTGTCCAGAAAACAGATTCTGTCCTTGGAAAGAAAAATTCGAATAAAATCACCAGATCATCTTTTTGATCTGAATTTTTTTGACAACATGCTCTATACAATTGGATTTCGAGCGTCCGTTCTGAGTTTTTTGATTTGAGTTGCAGAAGTACCCCAAAAAAATTATTTACTACCTGCTGGTCTGTTTTTCACAGATTCTGCCCTGTTTTGCCTTTTCTTCGTTTTGCAGACCTTAAGCTTGCTTTTTCTTTGCAAAAACTTTTTGGCGATCTTGAGAAACAGTAGACCTTCAAGAATATCTTTGTTTCCAGTAGAGAAAAATTATTTTATTGTGGGTACTAACCTCTCTGATCAGATTATGATGAGTTATGTATGAAGGGAGTTTTCAAGTGTGCGAGGGAAGATGATAAAAGAAGATTCAGGAGTGTCAAACGCTCAAGCTTGGGGATGCCCCCATGCACCCCCAAGAAATATCCAAGGAGACTCAAGCATCTAAGCTTGGGGATGCCCCCGTGCATCCCCTTCTCCATCAACAATTATCAGTTCGTCCTTTGTTCCACTATATTTTTATCACTTCATGCGTTATGTGCTATGCTTGGAGCGTCTTGCTCTTTTCTTTTTAGTTTATTTAGTTTTACTTGCTGTTCTTAACAAGTTGGATCCTAGCCTTCATTGTTTGGGAGAGAAACACGCTCCACTCCACTGTAGAACGCAACATAGGCTTGCATGCGTATCTTCTTATGTGTGTTCCTTATCTTTTCATAGCTGCTGCCATGCTTAGCTCTTAGTTTTCATGCTTATCTTTTTAAGAGCTTCTGTTTAGGTTGTTGCTTCTGGAACTTTCTTGAGTTATCATGCTTATCTTGTTAAGAGAGTTGGCTTCCGTGGCACTGGTTGATATGTCTATGATAAAAATGCTATGTGCATAATGGTGCTTAGTAGTTCATGTTTTCTTATGGTTAGTTTCAAATAGCTGGGGGTTCTTAATGTGTTATTGAAGTACCAACATGATTTGTTTGCCTATGATGTGGTATGGTTTAGTGATATCTTCCTCCAAGAATTTATTTTGATTGACTTGGCATATGCTCACGCATATTTAAGACTGTAAAGAAAGTCTATCAAGCCTTGATGATCTTTAATTTCTGAGTAGTGATATAACTTCCATGCCCGATTCAATGTTGCTTTGTCGCTCTGCATGATTATGGCCGTCATTGCTCTCTTAGTTGGTCGCTCCCAGTCTTTTGCTAGCCTTCACTTGTACTAAGCGGACTGACTGCTTGTGCATCCAAAATCCTTGAAACCAGTTATGCCATATGAGTCCACCATACCTTCCTATATATGGTATTTACTTGCCATTCCTAACGAAGACTTTCTTGTACCATCTCAAAATTATTCAAAAGCATTTCTCTTTTGTGCCTCTATTTTAGCTCATGAGGAAGTAGTAGGTAATTCATGATCTTCTTATGTTGGACAAATTTTACCCCGGGATTGCATGTCTAATCTGCAAACCCCTAATACGAGGAGGGACTGGCATTTGTGCGCCCAGCTCACAAAAGATAATAGCAACAAACAAACCCTCCTTCACGCTTTGTTCATGAGAAATCAGAAAACTCTGGCAGTGATGAACAAAGGAGATTAAGGGGATGTGATCGTCCCCGCGTGGGAGCCGTTCATCGAAACTTGTCCAGCATAAGGAGTAATTGGGTTATCTACTAGCATTCGTTGACGAATTATGCACCTCCCAAAAGCTTTTTATCTCTGTTTTTAAAACCATGAGCTCTGGTACTTGTTTAGTCTTTGCTTCCAGCCACGGGTTTTCAACCTTGCCATCAAAATCCATGGTTCGAGAGTCTCCACCTTCTTTGTCACACCCTGCATTTTGTATCATTGTTATTTGCATCAATGAAGCATGAAAATTTGGACTAACAATTTTTTTAGCATCATTTGGCTTTTATTTGGAATTGAGTTTTTCTCCATATGCTTTTCATGTGCTCATTAAAGTCAACTATTACCTCTTGTAGAATTCATCTCCATACCCAAAACTTCTGCCCAATGATCATGCCAAGTGTTATATAGCAGTATAGTATTTTCTTACAAAATTAATTTGGCCAAAATGTATTTTATAAATTTAGTTTTCCAAAAACCCCTGAATTGAGATTTGCACTGCAAGTGCTTGATTTAGGGTGAGAAAATTATTTCAAAGGGTATATTTGAGACCTAGTAGTCATAGGACTCCCAGAAACCACAAGAGTATAATTTTAAAAGTTATTTTCCTATTTTATTTAAAAGCTTTTTCTTAAGGCCAGAAATGGTCTTTAATAGGGGAAAATTATTTAAGTATTTCAAAAATATTTGCCAAAATTCAGGGAGACTCATAGGACATATATTGTCCATATATAAGAGTTTCAACACTTGGTCATGTTCAAAATAATGGGCTAATCCCTCTAAAACTCTTTCTGGATATTTCAAGCTTTTGAAATATTTACAAAGGAAATATTCTCCAAAAATTCCAGGGAAATTCTATTATGTCACTTATGACATATATGTTGATCTTGCCAAGTCCCATGCCTTGGGAAGCAAGAAAACATCATCAAAACCCTTCATAACCATTATGTCCATATTTGAAGTTTGAGCAACTTTACATTGCCAAACTTATCCAAATGCTCTCAAACTTGATGCACATGCTAGAATGGCCTAATAAGGCATCTAGACCAAATGGCACAAGATTTAGAGTAGAGCAACTTGATCAGAACACCCCAAAACCCTTTCTGTTCAAATGCAAATTTGACCAACTTTACATTACCAACTTTTTACCTGGTGCTTCAAACTTTGTGGGCCTGATCAATACCACAAATGATGAAACTACACCAAGTGGTGCATCAAGGGGAGATGATTAGCTTGACTCAAACAAGATGAAGCCATTTCTGTTGATTTCTAGGGTTCACCAAAGTTGCATTGGCTAGTTTCTTCAAATAAGCCCAAATTTGGTGAAGCACCCTATTTTCACATGCCATTCAATCCTGTTAAGTGTCATGGCAAGTGGAGGTCATTTGCTTGACCAAACACTGATCAAACACCTTCTGGGTTTTTACTAAAACCCTCTTCTTGATCACTTTTACCTTTTACCTTGGCCTCAAATTTCTACAACACGTTCATCTAGTTACCAGCTACCTCCAGTAACTCTCCCATGTCTCCAGCTCTATGATTGAGGGGTAAAAACCCCAGTTCACCCTGCTGTACAGCCATTTTCTACCAAGTCACCAGCCTCTCTTCTCTCTCACAGCATCTCCAGAGCATCCAAAGCTTCAACCGTAGTGCTTGCATCACCCTGGACCCCCCAGACACGATGGACGCGTCCAGAGGGCCAATGGCATGCCATGGCATGCGATAAGGGCGCTCCAGAGCGCGCTACAGTGCGCCCATGCACTGTAGCTTCGCCCAATCGCCTGCCCCCGACAGCCTCAAGCTCTCCCCTTGTGCCTCCCAATGCCCCTCGACGTCCGCAGCCTCCACCGGTGTTGTCCCCCTCCTCCTGCGCCCTCCAGTGGCCGTCGCCACACGCGCACCGGCCGCCCGCGACGTCCACTCCTCGCCTTCACACGCGCGCATCATCTGGAAGCCTCCCCGCTCCTCCTCTCTCCTCTAATGGACGTAGGGCTCGTCCAGCAACACCGCAGACTCACTCCCGTCGCCTCCTGTGCGCTGTAGCGTCGAGCAGAAGCTCGCCGGTGCACAGGTCCACGGGACCTCGCCGTTCCCCTATATATAGGACCCCCCGAGCCCTCCACTCAGCACCAACGGCCTCTCCTCATCCCCAGCAACACCCCAGCACCACTAGTTCCTCCCCGAAGAGCCCCAGTGCTCGGGATCGACCGGAGCTCCGCCGCGTCGGGCAGCCGGCGATCTCGCAGTACGGGCCTCCTCTGCCCCTCCTTTGGCTCGATTTAGAACCGCCATGCATCACTGATGCGTTCCCCTCCTTTTTCCCCTTCTGCAGCTGCCGGAAACAGGCCAGCCAGCAGGTTCCCGACGACCCTCCGCCGTCCCACCTCGCCGCCGACAAACCCGACCTCCCCGGCGAGCCGCACCACCACCACTACCTCCGCAACTCATCGCTGAACCCATCCCTGCCCTCCGTTGCCGTCGCCGTGGCCGGAATCGTCGCCAGTGAGCTTGCCGTCGCCGTGGCCGTGAGGTTGAAGATGACAGGCGGGCCCCGCCTGTCATCCTCACCCCTCTCTCCCTCCCCTCACAGTCGCTGACCGCCGGGCCCCGCCCGTCAGGTTTGAAAACCTGACGTGCGCGCGCTGGCGCCCGTGCGGCTGGGCTGGATGCCCTGGGCCGTGCACTGTGGCCACTCTGGCCCAGTTGCACAGGGCATTTTCTTCTTTTCTTTTCTGTAAAAACTTCAATTAATTTTACAGAAATGAATATTTGTCCAAATGAAACAATTCCAACTCCTAAAATCTTGTAATATTCCAACCTATTTAATGGTGTCACTTTCACACATATCCATGCAACTTTTCTGTTCTGTTCAAATTTAAATTCAAATTTGAGCAATAAAGCTCTTGTTCTAAAATCCCTAGATTCCATTCTGTAACTCCAAAAGTCCAACTAAGAATTTTCTCCATCTTAGTTTTCCCTCTAGTATTTTACAAAAAATAAGTTGACATTTTTTTGAGCACTTTGATTTTTCTGTTTTATTTGTGGTCTTATTTTTCCGTTGTTATTATGCGGCGTATAGATACCGTATTTGACGAAGTAGCTGAAGAAGGAGAAGGAGAAGGATTTGAAGACTTTGAAGACCAAGCCAATCCAGGCAAGCAGCCCTTTGACCATGATACACTAGTTCTTCGGAACCCGTTTGTTTCCGATGCATGATGGTAGAATCACGGTGGTAACCTAGTTGGATCACCACATGATGCATGCCTTGCTCTTAATCTTGCTATGTGCTAGATGACGTGCAAATAGTAAGTAGTGATACTTAGTGATGCATGTGTGATTTGAACCTTCGTGGTTGAAATCTTTGCATGAACCCATCGGGTGCCCCTAATGCCCGAGGGTGATGTTGAGTTAGGTCATCACTTGAGGAAGAAGTGATGTGCCGGTAAATCTTGTGCATGGGTGAAATAATGGATTAGATTTATGTGTGACTACCGTCCCAACCAAACATGTGCAACCACTCTACCCCTTATGGGACGGGGCTTTATCGATTACTTAGGTCGATACTAGCATGGTGCCCGCATTACTAGTGACGGGAAGACTTGAGGTCTTTCCCGGGACGGGGTCGTGCTTGGATAGACGACCATGACTGTTTTCACAGGGCACCGGACACACCATTGGTCCCTTCGGGTACGCGTGACATTGAAATTAGGGCAAGTCCCGTGATCTATTGTTTGTACCCGAGGGCCGTGTACCAACGAGTGGACTCTATGTTAGTGCCGTCTAAGGAAAGATAATGTCCGTGTGCTTCCCCCGAGTACTTGAGGTACTGCGGGATCGTGGATGACACGAAACCTTCCCGGATCTTGTGGGTAAAGTGCGCAACCTCTGCAGAGTGTAAAACTATTCGAATAGCCGTGTCCACGGTCATGGACAGTTGGGTGGTGCTACTTAAACTATGTCCAGAATTTTACCGCATCGATGAAAGTATGTGTGTGGTGAGTCAAGGTGGAGACTTGACTCGATGAGTTGAATCATATTCATGTTGATATCGGTAACCTGTTTTCGAGGTTATGTGAACTCGTTGATGCATACACTGGATGGTAGAATGTTTACTCTAGCCCATTGCTAGATTGCTCATTATTATTCAATTGCATTGTTACTTTGAACCACATCATGGGTTGCTTGCGAGTACATTCAAAGTACTCATTGGCTTGCCACTGGTTATTTAATTGGCCAGGCATGGAGGAACAGGAATATGATGAAGAGTTCTTTGGAGACGAACATGCGAACTAGGATGCTATCCCAGTCAGAATGCCTGTAGGGTTAAGGCAGATGGCATGGGTTCTACCTATCATCGAAGACTTCCGCTACTTAAGTTATTTGCTATTCAGCCCGTGAGGCTTTATCTATGTAAGACTTGGCCATAAGGGCCTTAATTTGTGTAAGACGATATGTATGGATGTAAGACTCTTGTTATTCAGCTTCTGTGTGTTCAGTGAGCATTGATCTCTGGGATCACTGTACACGTGCATTCGGTGATCTCGACTTCTAAGTCGGGGTACCCACAGAGCTGGTATCAGAGCCATCCTGACTGTAGGAAGCCCTAGTTAGCATGGGCGTTAGTTAGATGAGACCCCTTTTTCAAAAACCTTCTGAACCTCTCTTCTTTTCTAAACCTGAGATTTCATCAGCTTATTAACCCCTCCTATTCCACCTTTGTAGATGGCCGATGCACCCGAAGAGCACCTGACCACTGGGTTTCCCTTGCTTCTCGAGGATAGCCTCCAGGAGTGTCAGTTCCATCGAGCGCCCATCCTCACCTACCTTGAGCATTGGGTTAGCGACACTGAGGTGGAGTACCATGTGGAAGTGATCGTGAGGGCAAACGATCCTCCCACAAGTTGGTTCTTCGAGGGACCCCAGATGGCAACACTACCCCTCGCTGTCGAGGCTGCTGCACTCAAGGCACTAAACCGTCTCCGCGAGCTTCTTCCGGAGATGGCAGCCAAGATAACAACTCGCTTCTTACCTTACCGGAAGGAAGGTGAAGAAGAAAGCAGCGCACTAGCCCCTCCACTGAAGGAAGGACTCTCGCTTCGGTTCCAGACCTACTTCAGTCTATGTGCCGACAGCTTGGCACAAGACTTGGCCTCGGAATCGATGAAGCTTCGAGAAGAACTTCACAAGACCAAGGCACTTCTTCGTCGAGCTCAAGAGAAGAAAAATAGGATCAAGAAGAAAGGAGCACCTTCCGGACAGTCCGCTATCGCATACCGAGGCGGAAGGCCCTCCGAGGATGTATCTTCCAAGAATGAAGAACCACCTCGGCGACGCCGGATGACAGCAAGGGAATATCGCAAGCTTTTCCCTGCACCTCCGACGAAGCACCGTCGTATCCAACTCCTCCACTCCCCCACACCCTCAAGTGACAAGGGGGCCCAGACAGATGAAGACACGGAGGAAGACCCAGAAGAGCCGGAATACGTGACCGAGCATTCCGCCGCTTAGGCATTATTCGCTACTCAGATATGCCAGTTGTGACCTCTACGGTAGGATAGGTCGTGTAACCCCTATGTGCAGTCGAGTCCTTGTATGGTTCATAAGAAACCATCTAGTGTTTGCTTTTGTTGTGTCTGGATGTATGTCGTATTCTTCCTTCGGGAATGTGTAAACGACTACATCACCCATTTGGATTTTAATGAATGTGTTTTGGCCTTTCGGCCTTTGCATGATTTGATTAGTGTCACACCCACCCCCTTACTAGGCACCCATCTATCTTGCTTTCCCTCTTCCGAGTCATGAGACCTTTTACCGCTCCAACAGGATGCCTGTTGTAACTCGTACTGGTACCTCTACCCAGCAGCCTGAAGCCGGAGCATCCGCTCAGTCAGAGGCAGGCCACGACCAAACCAACGACCAAGCTCCACCACCACCACCTCCTCCGAACATGGATATGGCTCAGCTTCTCCAAGCTTTCCGAGAGGAACGCCAAGCCAACACTGCAGCCCTTCAGTTGATTGCTCAAGCTGTCACCAACAACCACCAGCCGGCGGGGAATGGCAATGGACGTTCCACGTTGGCAGAGTTCAAGAAGCATGCACCGCCAACTTTCATCGAGACTGCTGAACCCCTGGATGCAGACGACTGGGTCCGCTCCATTGAGGAAATACTGGAACTAGTCGGATGCACCGAAGACCGCGAGAAGGTGGCTTATGCAGCCCACTGCCTCGGGGGGACTGCTAGAGCTTGGTGGGATGGATTCAAGGTCATGCATGCTGAACAAGACATCACTTGGGTCAACTTCAAGGCAGAAATCCGCAAGGCCCACATTCCTTCCGGAATCATGGCTATCAAAAAGCATGAGTTCCGAGCCCTGAAGCAAGGAAGTGGCACTGTCAAGGAGTACATGCAGAAGTTCAGTGTTCTGTCAAGGTATGCCCCTGAAGATGTCAGCACTGATGCTGCAAAAAGGGAGCGCTTCATGGAAGGCCTCAATCAAACTCTGCAATACTCGCTTGTCGTGTGTGACTGCCCAACCTTCCCTGACCTGGTGAACAAAGCACTTATGCTTGAAGACAAGCGTCATGCTTTGGAAGACACTCACAAGTGCAAGATGGTCAGCAAGGGAAGTTCCAGCAACCAGAAGCCTCGTCCGTGGCAGTCAGCCCCGGCCAAGCCAACCTATCAGCAACCAAGAGCTCCTGCACCTCGCACCAACTTTCAGCCTCAGTAGTATGCCAACCCAAGGCCAGCTTTCAACCCCAATACCAGTGGTGGCAACAAGATCAACAATCCAAACCAAGTCACTTGCTTTGGATGTGGTCAGTCCGGACACATCTCAAGGGTGTGCCCCAACAAGAAGCCAGATGCCCCGCGCCCCAATGCGCAAAACCAAGGACAAAGCCGCGGGATGCCACCAAGGAACCCGGCTCCTCACAACCCGCCTAACCATGGGAAGGGGCGTGTGAATCACGTCACTGCTGAAGAAGCCCAGGAAAACCCGGACGTCGTGCTGGGTACGTTCCTTGTCAACTCAGCACCTGCAACTGTCTTGTTTGATTCTGGAGCAACGCATTCATTTGTCACTCAAAGATTTGCATTAAAAAGTGGCATGACCCCTACAACCCTGAATAACCCTATGGTGGTACAAACCCCCGGAGCAGAGATGAGAGCCAAGATAGGCTGTAAAGGAGTCAGCATTACCATTAACGATGTAGACTTCCTAGCAGACCTTATCATCCTAAGATCGCAAGGCTTGGATGTGATCTTAGGGATGGATTGGCTCAGTAAGCACCAAGGCTTGTTAGACTGTGCCAATCGGACAGTCACTGTGACCAATGACCAAGGAGTCGAAGTCAAGTTTGCTCCCAACTCCTCTTCCACTCAAGCCATTCAAGTCAACTGTCTGTCTGAAGTTGGGCTAGAACAAGTACCGGTGGTATGTGAGTATCCTGATGTCTTTCCGGATGAACTACCGCGAATGCCCCCTGACCGTGACATTGAGTTCATCATCGAGCTCGTGCCCGGAGCAGGACCCATCTATAAGAAGCCTTATAGAATGGGGACGGAAGAATTAGCCGAGTTGAAGAAGCAGCTGGAAGAGCAGCTGAGGAAGGGATTTATCCGCCCGAGTGCCTCCCCTTGGGGATCTCCCGTTCTGTTTGTGGCAAAGAGGGACGGTACCATCCGCTTATGCATTGACTATCGTTCCCTCAATGAAGTTACAATCAAGAACAAATATCCACTTCCCAAGATCGAAGATCTGTTTGATCAGCTCAGCGGAGCCAAGGTGTTCTCCAAGATCGACCTCAGATCTGGGTACTACCAGCTGAAGATCAGACCCCAAGATATTCCAAAGACGGCATTCATAACCAGATATGGCATGTACGAGTGCACGGTCATGTCCTTTGGGTTAACCAATGCCCCAGCTTACTTCATGTATCTCATGAATAAATTCTTCAAGGAATATTTGGACAAGTTCGTTGTTGTCTTCATCGATGGCATTCTTGTCTTCTCGAAGTCGGAGGAAGAGCACGAGCAACATTTGAGGATGGTCCTAGACAAGCTTCGGGAGCACCAACTGTATGCCAAATTCAGCAAGTGTGAGTTCTGGCTGCATAAAGTTGGATTCTTAGGCCATGTCTTGACCGAAGAAGGATTATCAGTTGATCCCGCAAAGATCGAAGCTGTGACCCAATGGCAATCTCCAACGACCGTCAAGGAAGTCAGAAGCTTCCTCGGACTTGCGGGCTATTACCGCAAATTCGTGGAAGGATTCTCTAGCATTGCACGACCAATGACTCAGCTCCTCAAGAAGGACAAAAAGTTCGAGTGGACGCCAAAATGCGAAGAGAGCTTCCAAGAGCTCAAGAAGAGATTGACCACCGCCCCAGTTCTGGCAACACCTGATATTCACAAGGAGTTCGTGATATATTGTGATGCCTCTCGAACCGGATTGGGAAGCGTTCTGATGCAGGAAGGCCGAGTCATAGCATACCTCTCCAGGCAGCTACGACCTCATGAGGAGAACTACGCTACTCCCGATCTTGAGTTAGCGGCAGTGGTTCATGTCTTGAAGACATGGCGGCATTACCTCCTAGGGAAACGGTGTGAGATATACACAGACCACGAAAGTCTGAAGTACATTTTCACCCAAAAGGAATTGAACATGAGGCAGCGAAGATGGTTGGAACTCATCAAAGACTATGACCTCAGTGTTCAATATCACCTCGGGAAGGCTAATGTGGTGGCCGATGCCTTAAGCAGGAAGGCTTGCTCTTTGAATGCTATTATTCAAGAAAGGCAGCCAACCCTGTTTAAGGAGTTCGAACAATTCAGTTTGGAATTGGTCACCCCTGGATTTCTGGATCATTTGGAAGTCAGACCGACCCTGATGGACGAAGTCAAGAAGGCACAAGATGGACACGCAAGCATTGAAGGCATCAAGAAGAAGATGAAGCCAGGCAAGGCTCCAGGATTCTCTGAAGACGAGCACGGGATTGTTTGGTACAAAGGCCGCATCTGCGTACCAAACCACACAGAGCTGAAGAACCTGATCCTGCAAGAAGCCCACGACACTCCGTATTCCATCCACCCCGGAGGAACCAAGATGTATCAAGACTTGAAGGCACGATTCTGGTGGCACGGGATGAAAAGAGAGATTGCAACCTATGTTGCAAAGTGTGATGTGTGCCAAAGGGTCAAGGCTGAATATCAGCGACCTGCTGGATTGCTTCAACCACTCAAAGTTCCTGAGTGGAAGTGGGATAAAGTCGGAATGGACTTCATCACTGGATTACCAAGGTCGGATAGAGGACATGACTCTATCTGGGTCATAGTCGATCATTTGACCAAGGTGGCCCATTTCATTCCTGTCAAGACCACTTATGATGGCAACCGGCTAGCAGCTCTCTACATCGACCGAATCGTAAGTCTTCACGGCGTTCCCAAGGAGATTGTGTCAGATCGAGGAACCCAGTTCACCTCAAGGTTCTGGAAGAAGTTCCAAGAAGCCTTGGGAACCAAGTTATCTTTCAGCACGGCTTTCCACCCACAGACCGGAGGTCAGACAGAACGAGTCAATCAAATTCTCGAAGATATGCTCCGAGCCTGTGTCTTGGCGTATGGAGCCAAGTGGGAAGATTGTCTCCCTTTTGCTGAGTTCTCCTATAACAACAGTTACCAGTCGAGCCTTCAGATGGCACCATTTGAGGTGTTGCACGGACGCAGATGCCGCACACCCCTCAACTGGTCAGAGACTGGAGAAGGACTAGTCTTTGGACCGGATATTCTCCGCGTAGCAGAAGAGCAAGTCCAACTAGTCAGAGAGCGTTTGAAGGCAGCCAAGTCAAGGCAAAAGAGCTATGCTGACACTCGCCGTCGGGACATGAGTTTCCATGTTGGGGACCATGTGTACCTGCGGGTAACTCCTCTGAAGGGAACCAAGCGTTTCCACGTCAAGGGGAAGCTCGCACCAAGGTTCATTGGACCCTTCGAGATCACTGCACGACGAGGAGAAGTGGCTTACCAGTTGGAACTACCACCTGAGCTATCCGATGTGCACAGTGTGTTCCATGTGTCACAACTCCGGAAATGTCTCCAAGTTCCGGACAAGCCTAATCTCTACAAGGATGTTGATCACCAAGCCATTGATCTGCAGCCTGATTTGACCTACCGCGAGAAGCCCATCCGCATTCTGGATGAAGCAGAACGACGGACGCGAAGCCGTACCATCAAGTACTTCAAGGTCCAGTGGAGCAACCACACCGAAGCAGAAGCAACCTGGGAACGTGAAGACTATCTTAGATTCGAGTTTCCCGATCTCTTTTAAGACCTAGTTTAGGAATCTCGGGGACGAGATTCTTGTAAGGGGGGTAGGTCTGTCACACCCTGCATTTTGTATCATTGTTATTTGCATCAATGAAGCATGAAAATTTGGACTAACAAATTTTTTTAGCATCATTTGGCTTTTATTTGGAATTGAGTTTTTCTCCATATGCTTTTCATGTGCTCATTAAAGTCAACTATTACCTCTTATAGAATTCATCTCCATACCCAAAACTTCTGCCCAATGATCATGCCAAGTGTTATATAGCAGTATAGTATTTTCTTACAAAATTAATTTGGCCAAAATGTATTTTATAAATTTAGTTTTCCAAAAACCCCTGAATTGAGATTTGCACTGCAAGTGCTTGATTTAGGGTGAGAAAATTATTTCAAAGGGTATATTTGAGACCTAGTAGTCATAGGACTCCCAGAAACCACAAGAGTATAATTTTAAAAGTTATTTTCCTATTTTATTTAAAAGCTTTTTCTTAAGGCCAGAAATGGTCTTTAATAGGGGAAAATTATTGAAGTATTTCAAAAATATTTGCCAAAATTCAGGGAGACTCATAGGACATATATTGTCCATATATAAGAGTTTCAACACTTGGTCATGTTCAAAATAATGGGCTAATCCCTCTAAAACCCTTTCTGGATATTTCAAGCTTTTGAGATATTTACAAAAGAAATATTCTCCAAAAATTCCAGGGAAATTCTATTATGTCACTTATGACATATATGTTGATCTTGCCAAGTCCCATGCCTTGGGAAGCAAGAAAACATCATCAAAACCCTTCATAACCATTCTGTCCATATTTGAAGTTTGAGCAACTTTACATTGCCAAACTTATCCAAATGCTCTCAAACTTGGTGCACATGCTAGAATGGCATAATAAGGCATCTAGACCAAATGGCACAAGATTTGGAGTAGACCAACTTGATCAGAACACCCCAAAACCCTTTCTGTTCAAATGCAAATTTGAACAACTTTACATTACCAACTTTTTACCTGGTGCTTCAAACTTTGTGGGCATGATCAATACCCCAAATGATGAAACTACACCAAGTGGTGCATCAAGGGGAGATGATTAGCTTGACTCAAACAAGATGAAGCCATTTCTGTTGATTTCTAGGGTTCACCAAAGTTGCATTGGCTAGTTTCTTCAAATAAGCCTAAATTTGGTGAAGCACCCTATTTTCACATGCCATTCAATCCTGTTAAGTGTCATGGCAAGTGGAGGTCATTTGCTTGACCAAACACTGATCAAACACCTTTTGGGTTTTTACTCAAACCCTCTTCTTGATCACTTTTACCTTTTACCTTGGCCTCAAATTTCTACCACACGTTCATCTAGTTACCAGCTACCTCCAGTAACTCTCCCATGTCTCCAGCTCTATGATTGAGGGGTAAAAACCCCAGTTCACCCTGCTGGACAGCCATTTTCTACCAAGTCACCAGCCTCTCTTCTCTCTCACAACATCTCCAGAGCATCCAAAGCTTCAACCGTAGTGCTTGCATCACCTTGGACCCCCCAGACACGGTGGACGCGTCCAGAGGGCCAATGGCATGCCATGGCATGCGATAAGGGTGCTCCAGAGCGTGCTACAGTGCGCCCGCGCACTGTAGCTTCGCCCAATCGCCTGCCCCCGAGAGCCTCGAGCTCTCCCCTCACGCCTCCCAACGCGCCTCGAGGTCCGCAGCCTCCACCTGTGCTGTCCCCCTCCTCCTGCGCCCTCCAGTGGTCGTCGCCACACGCGCACCGGCCGCCCGCGACGTCCACTCCTCGGCTTCACACGCGCGCGTCGTCTAGAAGCCTCCCCGCTCCTCCTCTCTCCTCTAATGGACGTAGGGCTCGTCCAGCAACACCGCAGACTCACTCCCGTCGCCTCCCGTGCGCTGTAGCGTCGAGCAGAAGCTCGCCGGTGCACAGGTCCACGGGACCTTGCCGTTCCCCTATATATAGGACCCCCCGAGCCCTCCACTCAGCACCAACGGCCTCTCCTCATCCCCAGCAACACCCCAGCACCACTAGTTCCTCCCCGAAGAGCCCAAGTGCTCGGGATCGACCGGAGCTCCGCCGCGTCGGGCAGCCGGCGATCTCGCAGTACGGGCCTCCTCCGCCCCTCCTTTGGCTCGATTTAGAACCGCCATGCATCGCTGATGCGTTCCCCTCCTTTTTCCCCTTCTACAGCTGCCGAAAACAGGCCAGCCAGCAGGTTCCCGACGACCCTCCGCCGTCCCACCTCGCCGCCGTCGAACCCGACCTCCCCGGCGAGACGCACCACCACCACTACCTCCGCAACTCATCGCTGAACCCATCCCTGCCCTCCGTTGCCGTCGCCGTGGCCGGAATCGTCGCCGGTGATCTCGCCGTCACCGTGGCCGTGAGGTTGAAGATGACAGGCGGGCCCCGCCTGTCATCCTCACCCCTCTCTCCCTCCCCTCACAGCCGCTGACTGCCGGGCCCCGCCCGTCAGGTTTGAAAACCTGACGCGCGCGCGCTGGCGCCCGTGCGGCTGGGCTGGATGCCCTGGGCCGTGCACTGCGGCCACTCTGGCCCAGTTGCACAGGGCATTTTCTTCTTTTCTTTTCTGTAAAAACTTCAATTAATTTTACAGAAATGAATATTTGTCCAAATGAAATAATTCCAACTCCTAAAATCTTGTAATATTCCAACCTATTTAATGGTGTCACTTTCACACATATCCATGCAACTTTTCCGTTCTGTTCAAATTTAAATTCAAATTTGAGCAATAAAACTCATGTTCTAAAATCCCTAGATTCCATTATGTAACTCCAAAAGTCCAACTAAGAATTTTCTCCATCTTAGTTTTCCCTCTAGTATTTTACAAAAAATAAGTTGACATTTTTCTGAGCACTTTGATTTTTCTGTTTTATTTGTGGTCTTATTTTTCCGTTGTTATTATGCGGCGTATAAATACCGTATTTGACGAAGTAGCTGAAGAAGGAGAAGGAGAAGGATTTGAAGACTTTGAAGACCAAGCCAATCCAGGCAAGCAGCCCTTTGACCATGATACACTTGTTCTTCGGAACCCGTTTGTTTCCGATGCATGATGGTAGAATCACGGTGGTAACCTAGTTGGATCACCACATGATGCATGCCTTGCTCTTAATCTTGCTATGTGCTAGATGACATGCAAATAGTAAGTAGTGATACTTAGTGATGCATGTGTGATTTGAACCTTCGTGGTTGAAATCTTTGCATGAACCCATCGGGTGCCCCTAATGCCCGAGGGTGATGTTGAGTTAGGTCATCACTTGAGGAAGAAGTGATGTGCCGGTAAATCTTGTGCACGGGTGAAATAATGGATTAGATTTATGTGTGACTACCGTCCCAACCAAACATGTGCAACCACTCTACCCCTTATGGGACGGGGCTTTATCGATTACTTAGGTCGATACTAGCATGGTGCCCGTATTACTAGTGACGGGAAGACTTGAGGTCTTTCCCGGGACGGGGTCGTGCTTGGATAGACGACCATGACTGTTTTCACAGGGCACCGGACACACCATTGGTCCCTTTGGGTACGCGTGACATTGAAATTAGGGCAAGTCCCGTGATCTATTGTTTGTACCCGCGGGCCGTGTACCAACGAGTGGACTCTATGTTAGTGTCGTCTAAGGAAAGATAATGTCCGGGTGCTTCCCCAGAGTACTTGAGGTACTGCGGGATCGTGGATGACACGAAAGCTTCCCGGATCTTGTGGGTAAAGTGCGCAACCTCTGCAGAGTGTAAAACTATTCGAATAGCCGTGTCCACGGTCATGGACAGTTGGGTGGTGCTACTTAAACTATGTCCAGAATTTTACCGCATCGATGAAAGTATGTGTGTGGTGAGTCAAGGTGGAGACTTGACTCGATGAGTTGAATCATATTCATGTTGATATCAGTAACCTGTTTTCGAGGTTACGTGAACTCGTTGATGCATACACTTGATGGTAGAATGTTTGCTCTAGCCCATTGCTAGATTGCTCATTATTATTCAATTGCATTGTTACTTTGAACCACATCATGGGTTGCTTGCGAGTACATTCAAAGTACTCATTGGCTTGCCACTGGTTATTTAATTGGCCAGGCATGGAGGAACAGGAATATGATGAAGAGTTCTTTGGAGACGAACATGCGAACTAGGACGCTATCCCAGTCAGAATGCCTGTAGGGTTAAGGCAGATGGCATGGGTTCTACCTATCATCGAAGACTTCCGCTACTTAAGTTATTTGCTATTCAGCCCGTGAGGCTTTATCTATGTAAGACTTGGCCATAAGGGCCTTAATTTGTGTAAGACGATATGTATGGATGTAAGACTCTTGTTATTCAGCTTCTGTGTGTTCAGTGAGCATTGATCTCTGGGATCACTGTACACGTGCATTCGGTGATCTCGACTTCTAAGTCGGGGTACCCACATTCTTTCTTCAAAGCACCAACTATTGAGAGCATGATTGTCATTCTGAGTGTAATGTGCATTGTCCCAAAGTACCATTGTCTTCTGCATGATTGTGATATCGCTTATTCTGAAATCATTGTATCTAGTCGTCACTTAAACTTCGGAGGTGCTCCTGCATTTATGTTTCGCTTCACTAAAGGGGGCAAGCGAGGTATCACTTTGTCATATTTGCACACCATGCTCACTACAAATCTATTGGGTGTTTCAGTATCATATTGTAAACTTTCAGTTCTTTGTGATATTCTCACGAGGCAACTTAATTACTAAAGATTCATTATCTCATTAAGCATTTGTCATGTGATTGTGAAAGACTCTTTGGTAGCATGTCACCACAGAAATTGTGCTTGTTATCATTTACCTACTCGAGGACGAGCAGGAATTAAGCTTGGGGATGTTGATACGTCCCAAACGTATCTATAATTTCTGCTTGCTCCATGCATGTTTTGGGTGATATTGCTATGCTTTTGATACACTTTCATACACTTTTGATCATATTTGGACTAACCTATTAACTCAGTGCACCCCAGTGCCAGTTTCTGTTTTCTGCTGTTTTTGTATTTCAGGTTTTCCCATTACTTAAATTGCTAGAAAAATTCCGGGAAAAATATATAAAAAATCAGCGCTCCAGAAGCTTCCATGCGCGCCAGAAGTGGGGCCAGAGGGGGGCCAGAGGGGCCCCAGGCGCCCTGATGGCGCGGCCCCACCCCTGGCCACGCCGGGGGGCCGCCTGGGGGGCTCCCACCTCCTCTGGTGCCCCACTTGGCCTCCTATTTATTCTCCCGTCCCGGAAACCCTGATTCCAGAACCCTTTTCTCCAGAAGCAATTCCGATCTCCGCCATCATCGCCACCAAGTTTCGGGGGACCAGAATTCCTGTGCCGGCATCCTGCCGGGACGGGGAAGTGCCCCCGGATTCATCTCCATCGACGTTGCTTCCTCCCTCCATGATGCGGGAGTAGTTCCTCCTCGGGGCTGAGGTTTCTACCAGTAGCTATGTGGTCAATTCTCTCTCCCATGATGTGATCTTCGTTGTGATCATAGGCTATGTTAATCTAGGGTGATCCCATGATATTTCCCCTTCCTCTATGTATTGGATTGATGTACTCACTTGTCTTTATCTAGTATAATCCCCGAGACCAAGGTGACAGCGGTCTATTGGACAAGGATTAGAAGAATATTTTCATGGGTGATTTCCTCTTTTGTGTGTTGATTGAAGATTGAGAGTCTCTTGGTGCTTGTCTTTGACTATCCTTGAGATATGTTGTGGTGATTGTGGTACTCTCTTTGGATGGCCGCGGTGACATTGGGAAATCCATAGATTGAGAACTACGAACTTTGAGGTGTGCTTTTGTAGCCCTACATAATTCTCGTCCTCTCTTGACCACAAAGGAATGACCTCCGGGTGCGTCTCCATTGCATGTTTTATGGGAAATATCATGTGATTAGACTATGTTAATGTTGTTGGGAGTTGCCACTAGTGAAAGTATGAAGCCTAGGCCTTGTCTCCACCATTGCAATACCATTTGTGCTCACGTTTACCACTTTTTTGCTTGCTGCACTTTTTATTACAGATTTATATTACTTTGCTTTGCCACTCCTATCATCCATATTTTACCATCTCTTCGCCGAACTAGTGCACCTATACAACTCCTAGTTGTATTAGGTGTGTTGGGGACACAAGAGACTTCTTGTATCTTAGTTGCAGGGTTTCTTGAGAGAGGCCATCTTCAACCTCTACTTCCCTGAGTTCGATAAACCTTAGGTCATCCACTTGAGGGAAATTGCTGCTGTCCTACAAACCTCTGCGCTTGGAGGCCCAACATAGTCTACAAGAATAGAAGCGTGTGTAGACATCACTCACGCATCTTGCCCAGCCACACCTGCGCGGGTACACAGTGGAGCTCATTTCTATACGAAATGGCAGCCCACGTGCTAATTTGAACGTGTGTAGCGGTTGTTTAACTACGGAGGTCGTGTACCACACGTGCACGAAACAAAGTTTGACTTGACTTGATGCGTTGGCGCATTATTTTTAAATAAAGTTATATCGCTCAATGGCACATACACATAATATAAAACGATTTTTATGGAGAAAAAGGTAGTCCGCGCCACTATATACAATGGAGCCTGCCTGCCTGGTTTGTCTCTCTTCAGAGTATCTCACAAAAGGCTGCAGTGGCCTCTCTCTCTCTCTCTCACCGTTGGTCATTGATCCGGCCGCATCCCGTCCTCCGGCGGAAAGGGAGGACGTGCATCGTTTCTCCGTTCGACGGCGCCGAGGCAGCACATCCTGATCTGCGGTACACGCCGTTCTCTCTGACCAAGCTCCGGCGTGGTAGGGCCTACGCCACCTGCTAGCTGCCGCAGTATGGGCAGATTCCGCCCGCCGCCACTCACCTAGTTACATCCCGACGACCTCCAGGTATCCCCTCCGGCCTTGCTCCACTGCCCGTCTTCCCACTTCGATGCATGTGGATCTTCCATAGTTCTTTGCCCAAAATGTAGCTCGTCCGGTGTACTTTCCATATTGCAATCTCGTCCTCACACCGCTTTAGACAAACATAATCGTGTTGTTATCTTCCCTTAGGACAAGGAATATGCTTCTTTTTTGTCATTGCATGTGTCATCAACTGTTATTGGCCAGCAATTGTTTCCTTTCTACCTCTTTTTTGCAAACAGGGCTATCCATTTCACCTCGTTGCTATTGCGACCTTTTGGTGAACTGCACAAATCACTTTTTTCTTAAGAGTGTTTTGTGTAGTTCTACCAAAATATCACACGGGCAACGTCTCTACATTTCAGTGCGACTGCACAAAGAGAGATTGGTTTTGCTCTATCCTCCTCATCCAACTCTGAGCCTAATCTTCTCCAACTAGTTAGTCTTAAGAGAGACTGCAAAGGTGATCGGCTTCTAGTTGTGTGTTTATTGTTTCATCAGCAGTCCTCTATTATCGTAATCACACTTAATATCTTTGAAACAGGGACGCTCAGCTCTATTTTTGTGGAACTACACAAAATGATCAGAATGTTGCATGCTCCAGACAGCTACTTTTTTTCCCAACATGCCTTGTTGATTTAGACAGAGCTGGGGGGACGTTGCTGCTAATGAAAGCATGGATCAATTTTAATTTAACACCTTCTCACAACTTTGTCTTCAGTTGTGATGTAAATATTAGCTCTGATTAGCAAGGAAGTTAGTTTTTTATTGTTTTCGAAAGAGCATCGATGGCAAGACACACGAAACAAAAGCTGAAGCTCACACCATTGTACAATTTCATGTCGCTGGAAAATTATTTGTATAGTACGTCAATTATGTAAACAAATGCTAGAAGCTTGATAGCATTGCCAGAAGCCTCTTCGGCATCCGGGTCCATGTGCCATGCACAAAATTATACTCCTTCGTTCCTAAATATTTGTCTTTTTACAAATTTCAAATGGGCATATTTTAGAGTGTAGATTCACTCATTTTGCTTCGTATGTGTACTCCCTCTATTCCTAAATATTTGTCTTTCTAGATTTCAACAAGTGACTACATACGGAGCAAAATGAGTGAATCTACACTCTAAAATATGTCTATATACATTCGTATGTAGTAGTCCATTTGAATCTCTAAAAAGACAAATATTTGAGTAGTCACTCATTGAAATCTCAAGAAAGACAAATACTCTGGAGAATATTTAAGAACCGAGGGGGTAGTGCACAGCCGCATGGGAGACTCAGACCGGTCGTTACGCTGCATTAATAGTGAGTAATGAGCAGTCAAATCATAAGCCCCACCTTTCCCACTATAAGTTGCTCGGAAGAAGCAACCATCAATACGCTCTTCTTTGAATCCGCTCATACTACTCCATCCATCACTGGTTATAGAGTGTGCTTCAGAAAAATAGAAAATCTCTGGGACCAATGCGACTAGCGATCGGCCTGAAAAATAGCATTGGTAGTTATAACACGGCGTCTATTACTAGAGGAAATAATGCGTACACACATGTGTGCAGTGCTTCCACCCCGGGTACACACATGCATGCACTTACTCCACTCCGTAGTCCTACATCAAGAGAAAATTGCGGTTACCACGCCCTAATTAATTGAGCATTAAACCAAACGCATCTAAAGTCTCTCTGGTGGTAGAAATGCATTGAGAGAAATGCATCATAATGAAGCGCGCCCTGTAAACTATGACAGAGGGAGGAGTAGTATGAAGGTGCAAAACCAAGTACGTGTATGGCCGGTCGGTCAACGCACCTCCTCTTGGCATATCACCGACATGTGGGACTGGAGTGTGAGCAAACCGATCTCAATTGACAGCAAAATGGCCAACCCGTCGTTCCTTGAGAGAGACGAGGAGTGAGAACACATAGACGGGCTCGCACGGAGGCCAAGATATACTCGAGCATGGTTGATCGATATCATCATTACATGTTGGGCTGCCGTTTTCCGCCCTTCTCCGGAATAAATGTGTACTTTATCAAAGATTAAGAAAAATAAGATTACAGAGGCTCCACCATGCGGTTCTAGTAGTAGTAGTACTCGTACTACTAAACCTTGCGCTTGGCTCTTCGCCTCTTCGTGAAGTCGAACAATGATGGTACTCCGCATGTTCGGTACTACAGTGTATGCCTCTGGCAATCTGACACCGAATGAACGGATGCATGTCCACCTCCTGGGTGAGGGTATGTTGCATTAGTCAAAAGGCGTAAGCGAGCTTCACCTTGTCCTGCAAGCTTCTCCTCGTTCTGCGAGTTGATGTGACACAACAACAAGTAGTGCTAGTCCATACTCCCTCCTTTCCGGTTAATATGGCTTAATCTTTTTTTGCGCATAAATGAGAGAGCTTTATTCATATATAAGCATTCTTAGGATGATCAACCAAGACACTGGTCACTAGGAATCAAGGTACCCCGCAAAAAAAGAAGTAGGAAGCGAGGTGTTTCATCAAGCCAGCTCTCGGCCACATTCAAAGTGCAGCAAGCACGGTTCGCACAAAGATGCGCCGCAAGGTTTGCTAACCTGTTTACATGCTGAATAACAAAAAAAGAGGAAATATTACCGAGCGCTCCTATTTGTTACAGGATATGAGCCAGAATTAAGCGAGAATTGTGGCGAGTGTTCCATGCAATCAACTTCCATTATCACATGCGAGAACCCTCGAAGAGAACCAAATGTGTTGAAGATTGCTTTATCACATTTTAAAAATATAATAAGAGTGCAGACGCTCCTCCATCCGGTTCCTAGTACTAGTATAGTACCTCTATAGACTATAGTAGTAGTACTAGTACTAGTAAACTTTGCGCTTGGCTGTTCGCCTCTTCGGGAAGTGCAACAATAATAGTGCTAGTATAGTGTATGCTTCTAGCAATCTGACACCAAATTAACTGTTGCACGTCCACCGCCTGAGTGAAGGACAGCTTGCATTAGTCAAAAGTTTCTCCTTGTCCTGCGAGCCACCGCGCGCAAGCTTCTCCCGTCCTGCAAGCTTCTCCTTGTTCGACAAGTTGACGGGACACAGCAAAGTAATGCTAGTCCATACTGCCTCCTCTCCGGTTAATATGGCTTAATTTTAAACGAGATAAATACACTGTCTGTCATTGTATATTTGTAAAAATACGGTCAGTGGACTTCATAATACGCTCATTGCGCTCAATATATACATTTTCCGGTGTTTATACGATCACTAGCTCACCCCGATTGAGTATGTGTGTGCATGCACGTGTAGGTTGAGCACTTGAGCGTGACCATGTGTGTTCCGTCGTGTGCTCGGACATGCATCCATTAGGGCGTCGCGCCCGTTTTTGCGTCCATTTGTACGTGTGACAGTTGCATACACGTAGGGGGAGTACGTGTAGGGGCCACTAAAGGAGCAGTCAAATCACACAGTAAGTTAGTCCGAAGAAGCAACCATCATTTCACTCTTCAATGACACGTACGCAATATAAAATGGTTGATATGGAGAGAAAAAGAAAACCACTATATATACACTAGCAGGAGCCTAAGCTACAAGCCTGCTTGCTTGGGTTGCTCTCTTCACAAGCATAGAACGACGGTGGCCACACCGCTGGTCACATATCCGGCCTGATCCCACAGCTGGGGGAAGGGAACAATGTTCTGCGTAGACGCGGTCGACATCAGCGAGGGAGAAAATCCACAGGCGATGCATCCCAATCGGGGGTCACCGCGGTATGGGCCGATGCCGCGTCCCAACCGCCCTTCTAGCTACAGCCCGACGTCCGAGGTAGTCCATCTTCCTTTTGGAGCCGGCTTGCTCCACTGCCGCAGCTCCCCACATAGCTCCATCTCCATGTCGATATTTCTCTACTTCTACCAGCTTCTACTTGTGATGAGTTTATGTCTCATGAACTAGTGGCAGTATTATTATTCAAATCACACTTCTTCAATATCTTTGTCATCAGGGATGCTCAGCTCGATTTTAGTGGAAGTGCACAAAAGCATCGTATGATCCGAGGGTGCCAGCCGACTTTCCTTCGATAGGTTCTACCTGGCCAAGAAATTAAATCCTATTTAGGGTTTAGGGTTTAAGTCGTAGTGACCCCATCAGTAGTTTTTCTTTCGTACACGCTGTCACAACTTTTGTCTTTAGTTGTGAAGTAAATATTGGCTATGATCTGTGAATCATTGAGATGCATCAGCATGCGTGTTAGTTTTCCTTTGTATTTGATGGAATGTTGTAATGGGGCAACCTTGGAGTAGGAATGAAAATAGAGTGGAAAGTTTCTGTTTTTCCGGAGAAAACATGGAAACGGAGAGAAACCAATGTTTCGTTTCGTTGGATCACGCCATCGAGCAAAATAATTTTTTTTAAATCATGTCTGTCGCGTTCGTGTCTCACCCTCCTCCATGGCTCGACCCCACACGGTCGCTTGGCATGCCACTCACCGCAAACCGAGTATACGATAACTTTCCCGCCTGCCTGTCGATGGATCGCGCCATGGAGTACTAGTACTACTGGAAGAGATTGATGAGTTGGGGAGGACAGCTACCTGTAGCATGGACTCCCAAGAACTTTTTACATGCATGTTGTGGCCGGCTATTGCGACCTTTGAGCGCGGAGCAGTCGCGTGCACCAGGAAGCGGTGTGGGCGACGTTCTCTCGGTCGGCGCGCCGCTTCAATGCCGGTGCCAGTGAGAGGTCGCGTCCGCTCTGGCCAGGCATGAATGCAGCACTGACTGTTTTGGGCGGAAAGCATGCGCGAGTGATGAAGAGGGTTCGGGTTGGTCAGGGGCGGCCGTGGCAGCGGTCCGGACGCCCGCAAACAAGAGATGATGTACGTTAATATTGCCGCGTATATAATTAACAACGTAAATAATGTGCCAGTTGGACAAATATGATTGGAGATGGAGATGGAAATGGAATTTTACATAAACACGGATATGCATGTCTATGTCTATGTGTGTGTGCGCGACAACTCTCGCGACCTGGAAGCGGGGGCATGTTTTTGATCGAGTTTTCTTTCTTGGTACGTTAAAAAATTGTCCGCCAGTTTTCGTTTCTTTTTTCCGGGAATGCGCGTATTCTATTTAAAACCACTACTATGGAGAGATTTTTTTACTCCATTATAGCCTCTTGTTTGATAGAGTTTCTCGCGTCTCGCTCTCTTACCCTCTCCATATCAAAACAACATGACAGTGTCCACACTATCTCTCTCCTCACCAGTGGTCATAGATCCGGCTGAATCCCGTCCGCTGCGGGAGGTGAGGAGGTGCAGCGTTGACGTTGTCGCCGTCGGCGATGGAGGAAGTCGATGCGCACCGTCCTCTCGGAGCCGGCACTGGCGCGGACGAAGGTCCTCCGTGCCCTTGTTCGCTGCCGTCATGTGGGCAGATCCTGCTCGCTCGCCTAAGCAACATCTCGCCCACCGTCATGGTGGTTGTGCGGTCATTGTCCATATGCTCCTATTGCTGCTTTTTTTCTCGGGTATCCTGGTTTAGTTCCCATCAAGATAATCATGATACTTCTGTTTGTTGGTGTACTTTTCATAATTCTTATTGACAATTGAGATGTCGTTGTTAATCTTGTAAAACAAAGTAACAACACTATATCCTTTTTTATATTTTTGGAAACAGCGATGCGTATCTCCATACCCGGGCATGTCTTCTTCAATTTTAATGGAACTGCACAAAATTGGATGGCCATTGTTGTTCCGCCTCACTGTCCTCTGCCACGTGGTTCTTCCTTCCTCGAGCTTGACTACTAAGAAGAAACAGACCACATCGAGTGTCGGGGGAAACTGTCCACCACGAGCACCTATGGGACCGGAGCCCCTTGTTCGTGCGGTAAGAGGGCGGAGGGAGCACAAAGAGCAGATCGAGGAGATCACGCAGGCAGTTTACCCAGGTTCGGGCCGCGATGGACGCGTAAAACCCTACTCCTGCTTGATTGTATTGAGTTGGAGAGCTCGGGAGCTTGAAGAACTAGCTACACCGAGCGTATGAGTGATCAAAGTTCCGAACCCCCTCTACGTTGTGCATGGGCCTCCTTTTATAGTGCAAGGGGTCACCGACAGGTGTCAACGTAAGAGAAAGGGGTAAAAACGTAAAAGTGGAGGTAGTTGTAACAGTGCGGGAATAGTGGAGCTACAGTGGATGAACAGTGGTCGCTACCTACTTTGACAGTGGGGGACAAGAGCATTTAATGCCCGTCGCCGTCGACCCCAAAAGCGCCCGCCCTTGCGTCTCCGTTTGCCACGGCGATGGCTTCACGACCGTGGAGTGCCACCGTGTCCCCCAGGCTGCACAGCCATCCGCCACGCGTCCCTGAAATGGCCCCAGGGTGACGCGTGGTTCGATGAGCTGGAGCGTGGGCACACAGCACAACTCTCTCCCCGGCAAGCACCTTGCCGGGGGCTTGTCCTTGCCGGGCCCGGGAGCTTGTCGGGCTCTGAAGCTTGTCGCTCCCCGGGCCCTGCCGGGGCGCACGTCGCGCCGAGGCGTGTCTTCGGTAATGTGATCTTCTAGTCTTCCTGGCAAGCTCCTCTTGCCAGGGTCTTGTGCTAGTAATATAGTCTTGAGCCTGGGACGGCCTTCCCGGCAATCTCCACTTGCCGGGGTCTCGATCTTCTGTCTTGTATATTTTGTTTTTGAATGGTTTTATAAGGAGCAGGAAGGTCTCCGGCAAGCGCGTGGTAGGCCCTGCCGCGGGAAGCTGCTACTGTCCGTGCACAAGTTGGGGTACTGAGGTACCCCTACCTTAGTACACCGACAGGAGCCCCCGGGCCTGGGCCACACACGGTGCCGAGCGCTGTTGGGCCAGGCCCAAAACAGTGCACGGACACACGCGGCCTGCAGCGCGCCGAATCTACTTCCGCATCCGCCGCGTCCCCCCGTAACGGCACGCGTCGATTGCGGCGTCGTGGGATGGGACGTGCCCACGTTCTTTTAATGGAAAGAGCGAAACGCCCCCCCACTTCCCCATAAAAGCAGAGGAAGCAGGAGCGGTTCCCCTCCTACGCCTTCATTGCATCTTCTTCCATCTCCAGAGATCCCCTTTGCGTTCCGCCTCCACAGCTCCTCCGCCGTCTTCCGCATCTCCGGCGCCGCCGGATTCTTCGTCCCCCTTTCCTTCGCCGCCTCCGCCATGGCCCCGAAGGCCGAGAAGGGGAAGGCGGAGAAGACCAAGAAGGAGAAATCGGAGCAAGCGGCGAGGCTCGCCGCGTACCAGAAGCGGAACCTCGTCTTCCCGCCGAGGCTCGGCGCGCGGGAGCTCTGGAACAAGTATTACTTGTTCTGGTCCAAGAAGACCAAGGCGCACCCCCGCACCCGAGCTTATCCGGCCGCCGCCAAGGACAACTACCCCGGCGGGTACTATTTCTTCGTAGCCTTCTTCCACTGCGGTCTTTGCCCTCCTTTTTCCGAATTCTTTTGTGACATAATGCACACCTACGGCTTCCACCTTCTTGACTTCACCCCCAACGCCATCCTCACGATGGCGGTTTTTGCACACATGTGCGAAAACTATATTGGGATATACCCAAACGTAGCGCTGTTTAGGCACTTCTTCACCCCTAGAGCAGAGGCCGGCGCTCCCCTCTCCGGAGGAATATCTTGGGTTTTTCGTCTGAACAAGAAGGAGTCCTACTTGCCGGGGGAGCTCCGCGGCAAGTGGGAGGAGTGGCGTGCGGAATGGTGTTGGATAGTCGAGGACGAGCCGCAGCCCTTCACCGCGCCGCGCACAACGCCCATCGTACGCGGCAGGGATTGGAGCGAGCTGGATTCGGATGACAACAAGCTCGACGTCGCCCTCATTAGGATTCTCCGCCTCCGGGTAGCGAGGTTGTCTGTCGCAGAAGTAGGCACAGACTTCCTCCGCCGCCGCATCGCCCCTCTCCAAGACAGGAAAAGGCCGGCCTGGGAGTACGGCAACTCGGCGGATATCATGAGGCTGCGCCCCGGGCTCAACTTTAACTTCACGTCGCTGGAGCTGAAGGGGATGGTCCGGGAATTGTTTAAGCACGACCCGGCCCACCCGGAATGGTTCAGGGGGCCCCGGGGAGTGGTGCCCCTTTGCAACAGCACAGCCTGTGATCCTCTTCGCACCATGATGCCCGCGTGTGATTCGCACGGCGTGGACCGCACGTGGATTCCGCCCAAGCCATCAGACGTCCTCAGCTTCTTCGACAACCTTGTGGAGGTGGCGAAGAACAAGAACGAGACCCGGGAGCTGACGCGGGACACCACCGACCAGGAGATAGCGTACATAGCTTCTCGGGTTGAAGAGGCCGCTGCAGCCGCAGCGGCAGGAGAGTTCGGCTACACGCCCGAGGAGGCAGAGGCTGCGGAAACGTCCTGCCAAGCGGAGGAGGCGGAGATCGGCAGGCTACTGAAGCTGCCTCCCGACGAGCTCGCCGGGGTCCCATCCTTGAGGCACTCCGGGATCCAAGGAATCCAGACGGAGGCCGCGGCGAGAGGCAACGCCGCCGGAGGGAACAGGGGCGCCGCAGGAAGCGGAGGCGCCGGAGGGAGTGGAGGCGCCGGAGGAAAAGCGGCCACAGTGCAGGGCGCTGGGCCCAGCAAACCTGCCGGGGAGGAGGAGGAGGAGGACGCCGGGGCCGACGAAGACTCCGACGGATCTCTGGGGCTCTACGCCGACGACCTCTCCTTGTCATCGGAGACCTCCCCGCCTCGAGCAAGCCCTAGGCGCTCTCCGCTGAAGCGTCTCCGCAAGACGACGACAGGGACGAGGGCGCAGGCGCCCCGGCAACAACCAGCTCGCCGGGCGGCGCGAGCTACCCGGGGGAGCCAAGCTACGACGGTGGCGCCCGGCGCACCATTCACGGCGGGGGCGACCCGCACACAGGCCACGGCGGAGGCGACCCGCACACAGGCCACGGCGGAGGCGCCCCGCACGACAGCGCCAAGCGGAGGAGGGACTTCGCAGAGCGGAGCGGCAGCTCCGCCCGCTCCCCGGGCCTCAGCTACCACAGGGGCTGGGGCTTCCCAGCCCCCAGCCCCGGGGACCGCCAAGCGCCCGAGGGAGTCTTCGCCTCCTGCTCCTCGCGCGGACGCGCCTCAGGTGGCGTTTGACTTCTCCGCCTTGAGAGACGACGACGACGAGGAGAAACAGGAGTAAGAACTTGAGGCCTTGCATCTTCTTCAACATCATCTTGACTCTTGTTGATGCTGATCTTATTTCTTGTTTTAATCTTCAGGACCTTGGCGGAGCGAGTGGCGAAGAAGGCCAAGGTGCCTGTGGTCGAGGTCGCGGACGACTCGCCCGTCGCGGCAACTGGAGACGTGCCGGAGACGAGTCTGCCGGACCCGAGCGCTGCTCCGAGGAGCAGCCCCCAGCGCAACCCCCAGCGTAAGTCTGGGTTCCATACTTCCGCTTGCGGGGTGCGCTTGAGGATTCTGTCTTGTGTTGATATCTTGATGTTTTTGTCTTGTGCAGAGGTGGAGCCGCAGCCACAGGAGCATCCGGAGGTCGCTCCCGAGGAGCCGCAGGCCCCGCCGTCCCCGCCAAGGCCGAACTCTCCGGCAAGGGAGAGCACTCCGCCAAGGGCGGGTACTCCGCCAGGGGCGAGTACCCCGCCAAGGGCGAGTAGCCCGGCGAGGGCGGCCACCCCGCCAAGGCAGAGCTCCCCGGAAAGGGAGCCCGCCGCTGACGACGTCCGCCAAGGTAAGCCTTGTAATTTGTCTTCTTGGATTCATCTCTTTTTGGATATTTGTTTGATCTTCTTCTTCTTTTTCTTCTTCTTCTAGATCCTCCTCCCCCCGAGCAGATGGAGACGGGGGTCATCGACGTCGAGGAGGAGGGCGCGCAGGGTGGCGGCGGCGACGCCCCTGTCGCTGAGGACACGGCGGGAGCCGCCGAGCCGGCTGCGCAGGAGACCGCTCCGGCTGCAGACGCAGCGGCCGGGGAGGGGGACGGCGACCGCACTGCCGGCCCGGAGGCGGCAGGAGCATCGAGTGCTGCGCCGGCCGCCGACCCCTCCACCGAAAAGGAGCAGGCCGGCTACTATCTTGAAGCTCCCAACGGCGTCTTCATCCAGGTGCCGTGGGGTTCTTCATCGCGAGCCCCCGCGGAGGGCGAGGCCTTTGATGGAGAGGTCCTCGCCTCCGCGGGTTTGAAGATCGTCGAGGCGCCCGGCGAAAACGACGGGCCCGAGGAGGAGAAGCTGCTTCATCAGCTCCTGGCCCTTTACCGGGCCAGGCAGGCGAAGCTAGCGTCTCGGGAGGCCCTTGCCGCCAAGGCCGCCGTCGAGATGGAGAAGCGCGCGGCGGAGCTCCGCGCCGCCAACCAGGCTGCCCTCCGCGAGGTGGCGGAGGAGCGCGAGAGGCTCGCCGGCGAATATCAAGAATGGTTGCTGGAGAAGGCCGAGGCCGAAGAGCAGCAGCGGCTCGCCGGGGTGGAGCTGTCCCGGCGAGAAGGAGAGCTCGCCCAGCGGAAGGTCAACCTCGACTCCCACGAGGAAGACCTTGCCGCTCGGGAGCAGGCCCTTGGCGGGGAGCTGAAGGAGGCGAAAGCTGCCGCGGCTGCCGCGGAGACCGCCAAGGAGGAGCTTGCCGTCAAGGTTGCGCAGCTGGAGGAGTCGTTGAAGGCGAGCGTGGAGCGGATCACCGCGCTCAACATAGAGCGCGAGAAAGACGCCCACACCAACTCAGAACTCCAGGTGCGTCTCTCCAAGAAGGGCGACGAGCTGAAGGCCGCCAAGGACTCCATCGAGGATCTGGAGCTGAAAGTTTCCACGTTGAAGGACTCGCTCGACGCCGTCCGAGACCGGGAAACCAAGCTGAAGGAGGAGCTCCGCAAAGAGCGAGGCTTGGTGGAGAGCGCCAACACCGCGGCCGAGAACTTCCGCCGGACCGTCGAGGTGTGGACCGATGACTTGGTGTCTTCTGCATCCAACATCGATCAGGAGCTGCTGGCGCTGAAGGTTGAGCACCTCATCTACTCTTCGGATCCAAACCTCCCTCACAGCGCCAAGCTCAGCCTCTTCTTCAGGGGAATCGCGCCGGCCCTTGCAAATCTTCGGAAGAAGATTCCCGCGCAACTGGCCGAGGAGTCACGTCTGCTCTGCACGGGGACCTTGGAGCGTGTGCTGACGAAGATTGTATACCGCAACCCCGGCATAAACCTCACCAACGTTCTCCGCAGCTTGCCGGCCGACGCAAACATGGAGGTGTTGAAGGAGCAGGTCGCCCACATCATCGCCAAAGTGAGCAAGCTCTCCAGGATCGAGGGCGACCGCGTAGATTAGGCCTCCTTTTTCTTTATCTCTTTTTGTTGCTGCATAGGGTGTTATGAACTCATTAATCATTGCGACAAGTTATCCTTTGTAAGATATTTATCTCATTTTGATCAATCAGCGCAATGTTATCTCCCTTGTCTTGGTCATCTACTTTGTACGTTTTTCACCCTACGCTCCCGGGGAGCTTGCCGGCAAGGGGCCTTTGCCGCGAGCGCTGAGTGCTGGACTCTGAGCAGCCTGCTGGCCAAGGTCTTACCGGCAAGCAACCTTGCCGCAACTAGTCGCAACGCACTTAGCTTGCTGAGTGAACTCGGAAACGAAGCAAGGGCGCGACACTTGTCGCAGCTCACTTAAGTCGTTGAGCGTACTCGAAAACAAGATAAGGGTGCGGCTAGCTACGGATAGGTTCCTCCGCGCACAGGTTTTCCATACAAAGTGTGATTGTTCAAGGAAGACAACTTAAAATTAAAAATTCGAATTGCCCAAATTCTAGTAACTTAGCTTTCATGATCAGTGCATTCTCCGGCAAGCTTCTTTTTCTTGAACAGCACTCGGTTCACCTTCCATCTCCTTCCCCCCCGGCAAACTTGTGCGCGAGGAACATTCCTTCTGCTTAAGAGGCAAGGAAAAAGAAGAGGGAAACAAGTATATGGCCTTTCGGCGTACAAATGCTTACCGGGTGTGTATGTTGCCCAAAATGCCAAATAACGCATGCAAATAGCGAAGAAAAGCATGGAAAAGGCAAATAGCGCAAAACACAAAGCTTTACTGATGCACGGGGTCTGCGCCCGGCTTTGTACAAAGGGTTACATGCAACAGCGGCAAAGCTTGTACAAAAGGTGGTTGCCGGAACGGATCACGGCAACCGCGCCTTATGGGTGAAACTTGCGAAGATGCTCTATGTTCCAGGAGTTGCTCACCGGTAAGCCTTCTTCGGTCTCAAGGCGGACAGCGCCGGGCCTTGTGACTTGTCTCACCCGATAAGGGCCTTCCCACTTCGGCGTCAACTTGTTGGAATTCTTGGCGGACTGAACACGCCGAAGAACAAGGTCGCCTTCCTCGAGACTCCTGGCTTTGACCTTGCGGCTATGGTAGCGACCCAAGGCTTGCTGGTATCGAGCAGCTCGTACAACAGCCTGGAGACGTTCCTCCTCGAGGAGCAATGCATCATCTTGCCGCAGTTGCTCTTGCTCGAGCTCGTCATAAGCGAGCACTCGAGGAGATCCGTATACGAGTTCCGTGGGGAGAACTGCCTGTGCTCCATAGACTAGAGCAAAGGGTGTCTGTCCGGTGGCTCGACTTGGTGTCGTTCTGATTGACCAAAGAGCTGCCGGTAGCTCCTCTATCCAATTTCTTCCGCACTTGCGCAGCCTGTCAAAGGTCCTTGTCTTGAGTCCGCGCAGCACTTCAGCATTTGCCCTTTCCGCTTGACCATTGCTCCTCGGGTGAGCAACAGAAGCGAAACAGACCTTGGCGCCAAGGTCTTGGACGTATTGCATGAAGGTGCGACTAGTGAATTGTGTACCGTTGTCGGTGATGATCCTATTAGGGATTCCGAAACGGCAAACAATCGACCTGAAGAACCTGACCGCTGACTGTGCTGTCACCTTTCTCACTGGTTCTACTTCTGGCCACTTTGTGAACTTGTCGATTGCAACGTACAAGTACTCAAAGCCCCCGACAGCGCGGGGGAAGGGGCCGAGGATATCGAGCCCCCAGACCGAGAAGGGCCAGGACAAAGGTATTGTTTGGAGAGCTTGAGCTGGCTGATGGATTTGCTTTGCATGGAACTGGCACGCTTCACACTTGGTTACTAGTGCAGTTGCATCTTGGAGGGCTTCTTGCCAAAAGAACCCTTGCCGGAAAGCTTTCCCGGCAAGCGCCCTTGCGCCAATGTGGTGGCCGCATATGCCTCCGTGGATTTCTGCCAACAGCTTCTGTCCATCTTCCCTGGAGATGCACTTCAACCTGACACCATTGAGTCTTCTTCTGTACAGCTCGTTATCCACGAACTGGTACATACTTGACTGCCTGGTTATCTTCTCTATCTCTTGAGGGTCATCGGGAAGTTCTCCAGTTTGCAGAAAACGGACGATCTACTGTGCCCATGCCGGAGCCTGGGGCTCAACGGCAAGGACTAAAGGCTCGAGGGCCGTTGCGGGAACCTCAGCTTCGACGGCAAGGACCTCTGGTTCTGCCGGAGCTGATGGTCCCCCGGCAAGCTCGCCGGGGCGAGGCTTGTCGGGAACACTTGCTTCAACTGCACAGATCCGAGGATCTGCAGGAGCAAACCATTCCTCAGCGTTTTGGTTGTTGATCTTGGGGACCTTGGCGGCGGTTTCAGGAAGATCCGCCGGCAAGTAGTCGCCGGAGACCAACTTTCTTTTCTTGGACTGCCCAATTGATGATGTAACGGATGGTTGAGTTAGCTTGAGCAAGAAGGTCCCTGGTTCCACAGGTAACTTCATCGAAGCACACTTTGAAAGGCCATCTGCAATCTCATTCTGAGCTCTCGGGACGTGCTCCATTTGCAGACCTTCAAAGTGCTCTTCAAGCTTCCTCACTTCATCTACATAGGCTTCCATCAAAGGGCTCTGGTAACTCTTGTTGACTTGTCGGACCACCAACTGAGAGTCTCCCCGCACAATCAGCTTTCTGATCCCAAGTTCGGCCGCTATTCTGAGGCCGGCAAGCAAGCCTTCATACTCAGTAGTGTTGTTTGTCGCTTGCTCCCTGGGAAAGTGCATCTGGATAACATATTTGAGGTGCTCTCCGGTGGGCGCGATGAGTACCACGCCTGCACCGGCGCCTTGCAGCGAGAAGGCACCATCGAAATACATTACCCATTCACTTGTCGCTTCTTGTACGGGTGCACTTGTTTCTTGAACTTCTTCATCGGGCGTTGGGGTCCATTCAGCTATAAATTTTGCCAAAGCTCGGCTCTGTATGGTTGAGGTACTTTCAAACTTGAGTCCAAAGCTTGACAGCTCCAGTGCCCACTCAACGATCCTGCCTGTTGCTTCTGGATTGTGCAATATCCTCTTCAGCGGAAAGCGAGTGACCACTGTTATCTCATGTGCCTGGAAGTAATGGCGCAGCTTTCTCGAGGCCATGAGTAGGCCGAAAAGCAGCTTTTGCACACCAGAGTATCTTGACCTAGCCCCCTGGAGAAGGGAACTTACAAAATACACTGGGCGCTGCACCATTTTCTTCCGCATTTCTCCCTGCTCCTGCGTAGAGTTGTTCTTGTCGGGGCCAGAGCTTGTCGGAGCAGCCCCCTGCTTGTCGCTGGATTCGCTTGCCGGTGGTGTGGACTCCTCGTCGGCCTCCCTCTCCGCTACTAACGCAGCACTAACCACCTGGTTGGTTGCCGCTAGGTATAGCAGCAACTTTTCCTGTGGTCTAGGTGCGACAAGTATTGGAGTGGAGGATAGGTACCGTTTCAAATCTTGCAGCGCTGCCTCCGCTTCCGGAGTCCACTTCATGGGACCTGCCTTCTTCAGGATTTTGAAGAAAGGCAGGGCGCGTTCTGCAGACTTCGAAATGAACCTACTGAGAGCAGCCACACAACCTGCAAGCCTTCTGACATCCTTGACGCGCTTCGGGGCCTCGATTTGCTCAATGGCTTTAATCTTGTCGGGGTTAGCTTCGATCCCCCTCTTTGACACAAAGAACCCGAGAAGCTTGCCGGAGGGTACTCCAAAGACGCACTTCTCGGGGTTCAACTTAAGCTGTATCTTGCGCAGGTTCTGAAATGTTTCTTCCAAATCTTGGACCAGGGTATCCTTGCTCTTGCTCTTTACCACGATATCATCCATGTAAGCTTCTACATTTCTGTGGATCTGTGGCTCAAAAGCAGTGTATACTACCCTTGCAAAGGTCGAGCCTGCATTCTTCAGTCCAAATGGCATGCGTATGAAGCAATACGTGCCACATGGAGTGATAAATGCAGTCTTCTCTTCATCTTCCTTGGCCATGAAAATCTGGTGATAGCCTGAGTATGCATCAAGAAAAGAGAGTAGCTCACATCCGGCAGTGGAGTCAACGATCTGGTCAATGCGCGGCAAGGGAAATGGATCCTTGGGACATGCTTTATTCACATCGGTGAAGTCTATACACAGTCTCCACTTCCCATTGGCCTTGCGCACGACGACTGGGTTTGCTAACCACGTCGGATGGATCACACCTCTAACTAGGCCTGCTGCCTCTAGCTTCTTGATCTCTTCGTTGATGAATTCTTGGCGCTCCACGGCTTGTTTCCTGACTTTTTGCTTGATGGGCCGCGCATGAGGACAGACAGCAAGCTTGTGCTCAATTACCTTCCTGGGAACACCGGGGATGTCAGATGGTTGCCATGCAAACACATCGACATTCGCCCGCAGGAAGGCAACGAGCGCGCTTTCCTATTTGCTGTCAAGCGTGGCACTGATGGTGAAGGTACCACCAGTGCCGTCCTCCTTGGCGGACACCTTCTTGGTTGCCGGAGGAGCGGCCATCCCCTTCTTACACTTGCCGGTAGAGCTCGATGGAACGTCCTCGACGGCAGCGCAGCACTCCGAAGAGGTGCGGTTGCCGGAGTGGGCCCCAGAGCACTTGCCGGACTTGGTCTTAGTCTTCTTCCCCCCGGGAGCTTCAGCGGCAAGTGTATCCTTCTCTGCCGCGGCTGCAGCATCCCGGTAGATCTTGTCGGCGCAGACAAGCGCATCTTTCTTGTCGCCATGGACAGTGATGACGCTTATCGGCCCCGGCATCTTGAGCACGTTGTAGGCATAATGGGAGGCTGCCATGAACTTGGCGAGGGCGGGACGGCCGAGTATTCCATTGTATGGCAATGGAATATCAGCGACGTCGAATGTGATGCGCTCAGTTCTGAAGTTGAGCTCCCCGCCAAAGGTCACCGGCAGAGTAATCTTCCCTTTGGGCTTGCTCCTTCCCGGGTTGATTCCTTGGAAAGAACCGGTCTCTTCGAGCTCGCCATCTGGGATTTGGAGTTTCTTGATCACAGCAGAGGAGATCAAGTTCAGCCCGGCCCCGCCGTCAACCAACATTTTGGTGACCTTGAGGTTGCGGATGGTGGGTGAGACCAGCATCGGCAAGCACCCGACCGCAGTGGTGCGGTCAGGGTGATCCTCAAGGTCAAAAATGATGGGCGTGCTGGACCATTTGAGGAGCCTGCGCGACTCCACGGGCGGCTCTGCTGCATTCACCTCGCGCACCCACTGTTTGAGCTGGCGGTGGGAGGTGTGCAGAGAGGCGCCGCCGTCGACGCACAGGACCTCCGTGGCTTTCTGGAACTCCTGCTCGCTGTTATCCTCATCCTCCATATCTTCGTCGTCGTCTTCTTCATACTTATCGCGGCCCCGGGGAGGTCGATCACCTTGCCGCTGCTTGGCCTTGCCGCGGCGTCCTCCCCGGCCATTGAATGGCCGCTTCTTGCTTGGTTCTCCCCCGCCACCTTGGGCCTTCTCCTTATCGCGCCTCTCGTACTCAGCTTTCTGCTGCTCGACGAGGTACTCGACGCGTTTGCAGTTGGAGAGGTCGTGGCCTTTGGTGCGGTGGATCTTGCAGTATTGCTTGTCGGAGCCTTCCTGCTTGTCGGCTGCCGCTACAGGGGCAGGCTCCTTGCCGGAGCCGCCAGCCTGTGTTTGCTTGGCGGGAGCCTCCTTGCCGGACTTCTCGACGACAAGCACCTCTTTCTTGTTCTTCCTTCTGTTGTTCCGCCGCCGGCTCTTCTTTGCCGGGGCGGCGTCGTCGCTGTCGCTTCCCCCTGCGCCAGCATCCTCCCCGGGGAGTTTCCTCCCCTCTTCTGCGCGTGCGCACTTATCAGCCAGAGCATAGAGCTCGCTGACATCCCATATCTTGGTCATGGCCATTTCTTCACGCATGCGGCGGTTACGCACGTTCTGGTGGAACGCGCTGATAACCGCGGCAGGGTGGACGTCGGGGATGTTGTGCTGCACTCGACTGAAGCGTTGGATGTACTTGCGCAGGGACTCTCCTTCCTTCTGGGCCAGAATGTGGAGATCGCTCTCCTGGCCATGGGGTTTGTGGCCGCCCGTGAAGGCGCCAACAAACTGATGGCAAAGGTCTGCCCAAGAAGAAATGGAGCCTTCCGGCAAGTGCATAAGCCACGAACGAACGTTCGGCTTAAGCACGAGCGGGAAGTAATTTGCCAAGATCTTCTCGTCGCGCCCCCCGGCAGCTTGCACGGCGATTGTGTAGATGCTGAGGAATTCCGAGGGGTGCGTCTTGCCGTCGTACTTCTCCGGTACGTCGGGCTTGAAATTCTTCATGCTGGGCCACTGGACGCGCCGCAGCTCGCGGGTGAACGCAGGGCAGCCTGCCGCGTACGGCAAGTCGCCTGGTTCACCGGGCGCGCGCGCGTCGACAGCGTTCCCAGCCCTCTGGTCTGATTGTCGCCGAGCTTCTCGGCGGCGCTCGATCGTTGTCCGAGCGTCTTCTTGTCGCCGGTCGTCAAGGACCTGGCGCTGGTCCCGACGGGCCCGCGGATCCGACGACGCCGTGGAGTCGTCGTCGACGTTGATCCGGCGGGGCGGCGTCTTCTGCTTCCGCGGCGGGGAGTGCACGGTGGTTGCACCCCCGGCGGTCTTGTCGCCGTCAGCCTTCGTCTTCTCGACTTGCCGCGGCCGCGAGGTCGCCGGCTGCTGTGGAGAGTCGTTGTTGGCGAAGGCGATCAGGCTCTGAATGGTGGCCCTCCAGTCTTCGGCCTTGTCTGCCGCTGGAGGGAAGTCGAGGAGCAGTTGCGCCCTTGCGAGCGCTTCCGCCGGAGTGGAGGGGAGCGGGGGCGAGCGGCGCGAGGAGCGGGATATGCTCGGACTCCTAACAGCGTTAGAAGGAGCAGGGTCCCGCCCCGGCGTCCGCGCTTTGCTCGTGCCCGGACGGTGGTCCGGAGCATCCCGCGAGCCTCCGGCTTGCCCTTGGCCCAGCAAGCGAATGCCACCTCCTGTAACATGGCGTTGCTGGGTTGTCGTTTGCTGAGACGGACGTGGCGCGTCCACGGAGACCGAGGCTCGGTCGTCCGTTCTATCCTTGGATTTGGTGGCGCCGCGCGTGTCCTCGCCGGCGACCACCCTTCCGACGGCGTCTCCCCCGCCCACCGTTGGCTCCGGTGGCGGCGGATGAGACGCAGACGGGCCTGCGACCTCCAAAGCCTTCTTCTTCGGGGCCATGGCGTTGTTGCTGATGAGGTTGCTGACGAATTCGGAGAGGTTGATGAAGAATGCGCCCGCGTGAACGCCGGATCAGATTCGTACCACCTCGACGCCCCCTACCTGGCGCGCCAAAGATGTCGGGGGAAACTGTCCACCACGAGCACCTATGGGACCGGAGCCCCTTGTTCGTGCGGTAAGAGGGCGGAGGGAGCACAAAGAGCAGATCGAGGAGATCACGCAGGCAGTTTACCCAGGTTCGGGCCGCGATGGACGCGTAAAACCCTACTCCTGCTTGATTGTATTGAGTTGGAGAGCTCGGGAGCTTGAAGAACTAGCTACACCGAGCGTATGAGTAATCAAAGTTCCGAACCCCCTCTACGTTGTGCATGGGCCTCCTTTTATAGTGCAAGGGGTCACCGACAGGTGTCAACGTAAGAGAAAGGGGTAAAAACGTAAAAGTGGAGGTAGTTGTAACAGTGCGGGAATAGTGGAGCTACAGTGGATGAACAGTGGTCGCTACCTACTTTGACAGTGGGGGACAAGAGCATTTAATGCCCGTCGCCGTCGACCCCAAAAGCGCCCGCCCTTGCGTCTCCGTTTGCCACGGCGATGGCTTCACCACCGTGGAGTGCCACCGTGTCCCCCAGGCTGCACAGCCATCGGCCACGCGTCCCTGAAATGGCCCCAGGGTGACGCGTGGTTCGATGAGCTGGAGCGTGGGCACATAGCACAACTCTCTCCCCGGCAAGCACCTTGCCGGGGGCTTGTCCTTGCCGGGCCCGGGAGCTTGTCGGGCTCTGAAGCTTGTCGCTCCCCGGGCCCTGCCGGGGCGCACGTCGCGCCGAGGCGTGTCTTCGGTAATGTGATCTTCTAGTCTTCCTGGCAAGCTCCTCTTGCCAGGGTCTTGTGCTAGTAATATAGTCTTGAGCCTGGGACGGCCTTCCCGGCAATCTCCACTTGCCGGGGTCTCGATCTTCTGTCTTGTATATTTTGTTTTTGAATGGTTTTATAAGGAGCAGGAAGGTCTCCGGCAAGCGCGTGGTAGGCCCTGCCGCGGGAAGCTGCTACTGTCCGTGCACAAGTTGGGGTACTGAGGTACCCCTACCTTAGTACACCGACATCGAGGATTTGTCGAACTTCATAGGTGCCTCACCCAAACTTGATGCCAAATGGATGATGCCTCACCACGATGACCTATCGATGCTCATGGTTGCGCCTCATGGTTGTGTCGGCTGGTGAAGCTGATCGATTTTCAATGAAAAACAAGTTGTCTTCCATCAGTGCTCTTGGCTTGTTACCCACAAAGATGATATCCTTCGTCAGTTCACCTTGGTTGCGTTGGAGACGCAGTCGTCTTTCATGTTGGTGCAATTTTATCACACAATTGGCTATGAAACAAATGTTTCCTCGAAGAAGGATCGACGTTGGTACTAAGAGCATAAGTTTTGTATTGATTTCTAAGCCTTCTCATAACTTTGTCTCCAGCTACCCTGTAATTTTATTTGTCCAACTATTAACTTTGATTAAAAAAATGGTGTGGACTAAAAACCCAGATGGATGTAGTAGCCCTCCATTTACACAACAAACCATAATTATTAGAGAGGGTAAACTGTACATACTCTCAAACCTTTCCGATAATTGAAATTAAAATTCTTTATTTGTACACACTCTCACACGTTTCCGGTAATTTGGCGCATGTGTGGTTGTTCACTTAAGGGAGGGTAGTGTACCGCACGTGAATGACATGAAGTGCGACCAGGACGCGTGGATCGTTAGTTCATCAGAAGTTCTCCCTCCATTCCTAAATATTTGTCTTTCAAGTGGTTTGCAATGGACATGAAGTGCGACCAGGACGAATGTATATAGACATTTTTTTACAGTGTAGATTCACTCATTTTGCTCCGTGTGTAGTCATTTGTTCAAATCTCTAGAAAGACAAATATTTAGGAACAAAGGGAGTAGTAGTTTTCTTCACCGGTACGTTAAATAAAGAGTTTCGTTTCGTACTTACACAATTTAAAACGATTGTTATGGAGAGAATAAGAAAACCACTCCACTATATATTAGTCGTATACATGAGTACTATATGGACGCAACTTCATTAACTTTAGTGCACCTGCCTTTGGGTTTATGACAGGTGGGCCCAAAATGTGGCTGGCCCACCTGTCATACAGCCAAAAGCAGGTGCAGTTAAGGCACCGGAGCTCAGTCCGTACTACAGTATATATATAAGATGGAGCCTCAGCGCTTGTTCGCTAGGGTTTGCACTCTCCACACTCTCGCCGCACTACATATATATACACGTTGGAGGCTCAGCGTTCCTTTGCTAGGGTTTGCTATATTCACTGTCTCTCACCCTCTTCACCAGATCTAAATAAGACTGCGTTGTGGCCTCTATCTCTCTGACCCACCTCACAGCTGGCGAAGGAGGCATCCGGATCCCGTCGCACCGGGAAGGGGAGGAGGTGCAGCGTTCACTCTATCGCCTTCGGTGAGGGAGGCAATCCACTACCGGTTGCGCTTTTCTCTTTCACCCAGCTCCTGTGCGGGAGGGCCACCGACCCCTTCTTCCTCGTTGCCGTACGTAGTGTGGGCAGATCCGACCTCCCACCGCACGCCTTGCCACATCCCGACGACCCTAAGGTATACATTTCTTTGAAACCATCATTGGTCTAGCTGCATGCTGATCTTTTTCGATTCTGTAGTCGAATCTAGGTCTTGGTTCAAAGAGGAAAGAAGGGTGCGGTGGGGTGGAGCATGAATCTAGGACTTATTTCAATGAGGAAAGGAGGGAGGGAAAGTAGTATAGACTAGCTATCTAGTCGCTTTATTGGTCGAAAAGGGAAAAAGGGGGTAACCCAGTACAAACATCTGTAAGGAACCGAACTCTTTGTTGAAAAGAGAAAGAAAGTGGGGGGTCGGGTAGTTTGTGTAGGACTAGATTTGCTGCCCTAACATCGGAAAAAGTTTCAAAGAGAACAAATATGGGACCAACGCAGATATGCTGCTTGGCTACATACTCTGCATCACCCATTTAGGGCCTCTTTGATTCAAAGGATTTTCATAGGATTTTTGAAGGATTGGAATCCTTAGGAATTTTTCATGCATTGATCGTTTGATTTGCGGGATTGAATCCCATAGGATTTTTTCCTATGGATTCATTTATACTACATTTTATAGGAATTCCAGCATCTACTCCAACCTCTTGGTGGAAATCCTTTGTTTTTCCTGCGACATAATCAAACAAACTCAAATCCTATAGGAATCCAATGAGCATGTCATTTTAATCCTATGTTTTCATATTCCTCTATTTTTGCAATCCAGCGAATCAAACAGGCCCTTATACGTGTGGACGCACATGGTGCTGGCATGTCCCATGTCCCATCCACATGATCGTGTAGTGTGTTTTGAGATGTTGTGCTACTTGTATTGGTACTGTTTTAAATAAACTCTGCATCACCCCCTTTATAAATAGATGGAAGCACATGTTGTTGTTGCGCCCACTCTCCCCTGGAACTGTTTATGCTTTTTGTTAATCTAATGCCGCTGGTAAAATTAAGCAACACCACTCTTCGAACTAACTACTGAATCTTATTTCAAAACTGCAACACTTGTTAGGGATTGGCGGGATTACCATTTTTGTGGCCGCATGTTTCATCCTCCTTTATTGGCCAGTAATTGATTCCTTTTTTGCCTCTGTTAAAACAGGGATATCTATTCAACTTGTTGCTATTGCGACATTTTGCTTCGCTTAATTTTGGTTGAACTGCACAAAATGAGACCGGATTTCCATATATGTGTTGTGATCTCTTTCACGTCCTCCTCACGAGTTATTTCAAATCTTGGTCTTGAAAGGTCAGTATTGACTTTTCTCAAAATTAACTAGTGAATCTTAGTTCAAAATTGCAACACTTGTTAAGGATTGGTGGGAGTACCATTTCTGTTAGGGATCGGCCGGAGTACATGTTTAAGAAATGTATTGTTTAGATAATGTTTCTATTATTATATATCAGTTACAATGTTTTACAAATGGTACTATTATGCTTTGTAGTTCTTTCTACATGTTTAACCAAGGTATTGTTAAGATAATGTCTTTATTAAAATGAATCAGTCGCATTGTTTTAGGAATGATACTTTTCTGCTTTGTCGTTCTTTATACATGTTGAAACAAGGCATTGTTAAGATAATGTCTCAGTTAATATGAATGAATCACACTGATTGAGAATTGCTACTCTCCTGCTTTGTTTCCCATTAAGATAAGGTAGATCAGTAGGTGTTTTTCTTCTGGGAATACAAGTCATCAACCGTTATTTCTCAGTAATTGTTTCCCTTATACCTTTTGTTGCTTACAGGGATATCAAAATTAAAGCTTGGTTTTATTCTGACTTTGATTTTAGAAGAAATGCACAAAAGGAGCCAATGTGTCTAAGGCAAACTGCTCCATTAGTGGGTCCAGTTGGTCTTACCACTTTGCACAAAGAAGCAGTCACTGTTTGCGCTACATTACACAAGGAATGATCGAGAAGCTTTACAGAGTATTAGTAGACGCTGGTGACATGACTAGTCTGCAGAGAGCATAGGAAACTCTACAACACGTGGAGTGCACTGGGCAAAAAGTGCCCAAACAAGTACAGGAAGCCATGACAGGACTCCAAATCTGTCGATGTCATTCTAAGCAACAATGATGGGGCATCTGGGTATGGTAATTTGTTTACCGTACTTTCAGTTTGTTAGTCCACCGATTGGTGGGTTGACACTGGGGCCAATATTCATGTGTGTGCTAATGTGTCTTTGTTTTCTAGCAGCATATAAATACAAAATCCACAGGGATGCTCAGCTTGATTATAGTGGAACTGCACAAAATGTACAGATGGTTCGTGTCCTCCATAATAATACTTCATCATGCATAATACATTGAATGGTTCACTAATCATTCGTCGTCACCTTGAGCCACCGGACTATCAGATGACAAACTGATGACAAACCCTGCCCATTCCACAATCATAGGCATTACATATTTTGAATGGGAAAATCTTGTCAAAGTTGACATTTGTTTAATATATCGGAATTGGAAAACCTTGTCAATTTTTGCTCATTGATGTTAGCCAGAAGACATGCATTTGATATTTTTGAGTGAGACGCCCTTTGCTGTGAGCAACGTCGATCGTTTTTTCCTATTCCTGTCTTCAGTTCAGAAGTAAATATTTACTCTGCTGAGATGCATAGTCACATGAATGTTTACTTATCTCAGATATTGTAAGAGTTTGTTCTGAATATTTTCTATGTAATGCCAGGCCTTGTGTTTGATTTCAAAGTTGAGCTTGGAATGTTGTGGCATGCGGCATCACGAGCTGTTCACCATGCCTCCTGAGAATAATGCTTCGTATTGTTTCGCATGTCGATCTAATGCCAGTGATTTGCTTGTTAGTAAGATCATCCTCTTCTGTTGTTTCCGTGCTTAAGAAGTTCATCGTCTTATGTTTCATTCATAGCCTATACGACAAGTAGGGTAGGTTAGACGTGAAACCATATGATCTTCCGACCAACTCATCATCTTAGGTTGTGATTGGATCATCGTTTTCCAACCAAAACCGCTTGTAAAACTGACGCTTGTAAATAAAAGCAGATGGTCTCGGGCAAAGCGCTTGGTTGGTCGATTTCGACTAGTAAAATATACACCGGTCTCTCAAATTACACGCGTAACCCGCCGGTTTTACTTACAGACCTCGGGCCCTCGGTTTCATCACGCTTGTATTTTATGCGTTGTTTCCGATGACGAGTAAATTACACTTGTTTCTTAATACAGGTGTGAATTAAACCAGAGCTCTCAATCGCGGCCTTGCCGTTTCATGCCGTCTCAGTCTCTCGAAGGTGCTCATAGGTGTCCGATGATCCTGGCTTCCTGAATGAGCAGCGGGCGCTGTATCAGACCATCCGTAGGGCCCGCGAGGCCCTCTCCGTCGTCATTCGAGTTGTTGCGCTCGTTGTGGCGCCGAGCATTGTTAACATGGTCAATGAACATGAGGATTCAGGAGATGACTTTATTTTGACTGGTTGACAGTAGGGAGCCACTAGGGCCATAGCCGTACATACGCAAGTGCCTCCTTATTATGTACAACTATTTTTTTTTGCTTCCTCCTGGTTTCCTGACATCACGGTCCCACACCATTGTCAACCTATGTAGTCAATGTAAACGAGAGAATTGCACAAGGTGCGGCCGACAGCTGGGACCAAGCAGCTCGAGTATTATTTGTGTTTTTTAGGCGTGAGCACTGCAAAGTTTTTCTTGGTGATGTTTTCGTTGTTGTTCAGAGGAGAGCAGGGTATTAACTCGGCGGGCTGTGGACCGTCTAGCCCAGGACAGATATGCAGCCCAGATATTAATTTTTTTCAAGATGAAAATGCCTAGCCCAGCTATACATTTTTTTAGGAATACCCAGGCAAGGTCAACTTGTTATTCTCCGCCCCGCTGGGCTGCAAATCTTTCATAGGAGGGATGCATTAGGCCTAACAGGAAAATGGGCTTTAAAAATAATAAATGGGATGTAATTATAAAAACTGGGCAGTAACTATAAAAAAATGCACCAAGCACGAAATTATTAACATTATTTATGGATTTTGAAAATCTTAATTTTTAATTGTTGCACGCGCAATGTTTCATTAGACATTTACGTAATACAAATTTGTATTTAATCTGACTAGAAATTTCGGGATAAAAATATTTCGGATCCCATCAAAATGTGGGAAATTTTATTGAATTCTGTCTTGAACGGTTGGTTAAAATTATTAATCGTTGTCCTGCCTAGAAAATGGGTTGTACTTCTAACAAACTGTAAAATGAGTCCACTTTATTTTTTCTGAAGAATACCCAATACATGCCTATTTATTTTTCTACGCCCTGATGGGCTGCAACTCTTTCAAGACGCCTGCAAATCTTGAAATTAATATGAAATTGGTTGTAAATATAAAAATAGATGACAAATTGGCAATTACTTTATAATTTCTGATTTTTTTCACATTTTCATATTCCTATTTCACTGGGCATTAACCTAATTTAAATATATCTTCAAAGTACTTTAAATCTGTCTCGACATTTTAGTATTAAAAATAGTTTGGAACCCACAGAAATATGCGAAATCGGCCGTGGCCAACCTAAAATAACGGACTGCAATAAATTGCATAAGAAGTCACAATGAGCTATATATAAATTATTAAAAAAGAGGGAATGGTCTAACTTATGGACCTATTAAGTTGACGCGTATGCAATTATTTTTTAGTTATTATATACGTCAACAAATGATTGTAGAAGACGTAACCGTTGGATGTCAATCCAACGGCCATCGTGTTTCTTCAATCTCTGATCTTCTTGCTCCAGTCGCCAAATCCAGCGCCGGCAGGACCGCCTGCTCCCGCCTCCCATGCAGGCCTCACCGCCCCTACTACTCCCACCACTGGCCAGGGCATCCCTCTACTCACCCACACCCCCTGTTATTCTGCGGCGACGACAGCCTCACACCGCAGCCGAACCAGTGGACCCTCGTACTCCTCTCCGTGTGAGCATCCACTACCGCGTCTTCCCCGGCTCCGCGTTGTCCCCTTCCTAGGCCTCGCCGTCGTCCACCGCCTTGGTGCTCTTAGCGTGGCATGGTCAACGTGGTCAAGGAACGACTTGCATCGGAAGAGTACTGTTGTGGAGAGGCTGACAACTGGGTCCACGGCAGCCGCAAGGAAGTGCCTCCTTATTACGCAGAAAATAATTATTCCTCCACCTGACAGCAGAGACCCACCGGACGAGGCACCGTATTTGGCGAAAAAAATGTTCCCCCCTGATCGCTGGGACCCACCGGACGGGCCACCGTATTTCGCGAAAAAAATGTTCCACCCGCTGTCAGCTCAGACCCACCGGAAGTGCCTCCTTATTACACAAAAAAATGAATACTCCCCCTGCTAGCTGGGACCCAGTATAGTGGGAGGCTGACTTGTGGGCCTACTAAGTTGACGGGGACGGAGGGCTTTGTCAACTTAGTAAATATGCACGATTCTAGCTCAGTTGATCGTATGATGTCCATCCAACGACCGTAGTGCTTCTTCAACCTCTGGTCTTCTTGCTCCAGCCGCCCAAACCAGTGCCGGTCGTGCCTCGTGCTCCTGCCTCCCGTGGCCGGCTGCGATGCCGCGGAGGCCTCACCGCCCCCTACTACTCCCACCGTTGGCCAGGCCTCACACCGCAGCCGAACCAGTGAACCCTTGTACTCCTCTCTAGGTGGGTATCCATTGCCGCGTCTTCCCCCGGCTCCGCATCATCCCCTTCCAAGGCCTCGCCGTCGTCCACCACCCCGGTGCTCTCGGCGTGGCCTGGTCAACATGGTCAAGGAACGACTTCCATCAGAAGAGTAATGTCGTGGAGAGGCTGATAGCTGGGTCCATGGCAGCCGCAAGGAAGTGCCACCTTATTACGCGGAAAATAATTATTCCTCCACCTGACAGCAGGGACCCACCGGACGGGCCACCATATTTGGCGAAAAAACATTTCCCCCTGACTGTTGGGACCCACCGGACGGGCCATCGTATTTCGTGAAAAGAAACGTTCCCCCCGCTGTCAGCTCGGACCCACCGGAAGTGCCTCCTTATTACGCACAAAAAAATGAATACTCCCCCTGCTAGTTGGGACCCAGTATAGTGGGAGGCTGACCTGTAGGCCTACTAAGTTGACGCGTACCAAGGGCTTTGTCAACTTAGTCAATATAAACGATTCTAGTTGCAGTGACCGTACGATGTCCATCCAACGACCGTCGTGCTTCTTCAACCTCTGGTCTTCTTGCTCCAGCCGCCCAAAGCAGCGCCGGTCGTGCCGCCTGCTCCTGCCTCCCGTGGCCGGCTGTGCTGCCGCGCAGGCCTCACCGCCCCCTACTACTGCCACCACTGGCCAGGCCATCCCTCTACTCACCCACACCCCCTGTTATTCCGCGGCGACGACAGCCTCACACCGCAGCCAAACCAGTGAACCCTCGTATTCCTCTCCGCGCGGGCTTCCACTGTCGCGTCGTCCCCTTCCTAGGCCTCACCGTCGTCCACCACCCTGGTGCTCTCGACGTAGCGTGGTTAACGTGGTCAAGGAACGACTTCCATCAGACATGGACTATACGTGGAGAGGCTGACAGATGGGTCCACGACGGCAGCAATGAAGTGCCTCCTTATTACGCGGAAAATAATGATTCCTCCACCTGACAGCAGGGACCCACTGAACGGGTCACCATATTTTGCGAAAAAAAGTTTCCTCCCTGACTGCTAGGACCCACCGGATGGGCCACCGTATTGCGCGAAAAAACGTTCCCCCCGCTATCATCTCGGACCCACCGGAAGTGCCTCCTTATTACGCACAAAAAATGAATACTCCCCCTGCTGGTTGGGACCCACCTTGATGGGAGGCTGACTTGTGGGCCTACTAAGTTGATGGGGACGGAGTGCTTTGTCAACTTAGTCAATATGAACGATTCTAGCTCCAGTGACCGTACGATGTCCATCCAACGGCCGTAGTGCTTTTTCAACCTCTGTTCTTGTTGCTCCAGCCGCCCAAAGCAGCGCCGGTCATGCCGCATGCTCCTGCCTCACATGGCCGGCTGTGCTGCCGCGGAGGCCTCACCGCCCCCTACTATTCTCACCGCTGGCCAAGCCATCCCTCTACTCACCCACACCCCCTGTTATTCTGCGACAACGGCAGCCTCACACCGCAGTGAACCAGTGAACCCTCGTACTCCTCTACGCATGGGCATCCACTGCCGCGTCTTCCCCGGCTCCGCGTCATCCCCTTCCTAGGCCTCGCCGTCGTCCACCGCACTGGTGCTCTCGGCGCGGCGTGGTCAAGGAATGGCTTCCATCGGACATGGACTGTACGTGGAGAGGCTGACGGCTGAGTCCATGGCCGCAGCAAGGAAGTGCCTCCTTATTCGACGCAAAATAATTATTCCTCCACCTGACAGCGGGGACCCACCGGACGGGCCACCGTATTTTGCGAAAAAACGTTTCCCCCGGACTGCTGGGACCCACCAGCTACATCTTCGCACGCAAGGAAGTGCGCCCGGGTAAAAAAACGATTTGCCCTCCTGACTGCTGGGACCCGCCAGCAACATCTTGGCACGCAAGGAAGTGTGTGATAGTCGGGACCCACCTGGTCGAAGCGTATGTAGCGTTGTCATTCTGGTCGCGAACGTGTACGTACATACTGGTCGATGTAGAGGTGCGCATGTGTCGTAGCAAAGGCGCACACATAGCATGTACACCTATGTACAGCGGCCAGGGTGCAAGAAAGTAAATACGGCCACGTACGTACATACGGGCGGGGTCTCGAACACCTACTTGCACGTACGTACGGCCAGGGCTCGTGTACATGGCTGGGTTGGAATGGAGAAACAACGTCGTCGTCGTGTTCATGGGGAGCCAGCCGGCTGGGTCGGAACGGAATACATCGTCGTGTTCATCGGGAGGGCTTGGACGGAACAGTCGATGGAAACGAGGCCTGGCGTACCACAGAACGGAGGAAACGGCCTTGTGTTCGACCGGCCACATTCAAAACGGGATCCTGTTCATCGGGAGGGGTCTGGCGTACCGCAAAACAGAGGAAACGGACCTCCTACGGTCGAAACGGGGGTCCTATTGATCGGGAGGGGTGTGGCGTACCGCAAAACGGAGGAAACGGACTTGTGTTGGAGCGCTACGGTCGAAAACGGGGTCCTGTTCATCGGGAGGGGTGTGGCGTACTGCAAAACGGGACTCCACGGGGATACTGTTCATCACCACCGTCGACCCCCTCCAGCCTCCACGGGTTACTGTTCATCCACCGTCGACCTCCTCCAGCCTCCACCCGCGACTGTTCATCCACGGGCTCCTGTTCATCCAGCCTCCACCGCGCGCTACTCCACCGGCTACTCCACCGGCTATTGTTCAACCAGCCCTCTCTACGGGCTCCTATTCAATCACCCCTCCACGGGCTACTGTTCATCCAGCCCTCCGCCGTCTACTGTTCATCCAGCCCTCCGCGGGGTGGTCTTGTTCATCCAGCCCTCCACGGGGTCCTGTTCATCCAGCCCCAACCGGCTCCATCGATCGAGGTCCTGTTTATCCAAAGACAGCACCACGGGGTCCTGTTCATCCACCCCCACCAGGAACTATTCATCCAAACCCCCTTGCAACGCTCACTATTCATCCAAAGGCAGCATCGACCGGCTTCAGTTAGCAGCAGTAGCGAAGGAATCGCTCGATTGGGTTCAGTTAACAGCCATCGATCGATCGCTCGGGTTCAGTAACGCATAGCCTGCAGTGCAATTGCTCGGGTTCAGTTAGAGCCCAACGCCTCGCTCGGGTTCACTTAGAGCCCAACGCCTCGCACCCACGCGCGTGCGTGTATGAGAGAAACATGCATCGCTCAGCCCCGACCACCCACCGTATCCGGGAACACCCCGATATTTTCCTCGCCCTCGCTTCTACCACGGTTTTTTCCGTCATGGACGGCCCAAAGAATGTCATGCAGCTGCGTCTCCGGCCCGCCCAGGACTAAAAGCCCATTTTCCGTCATGATTTTTTGTCATAGAAGTAGGACCCCACCACATCTATGATGATACCGGGTTTTGTCACAATTATCGTCATAGAAGTGTCATAAGTATGACAGAAAAAAGTTTCGTTCGGCCTAAAATGTCACGGATGTGTCGTTTTTTGTAGTGCATGTTATCGTCGCCCCATCATTGTTGTTCAGGTGCAGCGAATCAGCAAGCCGCCTGCACAGCAAACTCAGCTTGAGTTACCTGCGGCGCTCCTATGAATCCCTCTCCAGCAAACCTGCTAGGGTTTGGAGACCCTCGTCCCTGGTGAGTGAATCGCTTGTCGCTGTCCGGATGGCCTTCGGGTATATAAACGACCCGACCATATGAGAACGCTGGGAAGGGCCAGAAATTAGGGGATGCAATGGGATTGGGAAGGGAGGAGGCGGAGAATCAAATAGAAAAGTTCACGGCGGCGGCGACGGGTTAGATTGAGCGGACTTGGCTACTTGCCTACTTAAGGAAACAAGGAGTTGCAATGTTGCGGGCATGCGACTATGGTAGAGTAGTCACTAGTAGGTCGGAGCTCTATTTTTAGTTGGTCCTCGGTCCTTTCGAGTACCCACGGGGTAAACCTAAATTCACCAAACTAAGTTTGGTTTTTCACAGTAGTGAACCAATTCTAGTACCAATGTTCTCGGTTTTGATGAACTCGTATTTGGTTCGGTAGATCGGTTTTCAGGTTATATGCCCACCCATATTCGTGCGTGTCAGGTACGCCCATTTGTCCGAGCTATTGTGTTCGCATGCGATCGGCAAGCCCACACGTTCGTAGTGGGTTCCGTCGTTCCTAGTTCCCACCTGGCTATCCTGCCCATAGGTCGGCTGGTGATGGACCCACAGCGGGGCCTGTGTCTTGCACTTCGGACATGCGCGGTTCATTTTCTGGTAGGTTGCTGGGGTCCGACGTGCTTGCACCCCAGCCGTCTAGCCCGCCTAGAAACCGAATCGCGATGGAGCCAGTGTCTTGCGCGTTGGGTACACATGGTTGATTTGCTAGTTGGTCCTTGTGTTTGAGTGCACCGGGTACGCCTATGATTTTCTGGTGGGGTACACCACTTGACGGGTGAAAATGCTTTTTGGCATTGCCTTATGCATACGGATCCGACGGGCATCCGATGGGACATGTAACATCCCTTATGCTTACCCGTGCAAGTGCTTCGATGGCCTTTCCACCTAACCAACTATATGTTAGTACTGGGCATCGTCTAGGTTTGTGTGTCAGTGCGTTCGGTCAATGACTTGGGTGGGTGAGACCATTGGCTGGGGGTGTTGCCATTTGGCACGCCGGGATAAAGCGTGTCCTCCAGCACCACCTTTCTCTGCGGTTATACCTTCTTGCTTCCCCATGTCCTTTTCTTCCCACCATGGCACCCTCCTTCATGTATGTTGTCTCACATCTAACGAAGCCCAACAATTTTCTCCTGTTTTGCTTCCCCCGAATGGAAGAGGTAGTGTGAGCATTTTTGTCACTCCTTGATACGTCCATTTTGCATCATGCTTTTATGTTGATATTTATTGCACTATGGGCTGTTATTACACGTTGCATCACAATACTTATACCTTTTCTCTCTTATTTTACAAGGTTTACATGAAGAGGGAGAATGCCGGCATGTGGAATTCTGGGCTGGAAAAGGAGCTAACATTGGAGACCTATTCTGCACAACTCAAAAAGCTCTGAAACTCCACGAAACACCGTTTCAGATTATATAAAAAATATCTGGCGAAAGAGATCTGCCAGGGGGGCACCACCTGTCCATGAGGGTGCCCCCCCCCCTCGGCATGCCCCCCTGCCTCGTGGGCCAGCCGATGACCCCCCGATGCCCATCTTCTCCTATATGAGGTGTTTTGACCTGGAAAAAATCATAAGGAGGCTTCCGGGCCCAGACGCCGCCGTCTCGAGGCGGAACCTTGGCGGAACCAATCTAGGGTTCCGGCGGAGTAGTTCTGCCAGGGATATGATGAACCACAAGTGTAGGGGATCTATCTTAGTCCTTTCGATAAGTAAGAGTGTCGAACCCAACGAGGAGCAGAAGGAAATGATAGGCAGTTTTCAGTAAGGTATTTCCTGCAAGCACTGAAATTATTGGTAACAGATAGTTTTGTGATAAGATAATTAGTAGCAACTAACAAATAGTAAAAGAAAATAAAGTGCAGCAAGGTAGTCCAATCCTTTTTGTAGCAAAGGACAAGCCTGGACAAACTCTTATATGAAGGAAAACGCTCCCGAGGACACATGGGAATTATCGTCAAGCTAGTTTTCATCACGTTCATATGATTCGCGTTCGGTACTTTGATAATTTGGTATGTGGGTGGACCGGTGCTTGAGTGATGGCATTACTTGGACAAGCATCCCACTTATGATTAACCTCTATTGCAAGCATCCCCAACTACAAAAGAAGTATTAAGGTAAACCTAACCATAGCATGAAATGAGTGGATCCAAATCAGCCCCTTACGAAGCAACACATAAACTAGGGTTTAAGCTTATGTCACTCTAGCAACCCATCATCTACTTATTACTTCCCAATGCCTTCCTCTAGGCCCAAACAATGGTGAAGTGTCATGTAGTCGACGTTCACATGACACCACTAGAGGAAAGACAACATACATCTCATCAAAATATCGAACAAATACCAAATTCACATGACTACTTATAACAAGACTTCTCCCATGTCCTCAGGAACAAACATAACTACTCACAACACATAATATTGTTCATGATCAGAGGGGTATTAATATGCATAATGGATCTGAACATATGATCTTCCACCAAATAAACCAACTAGCATCAACTACAAGGAGAAATCAACACTACTAGCAACCTACAGGTACCAATCAGAGGTTTTGATACAAAGATTGGATACAAGAGATGAACTAGGGTTTGAGAGGAGATGGTGCTGGTGAAGATGTTGATGAAATAACCCTCCCCAAGATGGGAGAGTTGTTGGTGATGACTGCGGTGATGATTTCCCCCTCCCGGAGGGAGGTATCCCCGGCAGAACAGCTCCGCTGGAGCCCTAGATTGGTTCCGCCAAGGTTCCACCTCGAGACGGCGGCGTCTGGTCCCGAAAGCCTCCTTATGATTTTTTTTCCAGGTCAAAACACCTCATATAGGAGAACATGGGCATCGGGGGGTCACCGGCTGGCCCACGAGGCAGGGGCGGGCCTAGAGGGGGGGCACGCCCCCCACCCTCGTGGACAGGTGGTGGCCCCCTGTCAGATCTCTTTCGCCAGATATTTTTTATATTTTTTGAAATGGTGTTTCGTGGAGTTTCGGAGCTTTTTGAGTTGTGCAGAATAGGTCTCCAATGTTTGCTCCTTTTCCAGCCCAGAATTCCAGCTGCCGGCATTCTCCCTCTTCATGTAAACCTTGTAAAATAAGAGAGAAAAGGCATAAGTATCGTGACATAACGTGTAATAACAGCCCATAGTGCAATAAATATCATATAAAAGCATGATGCAAAATGGACGTAACAACTCCCACAAGCTTAGACCTTGCTTGTCCTCAAGCGAAAGCCGATATCGAAAAATATGTCCACATGTTTAGAGATAGAGGTGTCGATAAAAAAAATACGGACATGAGGGCATCATGATCATTCTTATAACAGCACACACACACACACACACAGATATATATATATATATTGTCATATGACTCTTATGCTAAGGTAACAAGCTATTCACAATGTCAAGTATGAATCAGAAACTTCATTGAAAACCAACAAACTAAGATCTCAATCATTGAAGCAATTGCAATTTATCATAACATCGGAAAGAGTCAATATAAGAGCTTTTCAGCAAGTCCACATACTCAACTATCATCTAGTCTTTCACAATTGCTCACACTCACGCAATACTTATGTGTATGGATTTTTAATCGGACACAGAGAAAGATAGGGGCTTATGGTATTGCCTCCCAACCTTTTACCTCAAGGGTAATGTCAACAGTAATAGACCATGATAACTTACATCCAATTGGGTATATATGTCAGGATCTTTCAAACACAATGTTCTTGCCAAAGGATAAAATGTAAATAGGAAAGGTGATTTTCACCTTGACTCTTATAAGGCAAGAATAATAGATAGGCCCAACGCAGAGGGAAGCAGAGGTTTTCATGTGCTCTTATGGTTGGATGTACAAAATCTTAGCGCAAAAGAATGTCACTTTATATTGCCACTTGTGATAGGGACCATTATTATGCAGTCCGTCGCTTTTATTACTTCCATATCAGAAGATAGTATAAAGCTTATTTCCTCCACATTAATAAATCATACATATTTTAGAGAGTTTGCAACCATGACAACTTACTTGAAGGATCTTACTCAATCCATAGGTTGGTATGGTGGACTCTCATGGCAAAACTGGGTTTAAGGATGTATGGAAGCATAAGTAGTATCTCTACTTGGTGCAAGGAGTTTTGGCTAGCATGAGGGGGAAAGGCAAGCTCAACATGTTGGATGATCCATGACAATATACTTTATTTTGGATATAAGAAAACATAACCCATTATGTTGTCTTCCTTGTCCAACATCAACTCTTTGGCATGTCATATTTTAATGAGTGCTCACAATCATAAAAGATGTCCAAGAAAGTATATTTGTATTTGAAACCTCTCTTTCTTTATTACTTCCTATTAATTGCAACGATGACCAAAATTGTGTTTGTTAACTAGCAACAACTTTTATTCATCATACTCTTTATATGTGAAGTCATTACCTTCCATAAGATCACTATGATCTCTTTGATACTTTTTATATTTTCTTTTATTCTCTTATGGTCATAGTGAGGAAATAAAGCCCTTGACTCAACACTAATCTTTATTATAAAGCTCACAGACTCGATTACAAAGGTAAATATCAAAAAGCAAAAGCTCACAACTAGATCATGCTAACTTTATTCTACTAGATCAAGATATTACCAAAAGGATCGAACTAAGGAAAACGGTAAAGATAGGAGTGTGATGGTGATATGATACCGGGGCACCTCCCCCAAGCTTGGCAGTTGCCAAGGGGAGTGCCAATACCCATATGATTATGTCTCCTTCTTCGAAGTTGGTGATGATGGAGTTGAAAGCAGTGATGCCGGATCATCATACATCGAGCGTAGGAGATCCTCCAACTTGCGGATAATACCTTTGAGTGCGGTGATATGCTCCTTCCACAAAATATTTTCACTTGTAAGATACCTGTTTTGTATTTGAGCTAACTCAATCATCTTAAAAGCTTCAATCTCAGTTGAAGTAAAAAGGTTTGGAAGGGGTTGAAGGATGTCTTCTTCTCCTGTTGCCGGAGCCTGATCTTCCTTAGCCTTCTTGATCTTATTCTCCTTGTTGATATCCTCTGGTTCTTCCCTCTTTAGCTCTATCTTCATTAGCCAAGCATCGTTGCCCTCATTGTGGGAGGAGGAGGACGACATGATGCCTAACCTTGTCAACCCTAGCAGGAAATAGCTCGAAACAAAAACATGGGATTTTTGCGTGATACGGTGGTCAAAACCTTCGGGAGAATATATAGTGAATTTTTACCAACCAAAAGAAGTAATGTGCAAGAAATCGGAGTCCGGGAGGCACATGAGGTGCCCATGAGGAAGGGGGGCGCGCCCAGAGGGGGGGCTCCCTCCACCCTCGTGGACGCCTCGTGTCCTTTCTGGACTGCCTCTTATTTTTCTATTTTTTCTAAATATTCCAAAACGGTGAAAAATTGCCATTAGAACTGTTTTGGAGTCGGTTTACTTACTGTACCACATACCTCTTCCTTTTCGGGGTCTGAATCATTCTTGAAAGTGTCCCTTATGTATTCCTTCGGGGTTACGGTTTCAATAACTTTGGTTTCAACATTTATAGGGTTACCTGAGATATAATGTTTGATTCTTTGACCATTCACCACCTTCGGATTCGTGCCTTCGAAGTTGTTGGTTTTTATGGCACCGAAACGATAGACCTCCTCGATAACGTAAGAGCCTTCCCATTTAGAGAAAAGTTTTCCTGCAAAAAATCTTCAACTAGAGTTGTATAGCAAGACATAATCACCTACGTTAAACTCGCGCTTTTGTATCCTTTTGTCATGCCATCTTTTAACCTTTTCTTTAAACAGCTTGGCATTCTCATAAGCTTGGGTTCTCCATTCATCAAGCGAGCTAATGACAAATAACCTCTTCTCACCGGCAAGTTTGAAATCATAATTGAGCTCTTTAATAGCCAAATATTCCATATGTTCTAGCTCAAGAGGTAAGTGACATGATTTTCCATAAACCATTTTATATGGAGACATACCCATAGAATTTTTGTATGCAGATCTATAGGCCCATAATGCATCATCAAGTTTCTTGGACCAATTCTTTCTAGACCTATTAATTGTCTTTTGCAAAATTAATTCCAGCTCTCTGTTACTTAGTTCTACTTGACCACTAGACTATGGGTGATAAGGAGATGCAATTCTATGGTTAACATCATACTTAGCAAGCATTTTATGGAAAGCACCATGAATAAAGTGTGAACCACCATCAGTCATTAAGTATTTAGGGACTCCAAACCTCGAAAAAATAACTTCCTTAAGTATCTTAATAGAGGTGTTGTGATCAGCACTACTAGTTGGAATAGCTTCTACCCACTTAGTAACGTAATCAACAACAACTAAAATATGTGTATACCCATTAGAGGAAGGAAACAGTCCCATATAATCAAAGCCCCAGACATCAAATGGTTCAATAACAAGTGAATAATTCATAGGAATTTCTTGACGTCTACTAATATTACCAATTCTTTGACATTCAACACAAGATAAGACAAACTTATGAGCATCCTTGAAGAGAGTAGGCCAATAAAAATCAGATTGCAATACCTTATGTGCAGTTCTATCTCTAGCATGGTGTCCTCCATAAGCTTTGGAGTGGCACTTGCATAGGATCTGTTCCTGTTCATGCTCGGGTACACAACGTTTAATAATACCATATAATCCTTCTTTATAAAGGTGTGTCATCCAAAAAGTAATGTCTTAAATCATAGAAGAACTTTTTCTTTTGCTGGTATGTGAAACTAGGTGGTATAAACTTAGCAACAATGTAATTAGCATAATCAGCATACCATGGAGCAGTACGAGAAGTATTTATGATAGCTAATTGTTCATCTGGAAATCTATCATCAATAGATTGTGGGTTATCAAGAATATTCTCTAGCCTAGACAAGTTGTCTGCAACGGGGTTCTTAGCTCCCTTTCTATCCATAATATGCAAATCAAATTCTTGCAGCAGGAGAACCCATTTAATAAGTCTAGGTTTAGCATCTTTCTTTTCCATAAGGTATTTGATAGCAGCATGATCAGTGTGAATAGTTACTTCAGAATCAACAATATAAGGCATAAACTTATCACATGCAAATACAACTGCTAAAAATTCTTTCTCAGTAGTAGCATAATTTCAGTGGGCACTGTCTAGAGTTTTACTAGCATATTGGAAAACATTCAATTTCTTATCAACTCTTTGTCCTAGAACAACACCTACAACATAATCACTTGCATCACACATAATCTCAAAGGGTAAATTCCAGTCAGGAGGCTGGACAATAGTTGCAGAGATCAATGCTTTCTTAAGTATTTCAAATGCTTCTACACAATGATCATCAAAGACAAAAGGAACATCTTTTTGTAAGAGATTAGTCAGAGGCCTGGAGAATTTGGAGAAGTCCTTAATGAACCTCCTATAAAACCCGACTGACCAAGGAAACTTCGTATACCTTTGATGTCCTTGGGACACGGCATCTTTTTAATAGGATCAACCTTAGCCTTGTCAACTTCAATACCTCTTTTAGAAATTTTATGTCCCAAGACAATGCCTTCATTAACCATAAAGTGGCACTTCTCCCAATTCAAGACAAGATTAGTGTCTTCACGTCTCTAAAAAGGGTTGCTCAAGCAATCATCAAAAGAAGTTCCGTCAGCGGAGAAATCATCCATGAAAATCTCAACAATCCTTTTCAAAAAAATCAGATAATATAGCCATCATGTGTCGGGGGAAACTGTCCACCACGAGCACCTATGGGACCGGAGCCCCTTGTCGTTGCGGTGAGGGAGCGGAGGGAGCACAAAGAGCGGATCGAGGAGCGCACGCGGGCAGTTTACCCAGGTTCGGGCCGCGCGGACGCGTAAAACCCTACTCCTGCTTGATTTGTATTGAGTTTGTGAGCTCGGGAGCTTGAAGAACTAGCTACACCGAGCAAGAGAGCTGTCTAGGTTCCGAACCCTTTCTATGTTGTGCATGGGCCTCCTTTTATAGCTAAAGGGGTCACCGACAGGTGCCAACGCAGAAGAAGGGCAAAAATGTAACTTTGGTGGTAGTTGTAACAGTGCGGGAACAGTGCATGAACAGTGCGTGAACAGTGGTCTTCACCTAACTTGACAGTGGGGGACAAGGGCATTAAATGCCCGTCACCGTCGACCCCAAAAGCACCCGTCCATGCGTCTCCGTTCGCCACGGCGATAGCCTCGTCACCGTAGAGTGCCACCGTGCCCCCCAGGCTGCACAGCCATCCGCCACGCGTCCCTGGAAGGGCCCCAGGGCGACGCGTGGGCCGATGAGCTGGAGCGCGGGCACACAGCGCAGGTTCCCCCGGCAAGCACCTTCCCGGGGTCTTGATCTTGCCGGGCTGGGAAGCTTGTCGCTCCCCGGGCCCTTGCCGGGGCGCATGCTACGCCAAGGCATGTCTTCTGGGATGCAGTCTTCTGGTCTTCCTGGCAAGCTTCTCTTGCCAGGGTCTTGTGCTAAATGTGATAGTCTTGAGCCTGGGGTGATCTTCCCGGCAAGCTCCACTTGCCGGGGCCTTGATCTTCTGTCTTGTATACTTTGTTTTTGAATGGTTTTATAAGGACCAGAAAGGTCTCCGGCGAGCGCGTGGTGAGCCCTGCCGCGGGAAGCTGCTACTGCCCGTGCACAAGTTGGGGTACTAAGGTACCCCTATCTTAGTACACCGACATCATGCATCTTTCAAAGGTAGCAGGTGCATTACATAGACCAAAAGGCATACGTCTATAAGCAAAGGTACCGAAAGGACAAGTAAAAGTGGTCTTTTCTTGATCCCCTTTTGACACAGGTATTTGACAGAAACCAGAATAACCATCTAGAAAGAAAAAATGAGTATGTTTGGATAACCTTTCTAGAATTTGATCAATAAAAGGCAAAGGGTAATGATCTTTCTTAGTAGCTTTATTTAATTTGTGGAAATCAATTGCCATCGTGTAACCTGTAACAATTCTTTGCGGGATCAGTTCATCTTTATCGTTAGGAACAACAGTCATACCTCCCTTCTTAGGGACAAAATGGACATGACTTACCCACTGTCTATCAGCAACTGGATAGATTATACCTGCCTCTAGAAGCTTTAGTATTTCCTTCCTTACCACTTCTTTTATCTTAGGATTTAACCGTCGTTGATGATCGATAACCGGTTTCGCAACCTCTTCCAACTTTATCTTGTGTTGGCATAAAGTGGGACTAATTCCCTTAAGATCATCCAGAGTATATCCAATAGCAGCACGATGCTTCTTCAGAGTTTTCAATAATTTTTCTTCTTCCTGCTCTAAAAGGTTAGCACTAATAATAACAAGATATATCTTCTTTTCATTGAGATAAACATACTTAAGATTATTAGGTAATGGTTTAAGTTCAAACACGGGATCACCCTTGGGTTGAGGAGGATCCCCTAGAATTTCAACAGGCAAGTTGTTATTCAACAAGGGTCCCTGCTTAAAGAAGATTTCATCTATTTCCCTTCTCTCATTTATATACATATCATTTTCATGGTTTAGCAGATATTGTTCCAAAAGGATCGTTAGGAGGCACAACAATAGAAGCAAGACCAATAATTTCATCCTTACTAGGTAATTCTTTATCATGGGGTTGTCTACGAAATTTAGCAAAGTTAAAATCATGAGACATATCCCCTAATCCAACAGTAACAATATCTTTTATGCAGTCTATATTAGCATTAACAGTATTCAAGAAGGGTCTACCAAATATAATGGGGCGGAAATTATCTGTGGAGAACCAAGAATAAGAAAATCAGCAGGGTATTTAACTTTCCCACACAAAACTTCAACATCTCTAATAATCCCTATTGGTGAAATAGTGTCTCTATTGGCAAGCTTAATAGTAACATCAATCCCTTCTAACTCAGTGGGTGCAATATCATGCATAATTTCTTTATATAAGGAATGAGGTATTACACTCGCACTAGCACCTACGTCACATAAACCATGATAGCAATGATCTCCTATTTTAACAGAAATAACAGGCATGCCTACAACAGGTCTATGTTTATTCCTAGTATCGGGTTTGGCTATTCTAGCAGCTTCCTCTTGGAGGTAAATAACATGTCCATCTAAATTTTCAACCAAAAGATCTTTAACCATAGCAACACTAGGTTAAACTTTAATTTTCTCAGAGGGTGTAGGTGTTCTAGTATTACTCTTACGAACCACAGTTGAAGCTTTAGTATGATCCTTTATCCTGACAGGGAAAGGTGGTTTCTCAATATAAGCAGTAGGAACAATATGATCAACATTATAAGTGATAGTCTTTTCTTCAACTTTAACAGGTTCAGCTACTTTTACTTCAATGGGAGGATGGTATTTAAACCACTTCTCCTTGGGGAGATCAACATGAGTACCAAATGGTTCACAGAAAGAAGCTACTATCTCAGAGTCAAGTCCATATTTAGTGCTAAATTCACAGAAAACATCGGTATCCATAAAAGATTTAACACAATCAAACTTAGGGGTCATACCTGACTCCTTACCTTCGTCGAGATCCTAATCTTCAGAGTTGCGTTTAATTCTTTCCAACAAATCCCATTTGAATTAAATAGTCTTCAACATAAAAGAACAAGTACATGAATTATCAAGCATGTAGCGATTACGGAGAGAAAGCCGAGCATAAATTTTTTCAATGATCATTTTTCTTGAGAGCTCATGATTGGGGCATGAATATAACATTGACTTAAGCCTCCCCCAAGCTTGAGTGATACTTTCTCCTTCACGAGGCCAAAAATTATATATATAATTACGATCACGATGAACCTGATGCATAGGGTAGAACTTCTGATGAAATTCCAACTTCAATCGATTATAGTTCCATGATCCAATATCATCGCATAGCCTAAACCATGTCAATGCATCTCCCTTCAAATATAAAGGGAATACCTTCTTCTTCATAACATCCTCGGGCATAACTGCAAGCTTAAATAATCCACAAACTTCATCCACATAGATTAGGTGCAAATCGGGATGCAGCGTTCCATCTCCTATAAAGGGATTATCTAGCAGTTTCTCTATCATACCCGAAGGAATTTCAAAGCAAACATTTTCAGTAGGTTCAGTAGGTTGAGGAGCAACTCTTTGATCTTCTGGTTGGGGTGAAGATACCTCGAACAAGCCCCTCAAAGGATTATGAGCCATAGTAACAAATGACAGTAAATTTCAGCACACTATATAAATTTTTCCTTACCAAAGGCGCTTCACTCCCCAGCAACGGCGCCATAAAAGAGTCTTGATGACCCACCAGTGTAGGGGATCTATCTTAGTCCTTTCGATAAGTAAAAATGTCGAACCCAACGAGGAGCAAAAGGAAATGATAGGCAGTTTTCAGTAAGGTATTTTCTGCAAGCACTGAAATTATCGGTAACAGATAGTTTTGTGATAAGATAATTGGTAGCAAGTGACAAATAGTAAAAGTAAATAAGGTGCAGCAAGGTGGCCCAATCCTTTTTGTAGCAAAGGACAAGCCTGGACAAACTCTTATATGAAGGGAAACGCTCCCGAGGACACATGGAAATTATCGTCAAGCTAGTTTTCATCGCGTTCATATGATTCGCGTTCGGTACTTTGATAATTTGGTATATGGGTGGACCGGTCCTTGGGTGCTGTCCTTACTTGGACAAGCATCCCACTTATGATTAACCTCTATTGCAAGCATCCGCAACTACAAAAGAAGTATTAAGGTAAACCTAACCATATCATGAAACAAGTGGATCCAAATCAGCCCCTTACGAAGCAATGCATAAACTAGGGTTTAAGCTTCTGTCACTCTAGCAACCCATCATCTACTTATTACTTCCCAATGCATTCCTCTAGGCCCAAACAATGGTGAAGTGTCATGTAGTCGACGTTCACATGACACCACTAGAGGAAAGACAACATACATCTCATCAAAATATCGAACGAATACCAAATTCACATGACTACTTATAGCAAGACTTCTCCCATGTCCTCAAGAACAAACATAACTACTCACAAGACATAATATTGTTCATGATCAGAAGGGTATTAATATGCATAATGGATCTAAACATATGATCTTCCACCAAATAAACCAAATAGCATCAACTACATGGAGTAATCAACACTACTAGCAACCCACAGGTACCAATCTGAGGTATTGATACAAAGATTGGATACAAGAGATGAACTAGAGTTTGAGAGGAGATGCTGCTGGTGAAGATGTTGATGAAGATAACCCTCCCCAAGATGGGAGAGTTGTTGGTGATGACGGCGGTGATGATTTCCCCCTCCCGGAGGGAAGTATCCCCGGCAGAATAGCTCCGCCGGAGCCCTAGATTGGTTCCGCCAAGGTTCCGCCTCGAGACGGCGGCGTCTGGTCCCGAAAGCCTCCTTTTGATTTTTTTTCCAGGTCAAAACACCTCATATAGGAGAAGATGGGCATCGGGGGGGTCACCGGCTGGCCCACGAGGCAGGGGCGCGCCCAGAGGGGGGCCGCCCCCCACCCTCATCGACATGTGGTGATCCCCCTGTTAGATCTCTTTCGCCAGATATTTTTTATATTTTCTGAAACGGTGTTTCCTGGAGTTTCGAAGCTCTTTGAGTTGTGCAGAATAGGTCTCCAATGTTTGCTCCTTTTCCAGCCCAGAATTCCAGCTCCCGGCATTCTCCCTCTTCATGTAAACCTTGTAAAATAAGAGAGAAAAGGCATAAGTATTGTGACATAACGTGTAATAACAGCCCATGGTGCAATAAATATCAATATAAAAGCATGATGCAAAATGGACGTATCAACTCCCCCAAGTTTAGACGTCGCTAGTCCTCAAGCGGAAGTCGATATTGAAAAATATGTCCACATGTTTAGAGATAGAGGTGTCGATAAAAATAAAATACGGACATGAGGGCATCATGATCATTCTTATAACATCAGCACACACATATATTCCCTACGTTCAGCAGCAAGTTTTCTTTGTGGCGAGCAAAAGTAGTCAAAAGGGCTAAATTTAATAGGACAAAAGTCCCCCATATCAAGCGTAGGAGGTATTGGTTCCTCCATTGACCCTTCATATTGCACAACCAAATCATCATTGTAAGCATTCTTTTGGCAAAAGTTCATGAGCCTTTGCTCAAGGGAAAAACCTAACCCATTGTTTTGAATAGCAAAATCATCATTTAATTCAGAAATTCTATCAACCAAGACATCGGTAGGGACCTTTTTCCTAAGGTTTTCATTAAAAGCAACATGGTCTAAAGATTGCAAATGCATTATGTCACCTTGATTGAATAAGATAGCTTCTATGGGAGGACGACCAGCATCCACTCTATAATGCGTAAAGATTTCTTTGCCCTCCTTCATTATGAACCTGAACTCATGAGCCAAAAAGATAATAGTTGCGCGCTTAACAGAAGAATGCACAATATTGAAAAATTCCAAAAAGATTCTGTGAATGCAAGGATGCATATAGATAAATTGCCTTTCAATTTCGACTACAAGCATAGATATGGAATCCACAAGACTACTAGTTCTATGAAGAATAGATCCACCCATAGTGGGAAAATCACCGACACAAGTAAAGAAGTCTTGAAGAACTCCTTTTCCAATAATATTACCACTACCAACCCGGAACTTCTTAGTATGTAAAGTGGTAGTTTCATCCGAAGGATCAACAAAGGTGAAGTTGCCCTCAACATTACTACCCCTTTCAATGGCATTTCCCCCCATCTCAGACATGATAGCAACAACCCGCGATAAAGACGAACACACACGAGGCAAGTGAACGGTAAACACACGTAAAAAGAAGGGCGAATAAAACGGCAAGGGTGAAGTGGGGGAGAGGAAAACGAGAGGCAAATAATGTAGTGCGAAGGATAAGGGTTTGTGATAGGTACTTGGTATATGACTTTTGCGTAGAACTCCTCGGCAACGGCGCCAGTAACTCTTCTTGCTACTTCTCGAGCATGCATTGTATTCCCTCGAAGAGGAAAGGGTGATGCAGCATAGTAGCGTAAGTATTTCCCTCAGTTTTTGAGAACCAAGGTATCAATCCAGTAGGAGACTCTAACATCCCAAATTTTCAACTTGGAATGTTATACATAGATCATACTGCATTGCATATTTCTTTGCATTTTGTGCCTCGCGATCCACGAAAATTCTAAGCAACTCAAGGACCTACGGAAAGAGTTGGGAATTCTACCGTTTTTGTATTTGAGTTTACTCGAATACCGGTACGAGGATAGCGTTGGTTTTAATTATTTTTCTCTCCTAAAAATATTTCTAAATAAAATATATGAGCGGAGATAATATGACTTCTCCAAAATAACAAAAATATTGGAGGAAAAATATTAAATCACTTTTGGTTTTTTTCGGATTTTTTTGCGATTTTTTTTTGCATAGGAATAATACGCGTTTTTCAAAATTGCATTTAGGTCCGGGAAAAATGTTCACTTTGTCCTAATATTATTAGAGGACAGTGAAAATTTATTTCGAGATTTTTGGAGTCTGTTTAGTATTTATTTTGTTAGTTTTCGTATGCCAGGACTCGTTTAAAAAAAAGGGAACCGCCTTTGGGCCGTACCCGACTAGGACTCTCCTTGCCGGGCCTTTAAAGCCCGAGGCCCGACCGCCGCCAGCCCCCTCGCCTGCCTCGCCTCCCGCGCCAAACCTAGCCGCCGCCGCCAGCCGCCGCCCGCGCCAGCAGCCGCCGCCCGCGCAGCCCCGCCGCTCGCCGACCCCGCCGCCGCACGCCGCCCCACCGTCGGAGCAGCCAGAGCCGGAGTTCGTCGAGGTAGCCGTCGGTTTTTTTAACCGATCGGTTCTTTTTTTCGTAAAACCCTAGATTCGTTTTTTTATATTAGATCGGTTTTTTTTTCGGAGTTCGTCAGTTTTCTTTTTCGGGGTATTTATCCGCGCTTATTCCGATCGCGATTTCTGCCCTGATCTTGTTTTTCGTTTTCTTTTCGCTCGAGAGTCGGAATCAGGTGATTCAAAATCTTGGAACTTCGTCTCGACGCCCTCTTTCCGTTTAACCAACTTGAACAGAGTTTTGCTACTATAAAATTTGACCCTAGATCAAACTAGTAAACGTACCTCGTTTCTTTCGTCCTTTGAGTTTCGTTGCTTCTTTCGATTTGGTTCTTTTTGCAAATCGGAGTTCTTAAGTTGAAATTTCTGGTTAGATCTTCTTATTTGGAGTTATGTTTGTGCATCTTTGCTTGATTGCTTATGTATGTCATTGTTTGCTTGCGATAGAATACCCGGACTGTGAAGCGTGCTACTACGAGTCTCTAGGTTTTGTGAATCATCAGCAAGACAAGTAACACTTTGATCATACCCTTTTATTACCCAGTTTTTATGCATTAGATCAAACACTCACACATTGCATGAGTAGGATCTCTTAACTTGTGGGTCTGGGAAGTAGTTTGAGGTAGAACCTACTACCTACATTATTTTCAAACCCTTGGGAGTTACTTCTACGCTATGCTTAGGTTATCATGCTATGCTCGTAGACGTGGTTTGGGTTTGAGTGAAATCCATGACAGATGTGAGTTGTTAATTAATGGTTCAACTTAAGGTGGCTACTTGAATACACATCTGGGTGGATTGGTTGCAGGGCACCTGGGGAATTCAGTGTTGTCCTAGGAAATGACGGGGTTTCCGTGTGATTGTCCTATGGAATGCCATCCAGGCTCAAAGGGATCATAAAACTATTCATGCTAGAAACTTCCGTGTGCAGCCACAATGTCATTATGGGCTCTGGCATAGTATGAGTAAGTTGTGTGAGCTCTTTCAGTGGTCGACTAGCAGATGTAGGGGAAAGTAGGTGTATCGGTCCACCCGGGGTAAAGAGTAAATGCTTCTGAAAGACTGTGTCTCGGTCATCCGTGTCTCAAACACCATGCAGTGCGAGAAATTAAATGGAGGCGATCGTGTCTTGTGGGAAAAGTGCACAAACCTCTGCATAGTGTACTAACTGATCATGATTAGCCGTGTCCCCGGTTATGGACAATCTTGAGTATCTGGTACTTGAATTATTGGTTGATCTCATCACTCTAAAATTAACTTGTTAGGTTAATGATTACTTTAATTGGGATTGAGTTGGAGGTACCTTCTCAATGATGTTTCAACTACCATGATAGTTAAAATAAAATTTATTCCTTTGTTGTAGGGAAAAATTGGCTTTACGCAAAAAAAACTTTAACCCTAGAGCGTCCACCAGCCAAATATGCATATAGTGTAGCCTTTATTTCTGTTACTTGCATCTTCTGTGTTATCTTGCCAGCATATTTCATGTGCTGACCCGTTTCGGGCTGCAACATGTTACGTTGCAGACTTTTCAGACGAGGAGTAAGACGTTCTAGGTCGTTTGTCGTGCACTCAGCTATGCCGTTGGAGTTGATGGACTCACTTATCTTCCAAGCCTTCCGCTGTTATTTTGTTAGATGGCCTTAAGCCATAGACTTTTGTAATAAGTTCTCTTTTGGAGACACTCGATGTAATAAATGTGTGAGTGCCACTCTGTTATAAATCCTTCAAGTACTGTGTGTGTTGGCATTACCGATCCAGGGATGACACTGAAACACAGAGACTTCGGTCCATTCGGATCATGGTCGCCACAAGATGGTATCAGAGCACATGCTGACTGTAGGACACGACCACTAAGATAAACCCTAGGTCACTCTTCTCTACTCATTTCTGACTTCTCTCCATTTTCTACTTCTTTAGGATGGTGGACCCAAGGAACAAGTTCACGCAACCGGATGAAGACACACCTTTTGGACGACACTTGAAGGAAGTCACTAGGTACCCGAACATAGGAATACCAAGCTTTACCGGGACCTACACCGCCACTTTACCAGAAGAGGAGTGATGGAGCATTCAAGTTCAAATCCCTGGGAGAACCTTCGCACCATCCACTGAGCCAATAGAGTTTTCTTTTGATGCACCAACCTGGAGCCTAGGCAAGAGTATGGCATCCCACATCACTATGGGAAGGACCGGAGAAGTCTACAAGCAGGAGCTGACTGACACTATCTACTAGATTTGTGGACGCCGAGATGAGCGTTGGGACATGATCAGCACCCGGAAGGATAGGTCCATTGCAGCATTCATCCAGGAGTTAAACCAGCACATTCGTCGACAGGAGCACCATATGTGCGCATGGATGATAGATTTGAAGAAGGCACTAAACAGGAATTTGGAGCTAGAAGAAGAACTCAAGTCTACTCGTGACTGATACGAGGAGGAGATGTTGATACTAGTGGAGAAGAATGATGATTTGACAAGGAGGCTAGGAGTATTCATGGGAGATCCAGCACTAGGAGGAGAAGAAGAGGAAGAAGAACCCAAGGAAATTCGTTCTGAAGATTACATCATCATCGACGACACGGATTCAGACCTCGATGATAGTGATGACGAAGACTATGAAGATGAAGCTGGAGCAAACATCATGGAATCTTCCGCCGATCAAAATTTCTAGATGACCACCCTATGACTAGTAGTTTTCCCCACAAATTAGTATTTAGAACACTTTTGTAACGTTAGCTAGATCTTTGTAAGCCCTTGTTTGAAATTGATTGGTGTGATATGTTTGTGTTTGTCTCATGTGCATATGGGTAGTGATTTTCCCTTAGACCTCATTTCTATTCTAATCTCTTCCTTCTACACCATCAGATGCCTCCGAGACGTGAGCCAGAATTTTAGTTTTCCCCTGAGCTCACTCAGTTGATCCAGCAGCAGAACACTTTGATGCAACTTCTTGTCCAGAACACTCAGAACAACCAGAACAACAACAACCCTACACCACCACCACCCGTGGACAACCTGGCACGTTTCTTAAGGTTGCAACCACCGGTGTTTGCTGGTAGCATTGAACCAATAGTTGCTGATGACTGGCTGTGCAAGATTGGAAGGGATTTGACCACCACCAATTGCTCGGATGCTGAGAAGGTGCGATTTGCCGCACATCAGTTATCTGGACCAGCCACAGCATGGTGGGAGAATTACACAACCACTTTCCCTATAGCCAATGTCACTTGGGATCAGTTTCAGCAAGCTTTCCGTACTGCCCATGTCTCAACCAGAGCTATGAGCATGAAGAAGCAGGAGTTTCGCAACTTGCGCCAAGGAAATCGTACTATGGCTCAGTACGTAGATGAGTTTAGTACCCTATCTCATTATGCCCCAGATGATGTGGCCACAAATGCCGCTAAGCAGGAGAGATTTATGGAAGGGCTAAATGATGAGATGAGCATACAGTTGATGGTGGCAACCTTCAACAACTACCATGAGTTGGTAGATAAAGCTCTTATGATTGAAGGGAAGCAGCAGCAGATTGAGAGTCGCAAGAGGAAGTATGGACAAGGAAGGAATAATTCTGGAGCTCAACAGAAACCCCGATTCACCCCGAATTCGGGAGGATACACCCATAACCATGGAAGCCACACCCACATTGGAGGAAGTTCCCACAACCACAATGGCTCCAAGAATGGGAATGGGAACGGAGCAAACAATAATCAGAATCGCTCTACCCCATCCACACCCGCCAAGAAGGATTTAAGCTACGTCACCTGTTACAAGTGCGGGAAGAATGGACATTATGCCAATGAGTGCCCTGAAGCTAAGAATGGGAACGGAAATGGAAGCGCCGGGAAGAAGCCCAACCCATTCAATAAAGGACAAGTGAACCACGTGACCGTGGAGGAAGTTGAAGAACAACCAGATGCGTTGATCGGTAAGTTTTTGGTTAAGTCATTTACCGTAGTAGTTCTTTTCGATACTGGTGCATCGCATTCATACATTTCAAGGGGATTCGTAAATAGACATAAGTTGGCCACCCAAGTCCTTAAGACCCCCATGTTAGTAAGTTCCCCAGGAGCAGAGTATATGGCACATCAAGGATGTTTTCAGATGCCATTGGTCATAGGACGCCATGTTTTCCCCTCAGACCTAATAGTTTTGGAGTCACAAGGATTGGATGTGATATTAGGTATGGATTGGCTATCGATGTATGGAGGGAACATCGATTGTGCCAGCAAGTCTATTTTGCTTACCACCCCGGAGGGAAAAAGGATTAAGTATGTATCTAGGCATTCGCCTATACGGACACAAGTAAATTCTCTCACAGGAGTTGTTCAGGAGGAAGTGCCTGTAGTAAAGGATTATCCGGATGTTTTTCCAGAGGAGCTACCTGGCATGCCACCGGATAGAGATATTGAGTTTTTGATTGAGTTGTTGCCTGGCATCGGACCTATATCGAAGAGACCATATCGGATGCCAGCGAATGATCTGGAGGAGATCAAGAAGCAGATTAAGGAGTTATTGGAGAAAGGTTTTATTCGCCGGAGTTCATCACCTTGGGGAGCCCCATTGCTTTTGTTCGAGAAGAAGGATGGATCTTTAAGAATGGTCGTTGGTTATCGTGCACTGAATGAAGTGACTATTAAGAATAAGTACCCGCTGTCGATGATCAATGATTTGTTCGACCAACTCCAGGGAGCGAAAGTATTCTCCAAGATCGGTCTACGATCTGGATACCACCAGTTGAAGATCCGAGAGAAGGATATACCTAAGACAGCCTTCTCCACAAGGTACGGGCTATATGAGTATACGGTTATGTCATTTGGATTGACTAACGCCCCTGCCTCTTTCATGAGTATGATGAACAAGGTGTTCATGGAGTTCTTGGATAAGTTTGTCGTGGTATTCATTGATGATATTTTGGTGTACTCGAAGAATGAGGAGGAACACGCGGAGCATTTGCGTTTGGTACTGGAAAAGCTCAGAGAACATCAGTTGTATGCCAAGTTTAGCAAATGCGAGTTTTGGCTGAAGGAAGTTGGATTCTTAGGGCATGTTATATCAAGAGAAGGTATAGCAGTGGACCCCGTCGAAGTGCAGGCAGTCACGGAATGGTTGGCACCCACTTCTGTTGCAGAGATCCGCAGTTTTCTTGGACTCGCAGGATACTACCGGAGATTCATAGAAAATTTCTCCAAGATTGCTAAGCCAATGACGACATTGTTGAAGAAGGAGACAAAGTTCAATTGGACTGAAGAGTGCGAAGAAAATTTCCAGGAGTTGAAGAACCGGTTGACGACAGCCCGAGTGCTGATATTGCCAGATATACGCAAGGATTTCCAAGTGTACTGCGACACTTCACGCTTAGGACTTGGAGGAGTACTTATGCAGGATGGAAGAGTTGTTTCCTATGCATCTCGTCAACTGCGACCGCACGAGTAGAATTATACGACGCACGATCTAGAGTTAGCAGCTGTAGTGCACGCACTCAAAACCTGGAGACATTTCCTTATTGGAAATCGTTGTGATGTGTACACGGATCACAAGAGTTTGAAGTACATTTTCACTCAGAAGGAGTTGAACCTCAGACAAAGGAGATGGTTGGAGCTTATAAAGGATTACGATATGAAGCTGCACTATCACCTAGGAAAGGCCAATGTCGTTGCAGACGCCTTGAGCCGGAAGAGTTATGCAAATGCCCTAGTAAAAGGGGGATTGCCACAGGAGTTAGCAGAAGATCTCAGGGAGCTTCATTTGGAGATAGTTCCTAGAGGTTTTGTCGTAACATTGGAGGTTCAGTCAACACTGCTGGGGAAGATACGCGAAGCCCAGAAGGATGACAACGAGATTGCTGAGATAAAGAATAGGATGAGTGAAGGAAAAGCCAAAGGATTTCGTGAAGATGAACACGACACCTTGTGGTTTGAGCATCGAATATATGTGCCCAACAACCCGGAGATCAGGGAGTTGATACTGCATGAAGCACATGATTCGCCATACTCGATACACCCCGGAAACACCAAGATGTATTTGGATTTGAAGGAACGTTTCTGGTGGACGGGAATGAAGAAGGATATTGCCAAGTATGTAGCCGTATGTGATGTATGCCAGAGAGTAAAGGCAGAGCATCAGAAGCCAGCAGGATTGCTACAGCCCATGCTGATACCCGAATGGAAGTGGGAGAAGCTTGGCATGGACTTTATCACCGGATTTCCCAAAACCAAAGCAGGATATGACTCAATCTGGGTAGTAGTGGATCGTTTGACCAAGGTAGCCCACTTTATCCCCGTGAAAACCACATACACCAGTGCGAAGTTGGCCAAGATATACATGACCAGGATCGTATGTCTGTACGGAGTTCTGAGGACCATTGTATCAGATAGAGGAACACAATTCACCTCAAAGTTTTGGCATCAGCTACACCAAACTTTGGGAACGAGGCTGGAATTCAGTACAACTTTTCATCCCCAGACCGACGGACAGACCGAGAGAGTCGACCAGATTCTGGAGGACATGTTGAGAGCTTGTGCGCTAGATTATGGATCCAGTTGGGATGACAATTTGCCCTATGCTGAGTCCTCTTACAACAACAATTACCAGGCCTGTTTGAAGATGGCACAGTTCGAAGTGTTGTACGGAAGGAGATTCCGAACACCGTTAATGTGGGATGAAGTTGGAGACCGACAGTTGTTTGGGCCGGACTTGATCAAAGAGTATGAAGAGAAGGTTAAGCTAATTCGAGATAGACTAAAGGTAGCTCAGTCCAGGCAGAAGAGTTATGCAGACTCGAAGCACAAGGAATTAGCCTATGAAATCAGAGACAGAGCGTACTTGAGAGTATCGCCTCTGCGAGGAGTTAAGCATTTTGGAGTTAAGGGAAAGCTAGCCCCGAGATTTGTGGGACCTTACCGTGTTTTGGAACGCATGGGAGAGGTTGCCTATAAGTTGGAGTTGCCCGAAGGATTGTCAGGAGTGCACGATGTGTTTCACATTTTGCAGCTTAAGAAGTGCCATGCGGAGATGGCCGATATCCTGCTTAGAGACACAGTACCCCTAGAGGCAATTCAGTTGGATAGCGATCTGACTTGCGAGGAGAGGCCTGTTAAGATTCTCGAATTTTCGAGCAGAATCACCCACAGTAAGGTTATCAAGTTTTGCAAAGTTCAGTGGAGTCACCACACCGAGGAAGAAGTCACCTGGCAACGAGAAGATGATCTACGCAAGGACCACCCACACATGTTCTCTAGCCAAGCCGAATCTCGAGGGCGAGATTCATTCTAAGGGGGGTAGGTTTGTATTATCCCAAATTTTCAATTTGGAATGTTATACATAGATCATACTGCATTGCATATTTCTTTGCATTTTGTGCGTGGCGATCCTCGAAAATTCTAAGCAACTCAAGGACCTACGGAGAGAGTTGGGAATTCTACCGTTTTTGTATTTGAATTTACTCGAATACCGGTACGAGGATAGCGTTGGTCTTAATTATTTTTCTCTCCTAAAAATATTTCTAAATAAAATATATGAGCGGAGATAATATGACTTCTCCAAAATAACAGAAATATTGGAGCAAAAATATTAAAATCACTTTTGGTTCTTTTCGGATTTATTTGCGATTTTATTTGCATAGGAAAAATACGTGTTTTTCAAAATTGCATTTAGGTCCGGGAAAAATGTTCACTTTGTCCTAAATATTATTAGAGGACGGTGACCATTTATTTTGGGATTTTTGGAGTCCGTTTAGTATTCTTTTCTTAGTTTTCGTACGCCAGGACTCGTTAAAAAAAGGGGGGCGCCTTTGGGCCATACCCGACGAGGACTCTCCTAGCCGGGCCTTTAAAGCCCGAGGCCCGACCACCGCCAGCCCGCCTCGCCTCCCGCGCCAACCCTAGCCGCCACCGCCTCCGCCAGCCGCCGCCCACGCAGCCCTGCCGCACGCCACCCCGCCGCCGGAGCATCCGTCGCCGGAATTCGTCGAGGTAGCCGCCGGTTTTTTTTAACCGATCGGTTCTTTTTTTCGTAAAACCCTAGATTCGTTTTTTTGGATTAGATCGGTTTTTTTCGGTTTAGCTATTTAGCGAGCGTTCTGTTCGTTTTAACGAACGAATTCATCGTTTAGTTTCAGTTAACGAACGTTCATTCGTTAATCTGTTCGTCAGTTTTCTTTTTCAGGGTATTTATCCGCGATTATTCCGATCGTGATTTCTGCCCTGATCTTGTTTTTCGTTTTTCTTTTCGCTCGAGAGTCGGAATCAGGTGATTCAAAATCCCAGATCTTCGTCTCGACGCCCTCTTTCCATTTAACCAACTTTAACAGAGTTTTTCTACTGTAAAATTTGACCCTAGATCAAACTAGTGAACGGACCTCGTTTCTTTCGCCGTTTGAGTTTCGTTGCTTCTTTCGATTTGGTTCTTTTTGCAAACCGGAGTTCTTAAGTTGAACTTTCTGGTTAGATCTTCTTATTTGGAGTTTTGTTTGTGCATCTTTGCTTGATTGCTTATGTATGCTATTGTTTGCTTGCGATATAATACCCGGACTGTGAAGCGTGCTACTACGAGTCTCTAGGTTTTGTGAATCGTCAGCAAGGCAAGTAACACTTTGATCATACCCTTTTATTACCCAGTTTTTATGCATTAGATCAAACACTCACACATTGCATGAGTAGGATCTCTTAACTTATGGGTCTGGGAAGTATTTTGAGGTAGAACCAATTACCTGCATTATTTCAAACCCTTGGGAGTTACTTCTACGCTATGCTTAGGTTATCATGCTATGCTCGTAGACGTGGTTTGGGTTTGAGTGAAATCCATGACAGATGTGAGTTGTTAATTAATGGTTCAACTTAAGGTGGCTACTTGAATACACATCTGGGTGGATTGGTTGCAGGGCACCTGGGGAATCCAGTGTTGTCCTAGGAAATCCCGGGGTTTCCGTGTGATTGTCCTATGGAATGCCACCCAGGCACAAAGAGATCATAAAACTATTCATGCTAGAAACTTCCGTGTGCAGCCACAATGCCATTATGGGCTCTGGCATAGTATGAGTAAGTTGTGTGAGCTCCTTCAGTGGTGGACTAGCAGATGTAGGGGAAAGTAGGTGTACCGGTCCACCCAGGTAAAGAGTAAATGCTTCTGAAAGACTGTGTCTCGGTCATCCGTTTCTCAAACACCATGCAGTGCGAGAAATTAAACGGAGGCGATCGAGTCTTGTGGGAAAAGTGCACAAACCTCTGCAGAGTGTACAAACTGATCATGATTAGCCGTGTCCCCGGTTATGGACAATCTTGAGTATCTGGTACTTGAATTATTGGTTGATCTCATCACTCTAAAATTAACTTGTTGGGTTAATGATTACTTTAATTGGGATTGAGTTGGAGGTACCTTCTCCATGATGTTTCAACTACCATGATAGTTAAAATAAAATTTATTCCTTTGTTGTAGGGAAATATTGGCTTTACGCAAAAAAAACTTTAACCCTAGAGCCTCCACCAGCCAAATATGCATATAGTGTAGCCTTTATTTCTGTTACTTGCATCTTCTGTGTTATCTTGCCAGCATATTCCATGTGCTGACCCGTTTTGGGCTGCAACATGTTACGTTGCAGACTTTTCAGACGAGGAGTAAGACGTTCTAGGTCATTTGTCGTGCACTCAGCTATGTCGTTGGAGTTGATGGACTCACTTATCTTCAAAGCCTTCCGCTGTTATTTTGTTAGACGGCCTTAAGCCATAGACTTTTGTAATAAGTTCTCTTTTGGAGACACTCGATGTAATAAGTGTGTGAGTGCCACTCTGTTATAAATCCTTCAAGTATTGTGTGTGTCAGCATTACCGATCCAGGGATGACACTGAAACACAGAGACTTCGGTCCATTCGGAATGTGGTCGCTACAGAGACCACGCGCGAGTCCCTCTCACCTTCTCAAACAAATAAGAACTTCGCAGCCAACACGATAAGGGGTTGTCAATCCCTTCATGGTCACTTACGAAAGTGAGATCTGATAGATAGGATAGTATATTATTTTTTGGTATTTTTGGTATAATAATAGAAAGTAAAGAAAGCAAAGTAAAGTAGATGGAAGATTAATATGATGAGAATAGACCCAGGGGCCATAGGTTTCACTAGTGACTTCTCTCATGATAGCAGAATTCTACGGTGGGTAAACAAATTACTGTCGAGCAATTGATAGAAAAGCGCATAGTTATGAGAATATCTAGGCATGATCATTATATATAGGCATCACGTTCGTAACAAGTAGACCGAAACGATTCTGCATCTACTACTATTACTCAACACATCGACCGCTATCCAGCATGCATCTAGAGTATTAAGTTCATAAGAACAGAGTAACGCTTTAAGCAAGATGACATGATGTAGAGGGATAAACTCAAGCAATATGATAAAAACCCCATCTTTTTATCCTCGATGGCAACAATACAATACGTGCCTTGATGCCCCTACTGTCACTGGGAAAGGACACCGCAAGATTGAACCCAAAGCCAAGCACTTCTCCCATTGCAAGAACTATAGATCTAGTAGGCCAAACTAAACCAATAATTCGAAGAGACTTGCGAGGATATTATAATCATATATAAAAGATTTTAGAGAAGAATCAAATATTGTTCATAGATAATCTTGATCATAAACCCACAATTCATTGGATCTCGACAAACACACCGCAAAAAGATTACGTCAAATAGACCTCCTCGAAGATCGAGGAAAACTTTGTATTGAGATCCAAAAAGAGAGAAGAAGCCATCTAGCTAATAACTATGGACCCGAAGGTCTGTGGTAAACTACTCACAACTCATTGGTGAGGCTATGGTGTTGATGTAGAAGCACTCCGTGATCGATCCCCCCTCCGACGGATCTCCGGAACAATTCCCAAGATGGGATCTCACGGGAACAGAAGGTTGCGGTGGTGGAATTAGGGTTTTCTCTGTTACATCGATGTTTTCAGGGTACATGGATATATATAGGAGGAAGGAGGGCATCGGGGGAGCCAAAGGGGGCCCACGAGGGTGGGGGCGCGCCTGCCCCCTGGGCGCGCCCTGGACCCTCGTGGCCGCCTCTCTCGTTCCCTCGCGTGTACTCCAAGTCTTCTGTGAAGATACGGTTCCAAAAATAACTCTCCCGAAGGTTTCATTCCGTTTGGACTCCGTTTGATATCCCTTTTGTGCGAAACACTGAAATAGGCAAAAACACATCAATTTGCACTGGGCCTTGGGTTAGTAGGTTAGTCCCAAAAATAATATAAAAGTTTATAATCAAGCCCATTAAACATCCAAAACAGAATATATAATAGCATGGAACGATAAAAAAAGTATAGATACGTTGGAGACGTATCAATGGGTTGCTAGAGTGACATAAGCTTAAACCATAGTTTGTGCGTTGCTTCGTAAGGGGCTGATTTGGATCCATAGGTTTCATGCTATGGTTAGGTTTACCTTAATACTTCTTTTGTAGTTGCAGATGCTTGCAATAGAGGTTAATCATAAGTGGGATGCTTGTCCAAGTAAGAGCAGCACCCAAGCACCGGTCCACCCACATACCAAATTATCAAAGTAACGAACGCAAATCATATGAACGTGATGAAAACTAGCTTGACGATAATTCCCATGTCTCCTCGGGAGCGCTTTCCTTCATATAAGAGTTTGTCCAAGCTTGTCCTTTGCTACAAAAAGGATTGGGCCATCTTGCTGCACCTTATTTACTTTTACTTTTGTTACTTGCTACCAATTATCTTATCACAAAACTATCTCTTACCGATAATTTTAGTGCTTGCAGAAAATACCTTACTGAAAACTGCCTAACATTTCCTTCTGCTCCTCGTTGGGTTCGACACTCTTACTTATCGAAAGGACTACGATAGATCCCCTACACTTGCGGGTCATCAAGACTCTTTTCTGGCGCCGTTGCCGGGGAGTGAAGCGCCTTTGGTAAGTGGAATTTGGTAAGGAAATATTTATGTAGTGTGCTGAAATTTACTGTCACTTGTTACTATGGCTCATAATCCTTTGAGGGGCTTGTTTGGGGTATCTTCACCCCGACTAGTAGAGCAAAGAGTTGCTCCTCAACCTACTGAACCTGCTGAAAATGTTTGCTCTGAAATTCCTTCGGGTATGATAGAGAAACTGCTAGCTAATCCCTTTACAGGAGATGGAACACTGCATCCCAATTTGCACCTAATCTATGTGGATGAAGTTTGTGGATTATTTGAGCTTGCAGGTATGCCCGAGGATGTTATCAAGAAGAAGGTCTTCCCTTTATATTTGAAGGGAGATGCATTGACATGGTTTAGGCTATGTGATGATATTGGATCATGGAACTATAATCGATTGAAGTTGGAATTTCATCAGAAGTTCTATCCTATGCGTCAGGTTCATCGTGATCGTAATTATATATATATAATTTTTTGCCTCGCGAAGGAGAAAGTATCGCTCAAGCTTGGGGGAGGCTTAAGTCAATGTTATATTCATGCCCCAATCATGAGCTCTCAAGATAAATGATCATTCAAAAAAATTATGCTCGGCTTTCTCTCAATAATCGCTCCATGCTCGATACTTCTTGTACTGATTCTTTTATGATGAAGACTATTGAATTCAAATGGGATTTATTGGAAAGAATTAAACGCAACTCTGAAGATTGGGACCTCGACGAAGGTAAGGAGTCGGGTATAACCCCTAAGTTTGATTGTGTTAAATCTTTTATGGATACCGATGTTTTCCGTGAATTTAGCACTAAATATGGACTTGACTCTGAGATAGTAGCTTCTTTCTGTGAATCATTTGCTACTCATGTTGATCTGCCTAAGGAGAAGTGGTTTAAATACCATCCCCCCATTGAAGTAAAAGTAGTAGAACCTGTTAAAGTTGAAGAAAAGACTATCACTTATAATGTTGATCCTATTGTTCCTACTGCTTATATTGAAAAACCACCTTTCCCTGTTAGGATAAAGAATCATGCCAAAGCTTAAACTATGGTTCGTAAGAGTAATACTAGAACACCTACACCCTCTGAGCAAATTAAAGTTGAACCTAGTGTTGCTATGGTTAAAGATCTCTTGGTTGAAAATTTAGATGGACATGTTATTTACCTCTAAGAGGAAGCTGCTAGAATCGCCAAACTCGATACTAGGAATAAACATAGACCTATTGTAGGCATGCCTGTTATTTCTATTAAAATAGGAGATCATTATGTGACGTAGGTGCTAGTGCGAGTGTAATACCCATTTCCTTATATAAAGAAATTATGCACGATATTGCACCTGCTGAGCTAGAAGGTATTTATGTCACTATTAAGCTTGCCAATAGAGACACTATTTCACCAATGGGGATTGTTAGAGATGTTGAAGTCTTGTGTGGGAAAGTTAAATACCCTGCTGATTTTCTTGTTCTTGGTTCCCCACAAGATAATTTCTGCCCCATTATATTTGGTAGACCCTTCTTGAATATTGTTAATGTTAAGATAGACTGCATAAAAGATATTGTTACTGTTGGATTAGGGAATATGTCTCATGATTTTAACTTTGCTAAATTTCGTAGACAACCCCATGATAAAGAATTACCTAGTAAGGATGAAATTATTGGTCTTGCTTCTATTGTTGTGCCTCCTAACGATCCTTTAGAACAATATATGCTAAACCATGAAAATGATATGTATATGAATGAGATAAGGGAAATAGATGAAATATTCTTTAAGAAGGGACCCTTATTGAAATACAACTTGCCTGTTGAAATTCTAGGGGATCCTCCTCAACCCAAGGGTGATCCCGTGTTTGAACTTAAACCATTACCTGATACCCTTAAGTATGTTTATCTCGATGAAAAGAAGATATATCATGTTATTATTAGTGCTAACCTATCAGAGCAGGAAGAAGAGGAACTATTGAGAACTCTGAAGAAACACCGTGCTGCTATTGGATATACTCTAGATGATCTTAAGGGCATTAGTCCCACTTTATGCCAACACAAGATAAAGCTGGAAGAGGATGCGAAACCGGTTATCGATCATCAATGACGGTTAAATCCTAAGATGAAAGAAGTGGTAAGGAAGGAAATACTAAAGCTTCTAGAGGCAGGTATAATCTATCCAGTTGCTGATAGCCAGTGGGTAAGTCCTGTCCATTGTGTCCCTAAGAAGAGAGGTGTGACTGTAGTTCCTAATGATAAAGATGAATCGATCCCGCAAAGAATTGTTACAGGTTATAGGATGGTAATTGATTTCCGCAAATGTAATGCCCAGGATGGGACTATACCTCCTACGTGTCGAGGCACGACTTAAAGGTATAAGCCTATTCTGGAATGATCTCAAGTTTGGTATCTTTGCACGACTCATGTAAAAATAGGGATGAAATTGCAAAAGGAGATAGTTGGCTTACACTCGCCACTTCACACAATACATTACATAAGCAAAACATCATTCAAAACATCACAACCCGACTACGGGCAAAGATCCAAAAGAAAGATACCAAAAACAACATAAGGACACATGTCCGAAACGCCCCTAGTAGAAACCACTACTGATCGTAGAAAACGTCACAAGCATACGGCCACTTTCTTCATCGAGCTCCTAGTGAAGTACTTGAACCAGCTCCTGCATCATTCTCGGCTGGACCTGCATCTGGTGTTGTAGTATCTGTGAGCCACGAGGACTCAGCAATCCCATAACCATGGGTATCAAGACTAGCAAAGCTTTATGGGTAGGAAGAGGTAAAGTGGTGAGACTGCAGCAGCGGCTAAGCTAAAATATGGTGGCTAACTTACGAGTATAAGAATAAGATGAGCTTCTACGCAAAACGGTCGCAACTAGTAGTGATCGCTAAAGATCCTGAACTACATACGAGTCAAACATAACCCCATCGTGTTCTCTTCTCAAAGTGAAAAGAGACAGTCATGGTTACTCACACAGTTGTGTGTTTTACTTCGGATCCTCTGTCAAGTTTTCTACAACCGGACATTAACAAATTCCAATCTGCCACATAACCGCGGGCATGGCTTTCGAAAGATCATAACCCTGCAGGGGTGTCCCAACTTAGCCCATCACAAGCTCTCACGATTAGCTGAAGTGATAAATATAATATCATCACTCCTTATCTTAGGGAAATCCGATCAGGCTCGGCTTCCCGGTGCACAAGACATTTCGACAATGGTAAAACAAGTCCAGCAAGACCTCCCGGCGTGCCGACACCCTGATAGTAGCCGCGCGTATCTCGTCTCAGGCCACGACCGGATGGGCGATGCTACAGGTAAAACCAATCCTCGAGTTTCCCCGTGGTGGCCCCGCAGGACCCCCGTTTGGGACCAACACCATCAGCAGTGGCCCCCCCTGTTATGTAGACTTAAGAACCCGGGGACATGACCCCCTATGCAATTAATTAATTAATCAAGTTGTTATTATGAGCAAATTAAAACCAATGTTGGGCCTAGCTGGAGGAGTTTTATTCAAAGACGAACTGTCAAGGGGTCCCCATCCACCCATCGTGTAAGGAACGCAAAATCAAGGAACATAATGCCGGTTTATCGGCGCCTAAGGTGGCATGAGTGGAACAAAACACCGAGCAAAAGGCCAAGCCTTCCACCCATGCCCAATATATAGGTGTGTTAATAATATATATAACATATTGTGATATTCCAACAACAAGTTCCCTCCTGGAACGATCTTCATCTTCACCTGCAACTAACAACGCTATAAGAGGGGTTGAGCAAGCGAGTAACATAGCCAAACAGTGGTTTTGCTAGGAAGGTTTCAAAGGTTAGAGGTTTCATGGCAACAAAGAGAGGCTGACATAAAAGATGGGTAGCGCGACATGTAACGATAGCATCGAGACAACTAAGCATGGCAATGGTAGTAAAGGTATCCAAGGGTATGATCATCTTGCCTGGAATTCCGCAAGGAAGAAGAACGGATCCATGAAGAAGACGAAGAAGAAGCCTCACAACTCCGGAACGAAACCGAAGCTAACAAGAGAAGCAACCGGAAAGAAGCAAACAACACGGTAAACACACAAGCATAAACATGGCATACGATGCACATCCAAGTATGATGCATGTCCGGTTTAAATATGCATGGCAATGGCAAGGTGCACAAACAACACTACAATTTAAGTGGAGCTCAATATGCAACGAGTTGCATATTGACGAAACACCACATGTTATCTATTTAGTTGACTCTCGTTTATTTACAAGACAAGATTAAATGTTTGTTAATATGGCAAGAGGTGAAGCAAGAGCAAACTACCTATTTAGACAAGTTTTAATGAGGCCGGAAATAACAGCAACAATACCGGGAAAAATCCCCATGTGCATGTTTAGCAATTTTTAAGCAAACAACAATTCACACATATTTAATGTTGTTAACATGATGCGGATGGCATGATCAAGTTTATGCAATTTTTATTAAAAGTGAACATGAAGAGATAAGGAGTATTTGTCACCGTGGTGGAAAGAAAGGGTGCCACGGCAATGATCCGAAAATGATGCAACGGCAACATCTCGGTTTCGGTAACTCATTGAGAGACCGGTGCAAAAGATGACGGAGGGCGTGTCGTGCAAGAAGAAAGGTGGGGTGATCCCGTCACCGGGTTCCCACAAGTCGGCGATGAGGCGACCGAGGAACATGACAAAAGACGAAACGGGCACGGTGCACACAAGGGAAAACATTTCATACAACACGAGCAAGCATTCCACGGGTCATCGTCTCGGGGTTATACCTTCGGAACATTCGTTTCGGGGCGGTTCGAGATCGTAGTGGAAGTAGTGGTACACGGGTCGTAGAGGAAGTAGGCGTTCTCGTTTTCGTAGATGTACTTGTCGCGGCATCGGACGTCTTCGGGGCAACGGTAGTGGTACACGGTTCGTCAGCGACGGTAGTGGAAGTAGTCGAACTTCGTTTCGTAGATGTACTTGACGGTTCCGATGGCTCCGGGCGTCGTGGTACTTGGTGGTTCGTAGTGGTACTCGTTACTTCACCGAAGATAGTCGTTCCGTTCCTAGTCGTTCAAGTCGTCGGTAGAGGTACTTGGGTCTCCGTGCACTTGGCGTCTCTGGAAGAGGAACATGGCAGATCCGATGCACACAAAAGAAAGACCACGCTCGAGCTTCACGGAGGCAGCAGCAAGGAGGCGATGGACAAGTGGCCGGCGGGTGGAGCAGCAGACCGCGGCAGGGCGGCTGGACGAGGTACTTGGCGGCGACGGCGGCAGCTCCTGGCCGGCCGAGCTGCCGGACCTGCAGCAGCAAGGAGGCGATGCTCCGCGGTGGTGTCCAGAGGCGAGGCTGGGCGCGGGGGAGGTCCTCGTGCGGCTGGACGAGGGCGAGGCGCGGAGGAGGTGACCGGAGGGAGGCGCTCGGGGCCATGGCGCGGCGAGGACATGGGGCCCTGGCGGCGGACGAGCGCGGCTGCTGGCTCCGGCGAGCCAGGCGACGCGGCTGGCGGCAGCGCTGGAGATGGAGGACGGGGCGCGGGCGCGCGGCACTGGAGAGGAGGGGCGAGGCGCGCGGCGGCTACGAGGAGGAGGGAGCGGGCGCTGCGAGGGAGATCGAGGGAAGAGGGAGCGGGCGCTGCGAGGGAGATCGAGGGAAGAGGGCACGGGGTCGAGCGGGGCTGAGGGAGGATGAGGGGATCGAAGGGAGCGAGGCTGCGGGCTAGGGTTAGGGATCAGGAGAGGGAGGCTGGGCCTGATGGGCTGCGAGGGGGAGGAGGAGGCCCGCTGCGGCTGGCCTGGCTGTTGGGCCAAAAGGAGGCCGCGGCTGGAAAAATAAAATAAAAGGGGTCTTCGTGTTTTTTAAAAAAATAGAGAAAGGCAAAAGGAGAGGATAGAGGTGGAATTCCAACAAGTAACATATTTTCTCGGGACAGAAAATATATAGAGGGTTTAATAAAAAAGGTTGGAAAGGGTTTAGAAGATACAATTCAAATAAGCTTGAATAAAACTCAAACTGTTTGAATTTGGAAGCAATTTAAAAACATACCAAAAGAGATCAGATTTGAACTGGCAGCCTAAAAGCATGATTTATGGAAGAATCGGAACATCCATGGATAAAGTAAAATTGCAACTCAATTTTACTAAAGGCTCAAAGGAAGAAAAAAGGAAGTTGAGTTGGATGTAAGAAAATTGAAGAACGGTGCAAATGTGTTATTGGTGATTCCAAACTAATGGAAGATTTTTATAACAGCTCCCTAATATCAGGAGGATATGTTTTAAAGAGAAGTCATCCTTCCCTCGATTTAAATGGACCGAAGGTCCACACAATTTATTTAAGTTGAGATGCAAAGATTAATGACATGATGGCATGATGACATGATGCAATGCAAAAATAAATAAAGCAAGCACAACTGAAACACACGGGCAAACCCGGAACATCTGGAATCTCTGGAATCTTCTGGGACGTCGGTCTTCGGGCGTCACAGCAAATTAAATAAAGCCACTAAGAAAGATCATTACCCTTTGCCTTTTATCGATCAAATGCTAGAAAGGTTATCCAAACATACTCATTTTTGCTTTCTATATGGTTACTCTGGTTTCTCTCAAATACCTGTGTCAAAAGGGGATCAAGAAAAGACCACTTTTACTTGTCCCTTCGGTACCTTTGCTTATAGACGTATGCCTTTTGGTTTATGTAATGCACCTGCTACCTTTCAAAGATGCATGATGGCTATATTCTCTGATTTTTGTGAAAAAATTGTTGAGGTTTTCATTGATGACTTTTCCGTTTACGGAACTTCTTTTGATGATTGCTTGAGCAACCTTGATCGAGTTTTGCAGAGATGTGAAGAAACTAATCTTGTCTTGAATTGGGAGAAGAGCCACTTTATGGTTAATGAAGGCATTGTCTTGGGGCATAAAATTTCTGAAAGAGGTATTGAAGTTGATAAAGCCAAAGTTGATGCTATTGAAAAGATGCTGTGTCCCAAGGACATCAAAGGTATAAGAAGTTTCCTTGGTCATGTCGGGTTTTATAGTAGGTTCATTAAGGACTTCTCCAAAATCTCTAGGCCCCTGACTAATCTCTTACAAAAAGATGTTCCTTTTGTCTTTGATGATGATTGTGTAGAAGCATTTGAAATACTTAAGAAAGCATTGATATCTGCACCTATTGTCCAGCCTCCTGACTGGAATTTACCCTTCGAGATTATGTGCGATGCTAGTGATTATGTTGTAGGTGCTGTTCTAGGACAAAGAGTTGATAAGAATTTGAATGTTATCCAATATGCTAGTAAACTCTAGACAGTGCCCAGAGAAATTATGCTACTACTGAAAAGGAGTTTTTAGCAGTCGTATTTGCTTGTGACCTTATATTGTTGATTCTAAAGTAACTATTCACACTGATCATGCTGCTATCAAATACCTTATGGAAAAAAAAGATGCTAAACCTAGACTTATTAGATGGGTTCTCCTGCTACAAGAATTTGAGTTGCATATTATTGATAGAAAGGGAGCTGAGAACCCTGTCGCCGACAACTTGTCTAGGCTAGAGAATATTCTTGATGACCCACTACCTATTGATCATAGCTTTCCTGATGAACAATTAGCTATCATAAATGCTTCTCGTACTGCTCCATGGTATGCTGATTATGCTAATTACATTGTTGCTAAGTTTATACCACCTAGTTTCACATACCAGCAAAAGAAAAAGTTTATCCATAATTTAAGACATTACTTCTGGGATGACCCACAACTTTATAAAGAAGGAGTAGATGGTATTATTAGACATTGTGTACCCAAGCATGAATAGGAACATATCCTTCGCAAGTGCCATTCCGAAGCTTATGGAGGACACCATGCTGGAGATAGAACTGCACATAAGGTATTGCAATCTGGTTTTTATTGACCTACTCTCTTCAAGGATGCTCGTAAGTTTGTCTTATCTTGTGATGAATGTAAAATAATTGGTAATATTAGTAGACGTCAAGAAATGCCTATGAATTATTCACTTGTTATTGAACCATTTGATGTCTAGGGCTTTGATTATATGGGAGCATTTCCTTCCTCTAATGAATATACACATATTCTAGTTGTTGTTGATTATGTTACTAAGTGGGTAGAAGCTATTCCAACTAGTAGTGCTGATCACAACACCTCTATTAAGATGCTTAAAGAAGTTATTTTTCCGAGGTTTGGAGTTGCTAGATACTTAATGACTGATGGTGGTTCACACTTTATTCATGGTGCTTTCCGTAAAATGCTTGCCAAGTATGATGTTAATCATAGAATTGCATCCCCTTATCACCCACAGTCTAGTGGTCAAGTAGAACTAAGTAATAGAGAGCTGAAGCTAATTTTGAAAAAGACTATTAATAGGTCTAGAAAGAATTGGTCCAAGAAACTTGATGATGCATTATGGGCCTATAGAACTGCATACAAAAATCCTATGGGTATGTCTCCATATAAAATGGTTTATGGGAAAGCATGTCACTTACCTATTGAGCTAGAACATAAGGCATATTGGGCTATCAAAGAGCTCAATTACGATTTTAAACTTGCTGGTGGGAAGAGGTTATTTGACATTAGCTCGCTCGATGAATGGAGAACCCAAGCCTATGAGAATGCCAAGCTGTTTAAAGAAAAAGTTAAAAGATGGCATGACAAAAGGATACAAAAGCGTGAGCTTAACGTAGGTGATTATGTCTTGCTATTCAACTCTCATTTAAGATTTTTTGTAGGAAAACTTCTCTATAAATGGGAAGGCCTTACGCTATCGAGGTGGTCTATCGTTCCGTTGCGATAAAAATCAACAAATTCTAAGGCACAAATCCGAAGGTGGTGAACGGTCAAAGAATCAAACATTATATCTCAGGTAATCCTATAAATGTGGAAACCAATGTTATTGAAACCATAACCCCGGAGGAATACATAAGAGACACTTTTCAGAATGATTCAGACTCCAAAAAGGAAGAGGTATGTGGTACGGTAAGTAAACCCACTCCAAGACAGTTCTAATGGCAATTTTTCACCATTTTGGAATATTTAGAAAATAGAAAAATAGGAGGCAGTCCGGAAAGGACACGAGGCATCCACAAGGGTGGAGGGCACACCCTACCCCCTGGGCACGCCCCCCTGCCTCGTGGGCACCTCGTGTGCCTCCCGGACTCCGTTTTCTTGCACGTTACTTCCTTTGGTCGGTAAAAATTCATTATATATTCTCCCGAAGGTTTTGACCACCGTATCACGCAAAAATCCTCTGTTTTTGTTTCGAGCTATTTCCTGCTAGGGTTGACAAGGCCAGGCATCATGTCGTCCTCCTCCTCCAACAATGAGGGCAACGATGCTTGGCTAATGAAGATAGAGCTGAAGAGGGAAGAACCTAAGGAGATCAACAAGGAGAATAGGACCAAGAAGGCCATGGAAGATCAGGCTTCGGCAGCAGGAGAAGAAGACACCCTTCAACCCCTTCCAAACCTTTGTACTTCAACTAAGATTGAAGCTTTCAGGATGATTGAGTTAGATCAAATACAAACCAAGTATCTCACAAGTGAAAATATTTTGCTGAAGGAGCATATCGTCGCACTCAAGGGTATAATCCACAAGTTGGAGGATTTCCTGCGCTCGATGTATGATGATCCGTCATCACTGCTTCCAACTCCATCATCACCACCCTCGAAGAAGGAGACATAATCATATGGGTATGGGCACTCCCCTTGGCAACTGCCAAGCTTGGGGGAGGTGCCCCGGTATCGTATCATCATCACACTCCTATCTTTACCCTTTTTCTTAGTTTGATCCTTTTGGTAATATCTTGATCTAGTAGAATAAAGTTAGCATGATCTAGTTGTGAGCTTTTGCTTTATGATCTTTACCTTTATAATCAAGTCCGTGAGCTATATAATAAAGATTAGTGTTGAGTCAAGGGCTTGATTCTCTCGCTATGGTTATGAGAGAATAAAAAAAATTATCAAGAGATCATATTGATCTTATGGAAGGTAATGACTTCACATATAAAGATTATGATGAATAAAAGTTGTTGAGATTTGACAAACCTAGTTTTGGTCATCATTGCAATTAATAGGAAGTAATAAAGAAAGAGAGGTTTTCACATACAAATATACTATCTTGGACATCTTTTATGATTGTGAGCACTCAATAAAATATGACATGGTAAAGAGTTGATGTTGGACAAGGAAGACAACATAATGAGTTATGTTTTCTTATATCCAAAATAAAGTATATTGTCGTGGATCATCCAACATGTTGAGCTTGCCTTTCCCCCTCTTGCTAGCCAAAACTCCTTGCACCAAGTAGAAATACTACTTGTGCTTCCATACATCCTCAAACCCAGTTTTGCCATGAGAGTCCACCATACCTACCTATGGATTGAGTAAAATCCTTCAAGTAAGTTGTCGTTGTTGCAACCCTCTTAAATATGTATGATCTATTAGTGTGGAGAAAATAAGCTTTATACGGTCTTGTGATATGGAAGTAATAAAAGCGACGGACTGCATAATAAAGGTCCCTATCACAAGTGGCAATATAAAGTGACGTTCTTTTGTGCTAAGATTTTGTACATCCAACCATAAAAGAACATGACAACCTCTGCTTCCCTCTGCGAAGGGCCTATCTATTATTCTTGCCTTATAAGAGTCAAGGTGATAATCACCTTTCCTTTTTACATTTTATCCTTTGGCAAGCACATTGTGTTGGAAAGATCCTGACATATATACCCACTTGGATGTAAGTTATCATAATCTATTACTATTGACATTGCCCTTGAGGTAAAAGGTTGGGAGGCGATACTATAAGCCCCTATCTTTCTATGTGTCATATTAAAACTCCATACCCATAAGTATTGCGTGAGTGTGAGCAATTGTGAAAGACTAAAGGATAGTTGAGTATGTGGACTTGCTGAAAAGCTCTTATATTGACTCTTTCCGATGTTACGATAAATTACAATTGCTTCAATGACCGAGATCTTAGTTTGTTGGTTTTCAATGAAGTTTTTGATTCATACTTGACACTGTGAATAGATTGTTACTTTAGCATAAGAGTCATAAGACAATATATATATATATATATATATATATATATATATATATATATATATATATATATATGTGTGTGTGTGTGTGTGTGTGTGTGTGTGTGTGTGTGTGTGTGTGTGTGTGTGTTGCTGTTATAAGAATAATCATGATGCCCTCATGTTCGTATTTTATTTTTATCGACACCTCTATCACATGTGGACATATTTTTCGATATCGGCTTTCGCTAGAGGACAAGCGAGGTCTAAGTTTGGGGGAGTTGATACATCCATTTTGCATCATGCTTTTATGTTGATATTTATTGCACTATGGGTTGTTATTACACGTTATATCACAATACTTATGCCTTTTCTCTCTTATTTTACAAGGTTTACATGAAGAGGGAGAATGTCGGCAGCTGGAATTCTGGGCTGGAAAAGGAGCAAACATTGGAGACCTATTATGCACAACTCAAAAAGCTCCAAAACTCCACGAAACACCGTTTCAGAAAATATAAAAAATATCTGGTGAATGAGATCTGCCAGGGGGCCACCACCAGTCCACGAGGGTGGGGGCGCCCCCTGGGCGCGCCCTCCTGCCTCGTGGGCCAGCCGATGACCCCCCGATGCCCATCTTCTCCTATATGAGGTGTTTTGACCTAGAAAAAATCATAAGGAGGCTTTCGGGACTAGACACCGCCGTCTCGAGGCGGAACCTTGGTAGAACCAATCTAGGGCTCCAGCGGAGCTATTTTGCCGGGGATACTTCCCTCCGGGAGGGGGAGATCGTCACCGCCATCATCACCGACAACTCTCCCATCTTGGGGAGGGTTATCTTCATCAACATCTTCACCAGCACCTTCTCCTCTCAAACCCTAGTTCATCTCTTGTATCCAATCTTTGTACCAAAACCTCAGATTGGTACCTGTAGGTTGCTAGTAGTGTTGATTACTCGTTGTAGTTGATGCTAGTTGGTTTACTTGGTGGAAGATCATATGTTCAGATCCACTATGAATATTAAGACCCATCTGATTATGAACATGAATATGCTTTGTGAGTAGTTACGTTTGTTCCTGAGGACATGGGAGAAGTCTTGCTATAAGTAGTCATGTGAATTTGGTACTCGTTTGATATTTTGATGAGATGTATGTTGTCTTTCCTCTAGTGGTGTCATGTGAACGTCGACTACATGACACTTCACCATTGTTTGGGCCTAGAGGAAGGCATTGGGAAGTAATAAGTAGATGATGGGTTGCTAGAGTGACAGAAGCTTAAACCCTAGTTTATGCGTTGCTTTGTAAGGGGCTGATTTGGATCCATATGTTTCATGCTATGGTTAGGTTTACCTTAATACTTCTTTTGTAGTTGTGGATGCTTGCAATAGAGGTTAATCATAAGTGGGATGCTTGTCCAAGTAAGGGCAGCACCCAAGCACCGGTCCACCCACATACCAAACTATCAAAGTAACGAACGTGAATCATATGAACGTGATGAAAAATAGCTTGACGTTAATTCCCATGTGTCCTCGGGAGCGCTTTCCTTCATATAAGAGTTTATGCAAGCTTGTCCTTTGCTACAAAAAGGATTGGGCCATCTTGCTGCACCTTATTCACTTTTACTTTTGTTACTTGCTACCAATTATATTATCACAAAACTATCTGTTACCGATAATTTTAGTGCTTGCAGAAAATACCTTATCGAAAACTGCCTATCATTTCCTTCTGCTCCTCGTTGGGTTCGACACTCTTACTTATCGAAAGGACTACGATAGATCCCCTACACTTGTGGGTCATCACTCCTCCTACAAATGCTCTCCTTCATGTCTGTCGTCTCACGTCTAACATAGTTCGATGGCTTCCTCTGGCTTCGCTACCCTGGAATGGAAGGGGTTCTGTGAGTGTTTTTGTCGGTTCTCCTACCTGAAGGAAATATGCCCTAGAGGCAATAATAAAGTTATTATTTATTTCCTTATATCATGATAAATGTTTATTATTCATGCTAAAATTGTATTAACCGGAAACTTAGTACATGTGTGAATACATAGACAAAACAGAGTGTCCCTAGTATGCCTCTACTAGACTAGCTCATTGATCAAAGATGGTTATGTTTCCTAGCCATAGACACGTGTCATTTGATCAACGGGATCACATCATTAGGAGAATGATGTGATGGACAAGACCCATCCGTTAGCTTAGCAACTTGATCATTTAGTTTTATTGCTATTGCTTTCTTCATGACTTATACATGTTCCTATGACTATGAGATTATGCAACTCCCGAATACCGGAGGAACACCTTGTGTGCTATCAAACGTCACAACGTAACTGGGTGATCATAAAGATGCTCTACAGGTGTCTCCACAAGTATTCGTGGTGTTGGCATAGATCAAGACTAGGATTTGTCACTCCGAGTGTCGGAGAGGTATCTCTGGGCCCTCTCGGTAATGCACATCATAATAAGCCTTGCAAGCAAATGACTAATGAGTTAGTCACGAGATGATGTATTACGGAACGAGTAAAGAGACTTGCCGGTAACGAGATTGAACTAGGTATAGAGATACCGACGATCAAATCTCGGGCAAGTAACATACCGATGACAAAAGGAACAACGTATGTTGTTATGCGGTTTGACCGATAAAGATCTTCGTAGAATATGTGGGAGCCAATATGAGCATCCAGGTTCCGCTATTGGTTATTGACCGGAGACGTGTCTCGGTCATGTCTACATAGTTCTCGAACCCGTAGGGTCCGCACGCTTAAGGTTTCGATGACAGTTTTATTATGAGTTTTGATGTACCGAAGGAGTTCGGAGTCCCGGATGAGATCGGGGACATGACGAGGAGTCTCGAAATGGTCGAGACGTAAAAATCGATATATTGGACGACTATATTCGGACATCGGAAAGGTTCCGAGTGATTCGGGTATTTTCGGAGTACCAGGGAGTTACGGGAATAGAGGAGAGAGGCCAAAAGGAAGGAGGCGCGCGCCCCCCTTCTGGTCCGAATTGGACAAGGGGTGTAGCCCCCTTTTCCTTCTCCCTCTCCCCCTCTTTCCTTCTCTCCTACTCCGGAAAGGAAAGGGGGGTCCTACTAGGACTTGGGAGTCCTAGTAGGACTCCCCACACTTGGCGCAACCCCTCTAGGACCAGCCTCTCCCTCCCTCCTTTATATACGGGGGCAGGGGGCACATCTAGACACAACAATTGATCTCTTGATCTCTTAGCCGTGTGCGGTTCCCCCCTCCACCATAGTTCTCCTCGATAATATTGTAGCGGTGCTTAGGCGAAGCCCTGCGACGGTAGAACATCAAGATCGTCACCACGCCGTCGTGCTGACGGAACTCTCCCTCGACACTCAGCTGGATCGGAGTTCGAGGGACGTCATCGAGCTGAACGTGTGCTAGAACTCGGAGGTGCCATAGTTTCGGTGCTTGATCAGTCGAGCCGTGAAGACGTACGACTACATCAACCGCGTTGTTCTAACGCTTCCGCTTTCGGTCTACAAGGGTACGTAGACACACTCTCCTCTCTCGTTGCTATGCATCTAGTAGATAGATCTTGCGTGATCGTAGGAAAAATTTGAAATACTACGTTCCCCAACAGTGGTATCAGAGCCAGGTCTATGCGTAGATGATATGCACGAGTAGAACACAAGTGAGTTGTGGACGATACTAGTCATACTGCTTACCAGCATGTCATACTTTGCTTCGGCGGTATTGTGAGATGAAGCGGTCCGGACCGACATTACGCGTACGCTTACGCGAGACTGGTTTCACCGTTATGAGCACTCATTGCTTAAAGGTGACTGGCGGGTGTCTGTCTCTCTCAATTTAGCTGAATCAAGTGTAGCTACGCCCGGTCCTTGTGAAGGTTAAAACAGCACATACTTAACGAAACATCGTTGTGGTTTTGTATGCGTAGGTAAGAACGGTTCTTGCTAAGCCCGTAGCAGCCACGTAAAACTTGCAACAACAAAGTAGAGGACGTCTAACTTGTTTTTGCAGGGCATGTTGTGATGTGATATGGTCAAGACATGATGAGATATACGGTTTTGTATGAGATGATCATGTTTTGTAAAGTTATCGGCAACTGGCAGGAGCCATATGGTTGTCGCTTTATTGTATGAAATGCAATCGCCATGTAATTGCTTTACTTTATCACTAAGCGGTAGCGATAGTCGTAGAAACAATAGTTGGCAAAACGACAACGATGCTACGATGGAGATCAAGGTGTCACGCCGGTGACGAAGGTGATCATGACGGTGCTTTGGAGATGGAGATCGAAAGCACAAGATGATGATGGCCATATCATGTCACATATTTTGATTGCATGTGATGTTTATCTCATTATGCTTGTTATTTTTCTTAGTACGACGGTAGCATTATAAGATGATCCCTTACAAAAATTTCAAGGTACAAGTGTTCTCCCTGAGTATGCACCGTTGCGAAAGTTCTTCGTGCTGAGACACCACGTGATGATCGGGTGTGATAAGCTCTATGTTCAAATACAACGGGTGTAAGACAGTTTTGCACACGCAGAATACTCGAGTTAAACTTGACGAGCCTAGCATATGGAGATATGGCCTCGGAACACTGGAGACCGAAAGTTCGAGCGTGAATCATATAGTAGATATGATCAACATAAGATGTTCACCATTGAAAACTACTCCATCTCACGTGATGATCGGACATGGTTTAGTTGATTTGGATCACGTGATCATTTAGATGACTAGAGGGATGTCTATCTAAGTGTGAGTTCTTAAGTAATATGATTAAATTGAACTTTAATTTATCATGAACTTAGTCCTGGTAGTATTAGCATATCTATGTTGTAGATCAATAGCTCGTGATGTTGCTCCCCGTTTATTTTTTATATGTTCCTAGAGAAAACTAACTTGAAAGATGTTAGTAGCAATGATGCGGAATTGTTCCGTGATCTGAAGATTATCCTCATTGCTGCACAGAAGGATTATGTCCTTGATGCACCACGACAGACCTATTGCAGGAGCAGATGCAAATGTTATGAACGTTTTCACAAAAGCTCGATATGATGACTACTTGATAGTTTAGTGCACCATGCTTTACGGCTTATAACCGGGACTTCAAAAACGTTTTGAAACGCCATGGAACATATGAGATGTTCCAAGAGTTGAAATTAGTATTTCATACTCATGCCCGTGTCGAGAGGTATAAGACCTCTGACAGTACTTTGCCTACAAGATGGAGGAGAATAGCTCAACCAGTGAGCATGTGCTCAGATTGTCTGGGTACTACAATTGCTTGAATCAAGTGGGAGTTAATCTTCCAGATAAGATAGTAATTGACAAAGTTCTCTAGTCACTATCACCAAGTTAGTAGAACTTCGTGATGAACTATAATATGCAAGGGATGACGAAAGGAACTCCCGAGCTCTTCGCGATGCTGAAGTCGGCGAAGGTAGAAATCATAAAAAGCATCAAGTGTTGATGGTTAACAAGACCACTTGTTTCAAGTAAAGGGCAAAGGGATAGAAGGGGAACTTCAAGAAGAATGACAAGCAAGTTGTCACTCCAGTGAAGAAACCCAAAGCTAAAACTCAAGCCTGAAACTAAGTGCTTCTACTGCAAAGGAAATGGTCACTGGAAGTGGAACTGCCCTAGATACTTGGCGGATAAGAAGGATGGCAAAGTGAACAAAGGTGTATTTTGATATACAGATTATTGATGTGTGCTTTACTAGTGTTCATAGCAACCCTTGGGTATTTGATACCAGTTCAGTTGCTAAAATTAGTAACTCGAAACGAGAATTGCAGAATGAACAGAGACTAGTTAAAGGTGAAGTGACGATGTGTGTTGGAAGTGGTTCCAAGATTGATATGATCATCATCGCACACTCCTTATACTTTCGGGGTTAGTGTAAGACCTAAATAAATGTTATTTGGCATTTGCGTTAAGCATGAATATGATTTGATCATGTTTGTTGCAACACGGTTATTCATTTTAAGTCATAGAATAATTGTTATTCTGTTTACATGTATAAAGCCTTCAATGGTCATACACCCAATGAAAATAGTTTGTTGGATCTCGATCGTAGTGATACACATATTCATAATACTGAAGCCAAAAGATGCAAGGTTAATAATGATAGTGCAACTTATTTGTGGCACTGCCGTTTAGGTCATATTGGTGTAAAGCGCATGAAGAAACTCCATAGTAATGGACTTTTGGAATCACTTGATTATGAATCACTTGGTGCTTGCGAACCATGCCTCATGGGCAAGATGACTAAAACTCCATTCTCCGAAACAATGGAGCGGTCAACAGATTTGTTGGAAATCATACATACTGATGTATATGGACCGATAAGTGTTGAAGCTCGTGGCGAGTATCGTTATTTTCTGACCTTCACTGATGATTTGAGCAGATATGGGTATATCTACTTGATGAAGCACAAGTCTGAAACATTTGAAAAGTTCAAAGAATTTCAAAGTGAAGTAAAGAATCATCGTAACAAGAAAATAAAGTTTCTATGATCTGATCGTGGAGGTGAATATTTGAGTTACGAGTTTGGTCTTCATTTGAAACAATGTGGAATAGTTTCACAACTCACGCCACCCGGAACACTACAACGTAATGGTGTGTCCGAACGTCGTAACCGTACTTTATTGGATATGGTGCGATCTATGATGTCTCTTACCGATTTACCGCTATAGTTTTGGGTTATGCATTAAAGACAGCTGCATTCACGTTGAATAGGGCACCATCTAAATCCGTTGAGATGACGCCTTATGAACTGTGGTTTGGCAAGAAACCAAAGTTGTCGTTTCTTAAAGTTTGGGGCTGCGATGCTTATGTGAAAAAGCTTCAACCTGATAAGCTCGAACCCAAGTCGGAGAAATGTGTCTTCATAGGATACCCAAAAGAGACTGTTGGGTACACCTTCTATCACAGATCCAAAGGCAAGATATTCGTTGCTAAGAATGGATTATTTCAAGAGAAGGAGTTTCTCTCGAAAGAAGTGAGTGGGAGGAAAGTAGAACTTGATGAGGTAATTGTACCTTCTCCTGAATTGGAAAGTAGTACATCACAGAAAATTGTTCCAGTGATTCCTACACCAATTAGTGAGGAAGCTAATGATGATGATCATGAAACTTCAGATCAAGTTTCTGCTCAACGCCGTAGATCAACCAGAGTACGTTCCGCACCAGAGTGGTACGGCAACCCAGTTCTGGAAGTCATGTTACTAGACCATGATGAACCTACGAACTACGAGGAAGCGGTGATGAGCCCAGATTTCGCAAAATGGCTTGAGGCCATGAAATCTGAGATGGGATCCATGTATGAGAACAAAGTATGAACTTTGGTTGACTTGCCCAATGATCGGCAAGCCATCGAAAATAAATGGATCTTCAAGAGGAAGACCGACGGAGACGGTAATGTTACTGTTTACAAAGCTCGACTTGTTGCGAAAGGGTTTCGACAAGTTCAAGGAGTTGACTACGATGAGACTTTCTCACCCGTAGCGATGCTTAAGTCTGTCCGAATCATGTTAGCAATTGCCGCATTTTATGAAATCTGGCAAATGGATAACAAAACTGCATTCTTTAATGGATTTATTAAAGAAGAATTGTATATGATGCAACCAGAAGGTTTTGTCAATCCTAAAGGTGCTAACAAGATGTGCAAGCTCCAGCGATCCATCTATCGACTGGTGCAAGCATCTCGGAGTTGGAATATACGCTTTGATGAGTTGATCAAAGCATATAGATTTATACAGACTTGCGGTGAAGCCTGTATTTACAAGAAAGTGAGTGGGAGCACTACAACCTTTCAGATAAGTATATGTGAATGACATATTGTCGATCAGAAATGATGTAGAATTTTCTGGAAAGCATAAAGGAGTGTTTGAAAGGAGTTTTTCAAAGAAAGACCTTGGTGAAGCTGCTTACATATTGGGCATCAAGATCTATAGAGATAGATCAAGATGCTTGATAAGACTTTCGATGAGTACATACCTTGATAAGATTTTGAAGTAGTTCAAAATGGATCAGTCAAAGAAGGAGTTCTTGCCTGACTTGTAAGGTGTGAAGTTGAGTAAGACTCAAAGCCAGACCACGGCAGAAAAATATAGAGAAAATGAAAGTCATTCCCTATGCCTCAGCCATAGGTTCTATAAAGTATGCCATGCTGTGTACCAAACATGTTGTGTACCTTGCCATGAGTTTGACAGGGAGGTACAATAGTGATCCAGAAGTAGATCACTGTACAACGGTCAAAATTATCCTTAGTAACTGGATGACTAAGGAAATATTTCTCGATTATGGAGGTCATAAAGAGTTCGTCGTAAAGGGTTACGCCGATGCAAGCTTTGACACTAAATCCAGATGACTCTAAGTATCAATCTGGATGCGCATTGAAAGTGGGAGCAATTAGCTAGAGTAGCTCCATGCAGAGCATTGTAGACATAGAAATTTGCGAAATACATGCGGATCTGAATGTGATAGACCCGTTGACTAAACTTCTCTCACAATCAAAACATGATCACACCTTATTACTTGTGGGTATTAATCACATAGCGATGTGAACTAGATTATTGACTCTAGTAAACCCTTTGGATGTTGGTCACATGGCGATGTGAACTATGGGTGTTATTCACATAACGATGTGAACTATCGGTATTAAATCACATGGCGATGTGAGCTAGATTATTGACTCTAGTGCAAGTGGGAGACTGAAGGAAATATGCCCTAGAGGCAATAATAAAGTTATTATTTATTTCCTTATATCATGATAAATGTTTATTATTCATGCTAGAATTGTATGAACCGAAAACTTAGTACATGTGTGAATACATAGACAAAACAGAGTGTCCCTAGTATGCCTCTACTAGACTAGCTCATTGATCAAAGATGGTTATGTTTCCTAGCCATAGACACGAGTTGTCATTTGATCAACGGGATCACATCATTAGGAGAATGATGTGATGGACAAGACCCATCCGTTAGCTTAGCAACTTGATGATGGGCCTCGTACCCCTCGTTGGTTACCCCAAGTGGAAGGTGTAAGATGCAGTAAGTAGAAGTGTTTTCCCCTAGCAAAGATGCCAAGGATCGATTCCCCAGAGACTCCTAGGTTCAACAAGTAGGTGTCAATTGCTAACGGCGCAATTAGCAATCAACGTGGACCTGCACACAGATACAAATAACTTTGCTCCCAACGAGTACAGAGAGGTTGTCAATCCCTCCGGCCTTGTAGTTCACAAAGGGTTAAAAGCAATGATAGTAGTGATAGATAGTTTTTGCAATAGTAGGTAAATAGCGAAAAGTAAATAGTGGATGTGATCAATGATGGTAATATGGACCGGAGTCTCATGATGTTCACTAGTGATGTCTCTCTCCCAAAAGACGATAAAACAGCTATGTGAGGTAACAAATTACAGCTGGGCAATTGACAAGACCACGAACGCAAACCAATGATGACTACATTGCAAGAAAGGTTGAGGTTCAAAGCATGGGCGGTACGCCAAAGTAAGTAGACCGAAATCCATCAATATCTACTACTAATCATCCACCTTGAGGTATCTATCCAGAACATCTCGCTGGTATTAAGTTGCGAGTCCCACCCATAGTGTAAACTCAATGCAACAGACAACTGCATTAAAAGAACTTTGCGTAAAGTAAACAATCCTTGCACCCGCGGGCACAAGCACCATTGTTTTCCCCCTTGTGGCAACAGCACATCCCCTAGACTCATGTTTCTATCACTCAAGCTAGTCATCGAGGGGCATGAACCCACAATTGAGCATAACGTTCCCTCTTGGAGTCACTACCTACTACTCGGCCAAAGCAATAAGTAACAACGGAGAACATGCAAGAATTACTTATGAACTAAAATATAAAAGAGGTGAATCAAATATATTACTCAAGATCAATCTGAACATAATCTCATAATCCATCGGATCCCAGCAAACTCAACATAGCAACAGCATAAGGATTACATAGGTGCCTCGATCATGTAGGGCAGCTCACGAGGACTAATTAGTGAAGCACAAGAACGGGAGGAGAACATCACATAGCTACTGGTCATGGACTCATGGTCCAAGGGAGACTACTCACGAGTCATCCGGCAGGCGTCCATGGTGGTGGAGAAGCTCCCGGTGGTGATCCTCCCCTCCGGCAGGGTGCCGGGAAGAGTTCTCCTGGTGCTCCCGATCTTGGAAGCGGCGGCGGCGGCGGAACAGAGATGGGATCGCGAAAAGAGTTCCTCTTCTGAGGGTTTCGGAGGGTCCTTTAAATATATGCCAAAGTAGGGCACCGGGGGAGCCTCGGGGGGCCCAGGCGCCCCCCCCCCGGCGCGGCCCAGGGGGGCGCGCCCACAGGGCGCCTGGAGCCCCTGTGGCCCCCCCAGGCTGCCCTTCGGACGCAGTGTTGTTTCCGGATGGCTGATTTTTTATATAATTTTTCTGGATTTTTCTGGGCAGTTCTCGAAACGTGAAAACCTGAAATACAAAAACAGCCGAAAACAGAAACTGGCACTGGGGTGCACTGGATTAGTAAGTTAGTCCAAATATGATCAAAAGTGTATGGAAGTGTATGAATATCATAGCAATATCACCCAAAAGTGGCATGGAGCAAGCAGAAATTGTAGATACGTTTTGGACGTATCAACATCCCCAAGCTTAATTCCTGCTCGTCCTCGAGTAGGTAAATGATAACAAGAATAATTTATGTGGTGACATGCTATTAACCATATAGTACTTTCTCATAGTCATATGACAAAAGCTTACTGAGACAATGATTCTAAAGTAATTAGGTTGCCTCAAGAGAAAATCACAAATGACTGAAAGTTTTACAACATGAAACTGAAACATCAAAAAGATTTGCAATGAACATGATGTACAAATATGATAAAGTGATATCTAGCTTGCCCCCTTTAGTGATGCAAAACATAAATGCAAGGGCACCTTCAAGGTTTAAGTGATGACTAGATACAATCATTTCAGAATAAACGATATCACAATCATGCAAAAGACAATGCTACTTTGGGACAATGCACATTACACTCAGAATGACAATCATGCTCTCAGTAGTTGGTGCTTCAACATAAAGGTAAAAGAAAGGTTAAGTGCTAAAGTTTTTTATTTTGAAAACATGGAAGCAATTGTGTCAACGGTAGTAGTACTTCATATGTGTCATGCATAAAACATCCTATAAGTTGCAAGCCTCATGCATCGAATACTAATAGTGCTCGCTCCTTGTCCTAATTAGCTCATATTCCCATGGGTTATCATTGCATTACATATGTTTTAACCAAGTGTCACAAAGGGGTACCTCTATGCCACCTGTACAAAGGTCCAAGGAGATAGATCGCATTTGATTTCTCGTTTTTGATAGATCTCAACTTGAGGACATCCATACCGGGACAACATAGAAAATAGAAGATGGACTCCTCTTTAATGCATAAGCATATTATCATGAGAGATTGAGGATTAAGGTCCAAGCTAAAACTTCCACCATGATGCATGGCTTTGGTTGGCGGCCCAATGTTCTTCTCTAACAATATGCATAGTTATTCAACCCACGGTAAATCACCCTTACTTCAGACAAGACGAACATGCATAGCAACTCACATGATATTCAACAAAAGTGTGACAGTTGATGGCGTCCCCAGAAACATGGTTACCGCTCAGCAAGCAACTTATAAGAAATAAGATACATAAGCAACATATTCTTTACCATAATAGTTTTTAGGCTACTTTCCCATGAGCTATGTATTGCATGGTTAGTTTGCTTAGTGCAGGTGGAAGTTAGCAAAAGACTAGGAGCGACCAACTAAGAGAGCAATGACGGTCATAATCATGCAGAGCGACAAAGCAATATGGAATCAGGCATGGTAGTTATATCGCTACTCGGAAACAAAAGATCATCAAGGCTTGACAGACTGTCTTTACAGTCTTAAATATGCGTGAGCATACGCCAAGTCAATCAAAATAAATTCTCAAAGGAAGATATTACTAAACCATACCATATCATAGGCAAACAAACCAAGTTGGTACTCCAATAACACATTGGGAACCCCCCAGCTATTTGAGATTAACCAAAAGAAAACCTGAACTACTAAGCACCATCATGAAAGTAGCATCTTTATCATAGACACATTAACCAATGCAACGGAAGCAAACTCTCTTAATAAGGTGAGCATGGTAATTAAAGAGAGTTCAAGCAACCAACTAAATAAAAGCTCTTGAAAAGATAAGCATGAATACTAAGAGCAGAGCACGATAGTAGCTATTAAAAGACAAAGAACACACACAGCATAGATAGACATGAAAATTCTATGTAATATTCTAGGTAGAGGTGGAGCGTGTTTCTCTCCCACATAAAGGAATGCTGGGTTCCGACTCGTTATGAAAAACTAAAAAGAAAACTAAAAGCAAGACGCTCCAAGCATAGCACATAACACATGAAGTGATAAAAATATAGCGAAACGAAAGACGAACTGATAATGTTGATGGAGAAGGGGATGCACGGGGGCATCCCCAAGCTTAGACGCTTGAGTCTCCTTGAATATTTCTTGGGGGTGCACGGGGGCATCCCCAAGATTGAGCGCTTGACACTCCTGAATCTTTTTATCATCTTCCCTCGCACACTTGAAAACTCCCTTCATACATAACTCATCATAATCTAATTAGCGAGGTTAGTACCCTTAATAAAATAATTATACCTTGCTGGAAATAAGGATATTCTTGAAGTTCTACTGTTTCTCAAGATTGCCAAAAGGTTTTTGCAAAGAAAAAGCAAGTTCTTAATTTGCAAAGTGAAGGTAAGGCAAAACAGGACAGAATCTGTGAAAAACTGAACAGCAGGCAGTAATTGATCTGTTCGGGATACTTATGCAACTCAAATCAAAAAACTCAGAACTGACGCACGAAAGACAATTATATAGAGAACGCTGTCGAAAGAATTCAGACCAAAAAGATGATCTGGTGATTTTATACGAATTTTTCTATCCAAGGACAGAATTTGCTTCCTGGACAGCACCTCACAACTTTTGAACTTTCTAGCAATCAGAGGCAATACTTGGCACAAATATGAAAAGAAAAGATACAATGATGTTGCTACAGCAGTAAACAACATCAAGACACAACAAAAGCAAAAATTTATTCATGTGGGCTGCCTCCCAAAAGCGCTTTCTTTTATGCCTTTAAGCTAGGCATAATGCATAGAGATCAAGTTTTATCAAGAGTAAAAGAATAGCTAGCCCGTACAACGGACTCAAAAGGTAACTTGATCTTCTTTCGAGGGAAGTGTTCCATCCCTTTCTTGAGAGGAAACTGAAATTTTATATTACCCTCTTTCATGTCAATGACAGCACCAACGGTGCGCAAAAAGGGACGTCCCAAAATAATTGGACATGAAGGATCACATTCAATATCCATAATAGTGAAATCAATGGGCACATAATTATCATTGACAACAATAAGAACATCATCGATCCTCCCCAAAGATTTCTTTATGGAAGAATCAACAAGACGAACACCAAAAGAACAAGAATCATAAGGTTTCAATTTAAGCATATCATATATCCTTTTGGGCATAACAGAGGTACTAGCACCAACATCACATAATGCATAACAAGAGAAGTCATTCAAATAAATTTTTATCATAGGATCCCAACCATCTTCTAGCTTTCTAGGTATGGAGGCTTCTACTCTAAGTTTCTCCTCCCTAGCTTTGATGAGAGCATTAGTGACATGCTCTGTGAAGGCAAGATTAAGCGTGCTAGTGTTGGGATCTTTAGCCATTCCTTGTAGAAAGGTGACAACTTCTGAAATACTACAATTATCAAAATCAATTTTATCATTAGTGGGCAGAATTGTAGTGTCATCATCTTTGTTTAATTCGCTCTCTATTATAAGAGTTTGAACATCTTCCCAAGTTTGGGGAAGCTTAGGAGCAATTTTAAACTGAGGCTCATATTTTTTTCCTGGAAGACCATGCCATGGGCATAACTCTCCGTCAAAACTAGTATAATCACAAGGTTTATTTTTTTTGTAAATCCCATCAGTGATAATTGGGGCAATGGAAGTAGGGGTGTACTCCTCCCATTTAGTGTTTTTGGTAGAACCCATAGTAGCAAGCAAGCAAGATAACTATTTTTGTGATTTTCGATAAAAGGAACTAAAGGAAAAAATGAAAGGTAAACTAACAAGACTAAAAAGCAAAGGTAAAAGATAGAATGCAACTCCCCTATCCTGAAGAGTGGAGTCCCCGGCAACGGCGCCAAAAAATACTCCTTGATGGGCCTCGAACCCCTCGTTGGTTACCCCAAGTGGAAGGTGTAAGATGCAGTAAGTAGAAGTGTTTTCCCCTAGCAAAGATGCCAAGGATCGATTCCCCAGAGACTCCTAGGTTCAACAAGTAGGTGTCAATTGCTAACGGCGCAATTAGCAATCAACGTGGACCTGCACACAGATACAAATAACTTTGCTCCCAACGAGTACAGAGAGGTTGTCAATCCCTCCGGCCTTGTAGTTCACAAAGGGTTAAAAGCAATGATAGTAGTGATAGATAGTTTTTGCAATAGTAGGTAAATAGCGAAAAGTAAATAGTGGATGTGATCAATGATGGTAATATGGACCGGAGTCTCATGATGTTCACTAGTGATGTCTCTCTCCCAAAAGACGATAAAACAGCTATGTGAGGTAACAAATTACAGCTGGGCAATTGACAAGACCACGAACGCAAACCAATGCTGACTACATTGCAAGAAAGGTTGAGGTTCAAAGCATGGGCGGTACGCCAAAGTAAGTAGACCGAAATCCATCAATATGTACTACTAATCATCCACCTTGAGGTATCTATCCAGAACATCTCGCTGGTATTAAGTTGCGAGTCCCACCCATAGTGTAAACTCAATGCAACAGACAACTGCATTAAAAGAACTTTGCGTAAAGTAAACAATCCTTGCACCCGCGGGCACAAGCACCATTGTTTTCCCCCTTGTGGCAACAGCACATCCCCTAGACTCATGTTTCTATCACTCAAGCTAGTCATCGAGGGGCATGAACCCACAATCGAGCATAACGTTCCCTCTTGGAGTCACTACCTACTACTCGGCCAAAGCAATAAGTAACAACGGAGAACATGCAAGAATTACTTATGAACTAAAATATAAAAGAGGTGAATCAAATATATTACTCAAGATCAATCTGAACATAATCTCATAATCCATCGGATCCCAGCAAACTCAACATAGCAACAGCATAAGGATTACATAGGTGCCTCGATCATGTAGGGCAGCTCACGAGGACTAATTAGTGAAGCACAAGAACGGGAGGAGAACATCACATAGCTACTGGTCATGGACTCATGGTCCAAGGGAGACTACTCACGAGTCATCCGGGAGGCGTCCATGGTGGTGGAGAAGCTCCCGGTGGTGATCCTCCCCTCCGGCAGGGTGCCGGGAAGAGTTCTCTAGGTGCTCCCGATCTTGGAAGCGGCGGCGGCGGCGGAACAGAGATGGGATCGCGAAAAGAGTTCCTCTTCTGAGGGTTTCGGAGGGTCCTTTAAATATATGCCAAAGTAGGGCACCGGGGGAGCCTCGGGGGGCCCAGACGCCCCCCCCCCGGCGCGGCCCAGGGGGGGCGCGCCCACAGGGCGCCTGGAGCCCCTGTGGCCCCCCCCCCAGGCTGCCCTTCGGACGCAGTGTTGTTTCCGGATCGCTGATTTTTTATATAATTTTTCTGGATTTTTCTGGGCAGTTCTCGAAACGTGAAAACCTGAAATACAAAAACAGCCGAAAACAGAAACTGGCACTAGGGTGCACTGGATTAGTAAGTTAGTCCAAATATGATCAAAAGTGTATGGAAGTGTATGAATATCATAGCAATATCACCCAAAAGTGGCATGGAGCAAGCAGAAATTATAGATACGTTTTGGACGTATCACTTGATCGTTTAGTTTTATTGCTATTGCTTTCTTCATGACTTATACATGTTCCTATGACTATGAGATTATGCAACTCCCGAATACCGGAGGAACACCTTGTGTGCTATCAAACATCACAACGTAACTGGGTGATCATAAAGATGCTCTACAGGTGTCTCCGAAAGTATTCGTGGTGTTGGCATAGATCAAGACTAGGATTTGTCACTCCGTGTGTCGGAGAGGTATCTCTGGGCCCTCTCGGTAATGCACATCATAATAAGCCTTGCAAGCAAATGACTAATGAGTTAGTCACGAGATGATGTATTACGGAATGAGTAAAGAGACTTGCCGGTAACGAGATTGAACTAGGTATAGAGATACCGACGATCGAATCTCGGGCAAGTAACATACCGATGACAAAAGGAACAACGTATGTTGTTATGCGGTTTGACCGATAAAGATCTTCGTAGAATATGTGGGAGACAATATGAGCATCCAGGTTCCGCTATTGGTTATTGACCGGAGACGTGTCTCGGTCATGTCTACATAGTTCTCGAACCCGTAGGGTCCGCACGCTTAAGGTTTCGATGACAGTTTTATTATGAGTTTTGATGTACCGAAGGAGTTCGGAGTCCTGGATGAGATCGGGGACATGACGAGGAGTCTCGAAATGGTCGAGACGTAAAAATCGATATATTGGACAACTATATTCGGACATCGGAAAGGTTCCGAGTGATTCGGGTATTTTCGGAGTACCAGGGAGTTACGGGAATAGAGGAGAGAGGCCAAAAGGAAGGAGGCGCGCGCCCCCCTTCTGGTCCGAATTGGACAAGGGGTGTAGCCCCCTTTTCCTTCTCCCTCTCCCCCTCTTTCCTTCTCTCCTACTCCGGAAAGGAAAGGGGAATCCTACTAGGACTTGGGAGTCCTAGTAGGACTCCCCACACTTGGTGCACCCCCTCTAGGGCCGGCCTCTCCCTCCCTCGTTTATATACGGGGGCAGGGGGCACATCTAGACACAACAATTGATCTCTTGATCTCTTAGCCGTGTGCGGTGCCCCCCTCCACCATAGTTCTCCTCGATAATATTGTAGCGGTGCTTAGGCGAAGCCCTGTGACGGTAGAACATCAAGATCGTCACCACGCCGTCGTGCTGACGGAACTCTCCCTCGACACTCAACTGGATCGGAGTTCGAGGGACGTCATCGAGCTGAACGTGTGCTAGAACTCGGAGGTGCCGTAGTTTTGGTGCTTGATCAGTCGAGCCGTGAAGACGTACGACTACATCAACCGCGTTGTTCTAACGCTTCCGCTTTCGGTCTACGAGGGTACGTAGACACACTCTCCTCTCTCGTTGCTATGCATCTGGTAGATAGATCTTGCGTGATCGTAGAATTTTTTTGAAATACTACGTTCCCCAACACTGCCAACTATATGATGTGAGGTTCGTATGCCCTTTCCTTCTTTCTTGTGTGTGATCTCTTTTGCATGATGGTTGTCCGTTTTATTTCTCCTCATGTTTGCAGGTATCAACAACTTATTCTTATCGTTCGGTTGCAACCATTCTTGCACTTTTGGTCTTTGACGTGGGCTATCTCTGTTCGTCTGTGCTTGTTTCTCGTGTTCGTTATGTCAAGGTTTTCTCGTTTGATTTATTCATGGATGCTTCACTGCCTTTTGTGTGTCTAATATAACTGATTATCATTGTGCTTGTTATCCGTCATTGTGTTTTTTAGTGTCGTTCTCGCGCAAATTTTTAAGTCATATTGTTCATTCGTGTGTACATGATGTGTTCAGTTGTCGCCTTTGTAATCCCTGTTTTGGAGTGCATGGTAGTACGGTCTGCTTTGCATGATTTCTTACATGTGTGAACTTATTAAAGGTGGGCATGTGCTCGCTGGAATGGGGATCGTGTTGCCGGAACTCATCTACTACTTCGCCCCTTTTGCTGGATCAAGAAGGCGAGGACGTCATCGAGCTGAACGTGTGCTGAACACAGAGGTGTCGTACGTTCGGTACTTGATTGGGACAGACCGTGAAGGTGTACGACTACATCAACCACATTGGTAAACACTTACGCTTATCGATCTTCAAGGGTATGAAGATGCTCTCCCCCTCTTGTAGCTATGCATCTCCATGGATAGATCTTGCGTGTGCGTAGATTTTTTTTCCATGCAACGTTCCCCAACAAATAAAGCACTCAGAAGTTCGTACCAACATAGTCTAGTGCACACAGATCAACATCTAGTTCATAGCAACATCAAATTGTGCACACTACTTAAAAATCTAAAACTTTAGTTTTTTGCTTCTGGTGTTCTTGGCGGGGTTTGGAGCTTCCCTTGCCTTGCTTATAGTATTCTTAGTTGGATTGGGTGCAATGGGTGGAGCTTCAAATGGTGTTGGTGGTTCTTTTCTCGAGAGACAACCATGTTGTTAACACTGCTACCAGTAGCTGAGCAGAATGTACTTGCTGGTTGCAAATCTCCACCTCTCTTCTCTTTCACACACTTTGGAGAAGCTCCCCTAACTACTGCTCTTTTATAGTTCTTCCTAGGGCTATATCAATTGCAAACATGTCACAAATTGTAAGTTATGCATGAAGAGAAGTGGATTTGCGGAATTAGACATATCTTACTACACTTGCTTCTGTAGATGATTCATGTCATGGTTTCTTTGGTGGTGGCATTTGCTGCTTGACAACATCTGGTACTGGCTCATATTCACCATCATCTTGCACTTCTGGTACTGCTGGTTCATTAGTTGTAGGATGATCATCTGCAATTTGTGCACCCCGAATGTTCTTCTTCTCTAGAGGATGGATCAACAGATTGTGTGCAACCCTTGGCTTGGTGTCCAAATCTTCCACACCTCTTGCACTTTTTATTCCTAGGCCCAAGGGCCTTTCCTTCACTGCTAGCTCTAATCCTCTATTCTCTTGGCCTGCTGGTGCTTGTTTTTGAACAGGAGCTGAGGAGCACATAATTTGAATCCAAGATCTACAGTGTCCCACTGTTGCTTGCCTTCCAAAGCAGGTAGGTTTTCAGCATAAATTGCTCTGAACATCTCAACTGAGTAGTACTTATGGACATACTTTCAATTGCACTAGCTTCACCTCTTAGAGAAATGATAAAGAGAAGGGCATGGATGCATGGCTTACCAGTGACCTGCCATTGTCTCCAACTGCAAGTCCATTTTTCCAAGTCCACATGGTACCTCCATTCTCTCTTCTCTCTGTCAATTGCAATTACATCAGCCTCTGTTGGGCTTCTCCTAACTATGCTCATCTCGAAACCTTTAGTTTTCTCCATTAATGCCTTCATTACCGCTGGTACTGATTAGTGCCCAATGAAATGGTCAATGCAAATTCTATTTCTTAAGTCAAACTTCTACATATGTACTTCCTGGTCTTGTCCAGCAGATCCACTAGGTGTAGGCCCTTGTATTTCTTGATTATGGAGTTGAATGATTCAACAAGATTATTGTTAGCATAGTCAACCTTGCTCAACTCAGTGAAATCTGCTCTAGCCAAGATTTTTGTGTGGTGCTCCCCAAGATAATCCTTTACTTTGGGCCTGCTTTTCAGCTGGTTCAGATGATACTTGTGCTTCTTGATGCTGTAAGTTAGTGAGCAAGGCCATAGATTGTCATCATAAAACTTCCCTTTGAATTTCTTGCTGAAATTTTGAGCCAAATGTCTCATGCACTCTCTGTGCTCAACTCTAGGGTAAACATCATCAACAACACTCTCCAGTCATTTGCAAGCATTGCTACTTTTCGAGCTTGGGTTGTATTCCCTCGAAGGGGAAAGGGTGACGCAGCACAGTAGAGTAAGTATTTCCCTCAGTTTTTGAGGACCAAGGTATCAATCCAGTAGGAGACCACGCGCGAGTCCCTCACACCTACAAAAACAAATAAGAACCTCACAGCCAACGCGATAAGGGGTGTCAATCCCTTCATGGTCACTTACGAGAGTGAGATCTGATAGATAGGATAGGATAATATTTTTGGTATTTTTGGTATAAGAACAGAAAGTAAATAAAGTAAATAAGCAATGGCAACAGAAATTGGCTAGTTGAAGGGAAAATAATATGATGAAGATAGACCCGGGGGCCATAGGTTTCACTAGTGGCTTCTCTCATGATAGCATAATTCTACGGTGGGTGAACAAATTACTGTCGAGCAATTGATAGAAAAGCGCATAGTTATTGTGGGGACCCCGACTCATAAGTCGTGATCACCGAATGCACGTGTACAGTGATCCTAGAGATCAATGCTCACTGAACACACAGAAGCTGAATAACAAGAGTCTTACATCCATACATACCGTATTACACAAATAGGACCATTATGGTCAAGTCTTGAGTATATCACTGCAGCGGAAATCCTCAATAACAACTTGGACCCATGCCATCTGCCTTAACCCTACAGGCATTCTGACTGGGAAGTGTCCTAGCTCGCATGCTCGTCACCAAGAAATCTTCATCATATCCTGTTCTCTCCTGCCTGGCCAATAAAATAACCAGTGGCAAGCCAATGAGTACTTTGAATGTACTCGCAAGCAACCCATGATTTGGTTCTAGGTAACAATGCAATTGTACAACAATGAGCAATCTATCTACGAGCTAGAATAAATATTCTATCATCAAGTATATGCATCAATAAATTCTCGTAACCTCGAGGACAGGTTACTGATATCAACATGAATAGGATTCAACTCAACGAGTCAAGTCACCACCTTGACTCATCACACACACATACTTTCACTGATATAGTAAAATTCTGGACATAGTTTAAGTAGCACCACCCAACTGTCCATGACCGTGAACACGGCTATTCGAATAGTTTTACACTCTGCAGAGGTTGCGCACTTTACCCACAAGATCCGGGAAGCTTTCGTGTCACCCACGATCCCGCAGTACCTCAAGTACTCGGGGGAAGCACCCAGTCATTATCTTTCCTTAGACGACACTAACATAGGGTCCACTCGTTGGTGCACAGCCTTCGAGTACAAACAGTAAATCATGGGACTTGCCCTATTTTCAATGTCACGCGTACACGAAGGGACCAACGGTGTGTCCGGTGCCCTGTGAAAACAGTCATGGTCGCCTATCCAAGCACGACCCCGTCCCGGGAAAGACCTCAAGTCTTCTCGTCACTAGTAATGTTGGCACCATGCTAGTATCGGCCTAAGTAATCAATAATGCCCCATCCCATAAGGGGTAGAGTGGTTGCACATGTTTGGTTGGGACGGTAGTCACACATAAATCTAATCCATCATTTCACCCATGCACAAGATCTTTCTTGGCACATCACTTCTTCCTCAAGTGATGACCTATCTCAACATCACCCTCGGGCATTAGGGGCACCCGATGTTTTTTTTGAAAAGAATGCAACCACGAAGGTTTCATGGCACACATGCATCACTAAGCATCACTACTAATTATTTGCATTGCATCTAGAACATAGCAAGATCATGAGTAAAGCATGCATCATGTGGTGGTTCTTAACTAGGTCACCACCGTCATTCTTATCATCATGCATCCGGGAGTAAATGAGTTCCGAAGAACACAAGGGTATCATGGTCAAAGGGCTGCTTGCCTTATCCTTCCGAGTCTTCAAACCTTCTGGTCCATCTCCGAGTACTCCGTTTATTTCGTCAACTAACGATGGAAACAATCATAATAAGCAACACAACAAAACAAAATGTGAAAGTGCTCTAAAAATAGGAGTTGGATATTTCTAGGATACCTCTGGTCATATGAGAAATGACCAAGGTGGTTTCATGGGTATTGGATCAATGGATGATTTGGAACATTCCAATATGATGGAATCAAGGGGTTTATGGATTTGAAAGAAGTGTATAGAAATATATTTTTGAATAATGAGCAAAGGCACCCATTAATCAAGTCATGATTTTAGAAACATCTAGGAGTTGGTTTCACTGGATTTGGAGTTCAAATGAATTTCCTAGGATGTTGCAAAGTTGATAAATATGAAGAAATGGCTCATTATTTGGTGGGGTACAGAAAGTATTAATAAAAATGTTCCAAAACTAAGTTTGGATATCACAAGCACCTAGGAATTTGAACCACTGCATTTGGATCAAATTTGAGCCCTCTGTGATTTTCTAAAGTTCATCACAGAAAATGAATAATGACATTTTGATAATATTTGTGAAGGAAAAGTCTCTGGAAAAATGTGCATGTTGCACCAACAGGTAGATCATGATTCTAGAAACTACCAGAAATTTGAATCATCAAATTTGGAGTTGATTTGAATTATATATGGATTTTTGAAGTTGTCTGGAAAGTAAAAGAAAAGGAAAAAGGGGGGGTTATACCTATACTGCGTTTTGGGCGCACTATAGCGCCGCAGCGCCCTGGGCCGGCCCAGCAGCACGGCCATACGCAGAGGGCCAAGTGACGTGGAAGGCGCCTTCGGGCCAGGCGTCTTCCCCGTAGGGACGCGGCTTCCACGGATGTGTCTCCACTTATGCGCGGGCCGAGCCTCTCGGTCGCTTACAAGCAGGCCCCGCCTGGCAGGTTCGCCTTCCTCCTCCCGCTCGAACAGAGGCGAGGCAGGGGAGGCAGGGCCGAGCGCTCGCCGGTGTGGCCCCGTCGACTCGGGCCGTCTCCAGCGACTCCCCGGCCACCGGAATGACCAGCGGGGAGAGGCGCATCCAGCCATGGGTAACACGCCTGCCGGGGAGGACCAGGTCGAGCAGGGGCCCAACCATGGCGGAGAAGGGCCTCGACCACCTTGGGCTTCGAGCGCACGGGCATCTCGGGGAGGATTGGCGGAGGTGGGGGACTCCTTGGAGATCGTGTGATCGCACCGGAGTGGCCAGGGGGGAGAGAGGGGCTCGGGGTTGCTCGAATTCGAGCGGCGGCCGTCAGCGAGGCTCCGGCCACGGAGGTGCATTGAGGGCGCGGGGAGAGGTGTGGGTTGGTCCAGGGGATTGCTGGGAAGGAGAGAGAGCGAAGGGGCTCCAGAGGGAGGCCTGGGGCGGCCCTATATAGTCGTCCCGCAGCTCACCGTGGACGCGGCGCATGGGTGGCCGTGGCAACGGCTCGGGAGGCCAGGAGAGTGGGCGAGGAGCTGTCTACGGCGTTCGTGGGTCTTGAGTAGGGCGCCAGGAAGAGAGAGGAGGAGCGGGGAGGTGCCAGAGAGCTTGCGCGTGTGAGGCCAGAGGTTGGAGCTCGCGGGCGGCCGGCGCGCGTGCGAGGGCGTCCACTGGAGGGAGAAGAAGGAGGGGGACAGCGCCGGGGGGCGTTGCGGACGCCGAGGCGCATCGAACAGCGCGAGGGGGGAGCACGAGGTGGTCGGGGCGACTGATTGGGCGAGGCTACAGTGCGCCAGGGCACTGTAGCGTGCTCCAGAGCGCGAACTCTGCATGCCATGGCATAAACAAAGTGTCATTGGCGTGTCCCCTTATGTCCAACCGTGCTAGGGGAAAGTAAACAATGCACAGATGGCCTGGGACGCCCTGGAGGGCCACTGGAGTGAGGAGGGAGGTGAAAGAGGAGGAGAAAGCTGCTGTCCAGAAGTGTAAAAATGGGGTTTTCACCCCTCAATCATTGAGCTGTGGACATGGGGAAGTTACTGGAGGTAGAAGATGATCAGGTTTACCTGTGGTAAGAATTTGAGGTAAAGGGGAATAGTAAAAGGGGTCAAAACAATGGTTTTGGTAAATTGGCAGAAGGTGTTTGATCATGTTTTGGGCAAGCAAATGATCTCCACTGGCTATGACACTTAACAGGATTAAATGGCATATGGAAATAGGGTGTTTCACCAAATTTGGGCTTGTTTGAAGAAACTTGCCAATGTAACTTTGGTGAACCCTAGAAATCAACAGAAATGGTCTCACCATGTTTGAGTTAAGCTAACCATCTCCCCTTGATGCACCACTTGGTGTAGTGACATCATTTGGGGTTATGATCCTGCCCACAAAGTTTGAAGCCCCAGGTAAAAAGTTGATAATGTAAAGTTGTTCAAATTTGAACTTGAACAGAAATGGTTTTGGGGTACTCTGATCAAGTTACCCTTCTCCAAAGCTTGTGCCATTTGGTCTAGATGTCTTATTAGACCATTCTAGCATGTGCACCAAGTTTGAGAGCATTTGGACAAGTTTGGCAATGTAAAGTTGCTCGACTTCAAATATGGACAGAATGGTTTTGAGGGGTTTTGATGATGTTTTTCTTGCTTCCCAAGGCATGGGGCTTGGCAAGATCATCAAATATGTCATATATGACATGATAGAATTTCCCTGGAATTTTTAGAGAATATTTCCTTTGTAAATATTTCAAAAGCTTGAAATATCCAGAAAGGGTTTCTCAGGGATTAGCCCATTATTTTGAACATGACCAAGTGTTGAAACTCTTATATATGGACAATATATGTCCTATGAGTCTCCCTGAATTTTGGCAAATATTTTTGAAATAAATAAATAATTTTTCCCTATTAAAGACCATTTCTGGCCTTAAGAAAAAGTTTTTAAATAAAATATAAAAATAACTTTTAAAATTATACTTTTGTGGTTTCTGGGAGTCCTATAACTACTAGGTTTCAAATATACTTTTTGAAAGATTTTTCACACCCTAATTAAGGTACTTGTAGTGCAAACCTCAATTCAGGGGTTTTTGGAAAACTAATTTTAGAAAAATACTATTTGGCCAAAATATTTTTATAAGAAAATACTATACTGCTCTATACACATGGCATGGTCATTGAGAAAAGGTTTTGGATCAAGGAGATGAAGTATAAGAGTTGGAGGATTTATTTGATTTTTAGAGCACTAGCAAGTAGCAAACAGAAAACCAATCAAGCAAGGTCAAAAACACTCAAAAGTTTTTGTAAATCCACATTTTTAGCATGATTATTAGCTTAAGCAATGTGGCATGAAAAATAGGGTGTGACAGACCTACCCCCCTTACAAGAATCTCGTCCCCGAGATTCCCAGACTAGGCGTGGAAAGGAATACGGAGTCTTGGATACGGGGTAGTCTTCACTTCTTCTTGTTGGTTCTGCTTCCGAGTGGTTCTCCCTGGAATCTTGAAGTACTTGGTGGTGTGGCTTCTTTCTTGTTGCCCTCTTTGATGCAGGATGCTGAGGGGTCTCTTGTATGGGTTAGGTTGGGTTAGTTGTCAAAGGCTCGGTGATCGATGTCCTTGCGGGGACCGGGCTAGTTAAGAAGTTAAAAGTATTTCCAGAGTTGTGACTCGTGGAAAATTTGGTGCACGGTGGGTATCTCAGGTGGTAAATCTTGCTGGTAGCCGTCTACTATTTGTCTGGCAGTGAACTTGAAGAAGGTTGATAAATCTTGGTGTGAGCGTCCCTTCGACATGGAAATGCTTGGTTTCTTCGAGAGGAGTGGTTTGCAGATACGCCCGGTCTCGGACGCAGGAGTTTACTCCTTGATGATGGTGGTCGATGTAGTTCTTCCTTCTTGACAGGGCGGTCTTCAAATGCCTTCTATCCAGCTGTCTGCCTCTTCTTTTGTCTTCGGGCAGACAAGTAGGCCATCAAATAATGATGTTACCCAACTTGTCCAATTACTCCATGAGGTCTATGGGGTACGCAAGGTAGGCTGTGGTATTGGTGGTGGTCTCCGTTGAGTATTGGCAGGGGTCTTCTTGACTCAGAGTCAAGGCCCGTGGTCGGAATCTGACCATGTTGTGGTTTGGTGGGGCTTAAGGGTTTCAAGGATTCTAGTGAGTGAGTGAACGTTTATTATCTTATCCTTAAGCACGGTTTCTGAGATGCCAATAGCTCTATCTAGTACTCCGAACGAAAAAGCATCTCTATTCTAAGGAAACACGGCATATGCCACTCCAAGATCTTGTTTCCTTCCTATAGATCAACTCCAATAGCCCGGTAATTTTCGTCAATCACCACATAATCCAACAATTCTACAAATCCGATATCTACGGTGTTCCACAAGATCTCAAGTCCCTATAAGGTCCAAATACTTGGAAGGACTATGCATTACGATAGTAAGTCCACCAAATTCCCAACATCCGGGTCAAGTAAACTCCAAGGTCATGATTATATAGATCCCTGAATCAACTTCGACGAATAATCCAATCTCCTAGGTTATTGTCCACCGGGAAGCATGGTATCAGGATCAGGATCATTAGTCTAATACAATTTACTCCAAACCATGCAGACATATCTAGCATCTATACCCAACCAGAATCACCTACTTACATCCAAATCTCATGCCCGACGAGAATTCCTACATGCTTCCCCAAAGTCATGATCCCACCAATATGAAACCTCACAATCCATCAAGGTCTCACATAATTCCTTGAAGTCACTGATATAAAGCCACCAAGTCATCTGTCTTATATCCTCAAATTGGTCTACCTATGGCATCGCCAGTTCTTGTGCTATATTAGGATGAAAATGTGCTCACTCACTGTGTCCACTAGTTCCTTTACGAACCCAGTGTTGTGCAAGGTTGTAGAAGCCTAACTGGTTCTCTTGTAATACTATAGGTTAAGCGCATGGTTAAGGATCCGGGCTGGGGTGCCTCGCGAAGTCTCAAAGGGTCTAGGAAGGGGTTACTAGTCTGGCGGGTTAAACATAATTCTACGAGGTTGCACTTGGTCGTGGAGGTTGTAGCAGGAGTCTTCAGTGCCAGTTGGTTGCCGAGGTAGAATCCTTGGTGCATCTTGTCTTGCGGGTCTTCAGTTGGGGAGAGAGAAGAGAGGGAAAAAGTAGCGTAGAGGAGGGGAATGCCTAAAGGGGGTTCTATAGTGCAAGTGGAAATAAACAGGTGCAAAAAGGCCGAAACAAAAGAAACAAGGCAAGGAAGATGATATAGCCATGCACTTGTTGCCTAGGGCAAAAGTGCGACTTATATCAAAACACAAACAAATAAAAGCAAGCAACACACAATCATGGTTCTATTCGAACCATCATACGGACTCGACTGCGCATAGGGGGTACACGACTCATCCTACCCTAGGGGTTCTCGGACTCAGCAGTCGTGACTTGTGCCTCGTGCAGTCTTCTGAGCTTTCCTCAGGTGTTGCTATGTCCCTTGTAGTTGTTTGATGAACGATCCGGGTTGAGCCTGAAGAATCTTCAACAACTTCTCGCTTGATGAGGTGATGTGGTGAAGGTGCCTCCTTGTAGCTGGCGTTGACTTGGTCTTCTCTTGTCTCTTTAATCATGACGATCCCTTGTGCCTTCTGGGGCGTCGAGGGTACCAGGTAGGCAATCCTTTATGCAATGACATTAACAAGGCATAGTAGAAGTTCAACATGTCGGTTACGTTGATGACAACATCGACACCAAGAGCGGGGGACGAAGAGAACCGTTTTCCTGCTCACTATAGTGAGGCGGACCAATGGCGAGGTTCTCATCCACCGGTGGTTGCTGACACATCAACAGTAGTGACAAGATTACTCTATTAGCGAGGCATATTATGATCTTGCATAACCTATACCCTGGTCATCGTAGGCCAATGTTGCATCATCCTGGGGCACTGTCAAGGGTGTCACCATCTTCTGGGTCTTCATGTCCTCATTCCTCGAGGATGGATTTTCTGTTGGCATCGTCTTGTCGTGGTGTCGCCAATCTTGCGTTCAGAAGTGGTGGGTGAGTGCTTAGCAAGGTGTACTCCACAAGGATTACAGAAAATCCAGTGGTCAGGGGCATAGGGGTTCTAACGACCAAAAGTTTTGAAGGGGAAGAGATCAAGTATAGCCTGGTTTCCGAAAATCTGAGAAGGGAAGAGAAGTATAGATAGTTCTGAAAACTAGTAATAGTTTTGAAAATAATTTTACCCTAACTAACGACCATGCTTACTAAGGCTTCCTACAGTCAGGACGGCTCTGATACCAGCTCTGTGGGGACCCCGACTCATAAGTCGTGATCACCGAATGCACGTGTACAGTGATCCTAGAGATCAATGCTCACTGAACACACAGAAGCTGAATAACAAGAGTCTTACATCCATACATACCGTATTACACAAATAGGACCATTATGGTCAAGTCTTGAGTATATCACTGCAGCGGAAATCCTCAATAACAACTTGGACCCATGCCATCTGCCTTAACCCTACAGGCATTCTGACTGGGAAGCGTCCTAGCTCGCATGCTCGTCACCAAGAAATCTTCATCATATCCTGTTCTCTCCTGCCTGGCCAATAAAATAACCAGTGGCAAGCCAATGAGTACTTTGAATGTACTCGCAAGCAACCCATGATTTGGTTCTAGGTAACAATGCAATTGTACAACAATGAGCAATCTAGCTACGAGCTAGAATAAATATTCTATCATCAAGTATATGCATCAATAAATTCTCGTAACCTCGAGGACAGGTTACTGATATCAACATGAATAGGATTCAACTCAACGAGTCAAGTCACCACCTTGACTCATCACACACACATACTTTCACTGATATAGTAAAATTCTGGACATAGTTGAAGTAGCACCACCCAACTGTCCATGACCGTGGACACGGCTATTCGAATAGTTTTACACTCTGTAGAGGTTGCGCACTTTACCCACAAGATCCGGGAAGCTTTCGTGTCACCCACGATCCCGCAGTACCTCAAGTACTCGGGGGAAGCACCCGGTCATTATCTTTCCTTAGACGACACTAACATAGGGTCCACTCGTTGGTGCACAGCCTTCGAGTACAAACAGTAAATCATGGGACTTGCCCTATTTTCAATGTCACGCGTACACGAAGGGACCAACGGTGTGTCCGGTGCCCTGTGAAAACAGTCATGGTCGCCTATCCGAGCACGACCCCGTCCCGGGAAAGACCTCAAGTCTTCTCGTCACTAGTAATGTTGGCACCTTGCTAGTATCGGCCTAAGTAATCAATAATGCCCCGTCCCATAAGGGGTAGAGTGGTTGCACATGTTTGGTTGGGACGGTAGTCACACATAAATCTAATCCATCATTTCACCCATGCACAAGATCTTTCTTGGCACATCACTTCTTCCTCAAGTGATGACCTATCTCAACATCACCCTCGGGCATTAGGGGCACCCGATGTTTTTTTTGAAAAGAATGCAACCACGAAGGTTTCAGGGCACACATGCATCACTAAGCATCACTACTAATTATTTGCATTGCATCTAGCACATAGCAAGATCATGAGTAAAGCATGCATCATGTGGTGGTTCTTAACTAGGTCACCACCGTCATTCTTATCATCATGCATCCGGGAGTAAATGAGTTCCGAAGAACACAAGGGTATCATGGTCAAAGGGCTGCTTGCCTTATCCTTCCGAGTCTTCAAACCTTCTGGTCCATCTCCGAGTACTCCGTTTATTTCGTCAACTAACGATGGAAACAATCATAATAAGCAACACAACAAAACAAAATGTGAAAGTGCTCTAAAAATAGGAGTTGGATATTTCTAGGATACCTCTGGTCATATGAGAAATGACCAAGGTGGTTTCATGGGTATTGGATCAATGGATGATTTGGAACATTCCAATATGATGGAATCAAGGGGTTTATGGATTTGAAAGAAGTGTATAGAAATATATTTTTGAATAATGAGCAAAGGCACCCATTAATCAAGTCATGATTTTAGAAACATCTAGGAGTTGGTTTCACTGGATTTGGAGTTCAAATGAATTTCCTAGGATGTTGCAAAGTTGATAAATATGAAGAAATGGCTCATTATTTGGTGGGGTACAGAAAGTATTAATAAAAATGTTCCAAAACTAAGTTTGAATATGACAAGCACCTAGGAATTTGAACCACTGCATTTGGATCAAATTTGAGCCCTCTGTGATTTTCTAAAGTTCATCACAGAAATGAATAATGACATTTTGATAATATTTGTGAAGGAAAAGTCTCTGGGAAAATGTGCATGTTGCACCAACAGGTAGATCATGATTCTAGAAACTACCAGAAATTTGAATCATCAAATTTGGAGTTGATTTGAATTATATATGGATTTTTGAAGTTGTCTGGAAAAGAAAAGAAAAGGAAAAAGGGGGTGTTATACCTATACTGCGTTTTGGGCGCAGTATAGCGCCGCAGCGCCCTGGGCCGGCCCAGCAGCACGGCCATACGCAGAGGGCCAGGTGACGTCGAAGGCGCCTTCGGGCCAGGCTCTTCACCGCAGGGACGCGGCTTCCACGGATGCGTCTCCACTTATGCGCGGGCCCAGCCTCTCGGTCTCTTACAAGCAGGCCCCGCCTGGCAGGTTCGCCTTCCTCCTCCCGCTCGAACAGAGGCGAGGCAGGGGAGGCAGGGCCGAGCGCTCGCCGGCGTGGCCCCGTCGACTCGGGCCGTCTCCGGCGACGCCCCGGCCACCGGAATGACCAGCGCGGAGAGGCGCATCCAGCCATGGGTAACACGCCTGCCGGGGAGGACCAGGTCGAGTAGGGGCCCAACCATGGTGGAGAAGGGCGTCGGCCACCTTGGGCTTTGAGCGCACATGCATCTCGGGGAGGATTGGCGGAGGTGGGTGACTCCCTGGAGATCGTGTGATGGCACCGGAGTGGCCAGGAGGGAGAGAGGGGCTCGGGGTTGCTCGAATTCGAGCGGCGGCCGTCGACGAGGCTCCGGCCACGGAGGTGTATTGAGGGCGCGGGGAGAGGTGTGGGTTGGTCCAGGGGATTGCTGGGAAGGAGAGAGAGCGAAGGGGCTCCAGAGGGAGGCCTGGGGCGGCCCTATATAGCCGTCCCGCAGCTCACCGTGGACGCGGCGCATGGGTGGCCGTGGCAACGGCTCGGGAGGCCAGGAGAGAGGGCGAGGAGCTGTCTACGGCATTCGTGGGTCTTGAGTAGGGCGCCAGGAAGAGAGAGGAGGAGCGGGGAGGTGCCAGAGAGCTTGCGCGTGTGAGGCCAGAGGTTGGAGCTCGCGGGCGGCCAGCACGCGTGCGAGGGCGTCCACTGGAGGGAGAAGGAGGAGGGGGACATCGCCGGGGGGCGTTGCGGACGCCGAGGCTGTTGGGGAACGTAGTATTTTAAAATTTTCTTACGATCACGCAAGATCTATCTACCAGATGCATAGCAACGAGAGGGGAGAGTGAGTCTACGTACCCTCGTAGACCGAAAGCGGAAGCGTTAGAACAACGCGGTTGATGTAGTCGTACGTCTTCACGGCCCGACCGATCAAGCACCGAAACTACGGCACCTCCGAGTTCTAGCACACGTTCAGCTCGATGACGTCCATCGAACTCCGATCCAGCCGAGTGTCGAGGGAGAGTTCCGTCAGCACGACGGCGTGGTGACGATCTTGATGTTCTACCGTCGCAGGGCTTCGCCTAAGCACCGCTACAATATTTATCGAGGAGAACGGGGGGCACCGCACACGGCTAAGAGATCAAGAGATCAATTGTTGTGTCTAGAGGTGCCCCCCTGCCCCCGTATATAAAGGAGGGAGGGAGAGGTCGGCCCTAGAGGGGGCGCACCAAGTGTGGGGAGTCCTACTAGGACTCCCAAGTCCTAGTAGGATTCTCCTTCCCTTTCCGGAGTAGGAGAGAAGGAAAGAGGGGGAGAGGGAGAAGGAAAAGGGGGCTGCACCCCTTGTCCAATTCGGACCAGAAGGGGGGTGCACGCCTCCTTCCTTTTGGCCTCTCTCCTCTATTCCCGTAACTCCCCGGTACTCCGAAAATACCCGAATCACTCGGAACCTTTCCGATGTCCGAATATAGTCGTCCAATATATCGATTTTTACGTCTCGGCCATTTTGAGACTCCTCGTCATGTCCCCGATCTCATCCGGGACTCCGAACTCCTTCGGTACATCAAAACTCATAAACTCATAATAAAACTATCATCGAAACCTTAAGCGTGCGGACCCTACGGGTTCGAGAACTATGTAGACATGACCGAGACACGTCTCCGGTCAATAACCAATAGCGGAACCTGGATGCTCATATTGGCTCCCACATATTCTGCGAAGATCTTTATCGGTCAAACCGCATAACAACATACATTGTTCCCTTTGTCATCGGTATGTTACATGCCCGAGATTCGATCGTCGGTATCTCAATACCTAGTTCAATCTCGTTACCAACAAGTCTCTTTACTCGTTCCGTAATACATCATCCCGCAACTAACTCATTAGCTGCAATGCTTGCAAGGCTTATAGTGATGTGCATTACCGAGTGGGCCCAGAGATACCTCTCCGACAATCGGAGTGACAAATCCTAATCTCGAAATACGCCAACCCAACAAGTACCTTCGGAGACACCTGTAGAGTACCTTTATAATCACCAGTTACGTTGTGACGTTTGGTAGCACACAAAGTGTTCCTCCGGTATTCGGGAGTTGCATAATCTCATAGTCATAGGAACATGTATAAGTCATGAAGAAAGCAATAGCAGTAAAACTTAAACGATCATAGTGCTAAGCTAACGGATGGGTCTTGTCCATCAGATCATTCTCCTAATGATGTGATCCCGTTGATCAAATGACAACTCATGTCTATGGCTAGGAAACATAACCATCTTTGATCAATGAGCTAGTCTAGTAGAGGCATACTAGGGACACTGTTTTGTCTATGTATTCACACATGTATTAAGTTTCCGGTTAATACAATTCTAGCATGAATAATAAACATTTATCATGATATAAGGAAATAAATAATAACTTTATTATTGCCTCTAGGGCATATTTCCTTCAGTCTCCCACTTGCACTAGAGTCAATAATCTAGTTCACATCGCCATGTGATTTAACACCGATAGTTCACATCGTCATGTGATTAACACCCAAAGAGTACTAAGGTGTGATCATGTTTTGCTTCGTGAGAGAAGTTTAGTCAACGGGTCTGTCACATTCAGATCCGTATGTATTTCGCAAATGTCTATGTGTCTACAATGCTCTGCATGGAGCTACTCTAGCTAATTGCTCCCACTTTCAATACGCATCCAGATTGATACTTAGAGTCAGCTGGATTTAGTGTCAAAGCTTGCATCGGCGTAAACCTTTACGACGAACTCTTTATCACCTCCATAATCGAGAAACATTTCCTTAGTCATCCAGTTACTAAGGATAATTTTGACCGCTGTACAGTGATCTACTCCTGGATCACTATTGTACCCTCTTGACAAACTCATGGCAAGGTACACAACATGTTTGGTACACAGCATGGCATACTTTATAGAACCTATGGCTGAGGCATAGGGAATGACTTTCATTCTCTCTATATTTTTCTGCCGTGGTCTGGCTTTGAGTCTTACTCAACTTCACACCTTACAAGTCAGGTAAGAACTCCTTCTTTGACTGATCCATTTTGAACTACTTCAAAATCATATCAAGGTATGTACTCATCGAAAGTCTTATCAAGCGTCTTGATCTATCTCTATAGATCTTGATGCCCAATATGTAAGCAGCTTCACCAAGGTCTTTCTTTGAAAAACTCCTTTCAAACACTCCTTTATGCTTTCTAGAAAATTCTACATCATTTCCGATCGAAAATATGTCATTCACATATACTTATCAGAAAGGTTGTAGTGCTCCCACTCACTTCTTGTAAATACAGGCTTCACTGCAAGTCTGTATAAATCTATATGCTTTGATCAACTTATCAAAGCGTATATTCCAACTCCGAGATGCTTGCACCAGTCCATAGATGGATCGCTGGAGCTTGCACATTTTGTTAGCACCTTTAGGATTGACAAAACCTTCTGGTTGCATCATATACAAGTCTTCTTTAATAAATCCATTAAAGAATGCAATTTTGTTATCCATTTGCCAGATTTCATAAAATGCGGCAACTGCTAACATGATTCGGACAGACTTAAGCATCGCTACGGGTGAGAAAGTCTCATCGTAGTCAACTCCTTGAACTTGTTGAAAAACTTTCGCAACAAGTCGAGCTTTGTAAACAGTAACATTACTGTCAGTGTCAGTCTTCCTCTTGAAGATCCATTTATTTTCGATGGCTTGCCGACCATCGGGCATGTCAACCAAAGTCCACACTTTGTTCTCATACATGGATCCCATCTCAGATTTCATGGTCTCAAGCCATTTTGCGGAATCTGGGCTCATCATCGCTTCCTCATAGTTCATAGGTTCATCATGGTCCAGTAACATGACTTCCAGAACCGGGTTGCCGTACCACTCTGGTGCGGAACGTACTCTGGTTGATCTACGAAGTTCAGCAGTAACTTGATCCGAAGTTTCATGATCATCATCATTAGCTTCCTCACTAATTGGTGTAGGAATCACTGGAACCAGATTCTGTGATGTACTACTATCCAATTCGGGAGAAGGTACAATTACCTCATCAAGTTCCACTTTCCTCCCACTCACTTCTTTCGAGAGAAACTCCTTCTCTAGAAAGGATCCACTCTTAGCAACAAAGACCTTGCCTTCGGATCTGTGATAGAAGGTGTACCCAACAGTTTCTTTTGGGTATCCTATGAAGATTTACTTCTCCGATTTGGGTTCGAGCTTATCATGTTGAAACTTTTTCACATAAGCATCGCAGTCCCAAACTTAAAGAAATGACAGCTTAGGTTTCTCGTCAAACCACAGTTCATACGGTGTCATCTCCACGGATTTAGATGGTGCCCTATTTAACGTGAATGTATCTATCTCTAATGCATAACCCCAAAAGTGATAGTGGTAGATCGGTAAGAGACATCATCGATCGCACCATATCTAATAAAGTACGGTTATGACGTTCGGACACACCATTACACTATGGTGTTCCAGGTGGCGTGAGTAGTGAAACTATTTCACATTGTTTTTACTGAAGGCCAAACTCGCTAACTCAAATATTTTACCTCTACGATCATATCGTAGAAACTCTTATTTTCTTGTTACGATGATTCTCCACTTCACTCTGAAATTCTTTGAACTTTTCAAGTGTTTTAGACTTGTGCTTCATTAAGTAGATATACCCATATCTGCTCAAATCATTAGTGAAGGTCAGAAAATAACGATACCCGCCGCGAGCTTCAACACTCATTGGTCCACATACATCTGGATGTATGATCTCCAACAAATCTGTTGCTCGCTCCATTGTTCCGGAGAACGGAGTTTTAGTCATCTTGCCCATGAGGCATGGTTCGCAAGCACCAAGTGATTCATAATCAAGTGATTCCAAAAGTCCATCACTATGGAGTTTCTTCATGCGCTTTACACCATTATGACTTCAACAGCAGTGCCACAAATAAGTTGCACTATCATTATTAACCTTGCATCTTTTGGCTTCAATATTATGAATATGTGTATCACCACGATCGAGATCCAACAAACTATTTTCATTGGGTGTATGACCATCGAAGGTTTTATTCATGTAAACAGAATAACAATTATTCTATGACTTTAAATGAATAACCGTATTGCAACAAATATGATCAAATCATATTCATGCTCAACGCAAATGACAAATAACATTTATTTAGGTTTTACACTAATCCCGAAAGTATAGGGAGTGTGCGATGATGATCATATCAATCTTGGAACCACTTCCAACACACATCGTCACTTCACCTTTAACTAGTCTCTGTTCATTCTGCAATTCTTGTTTTGAGTTACTAATTTTAGCAACTGAACCGGTATCAAATACCCAGGGGTTGCTATGAACACTAGTAAAGTACACATCAATAATCTGTATATCAAAATATACCTTTGTTCACTTTGCCATCCTTCTTATCCGCCAAGTATCTAGGGCAGTTCCACTTCCAGTGACCATTTCCTTTGCAGTAGAAGCACTTAGTTTCAGGCTTGAGTTTTAGCTTTGGGTTTCTTCACGGGAGTGACAACTTGCTTGTCATTCTTCTTGAAGTTCCCCTTCTATCCCTTTGCCCTTTACTTGAAACAAGTGGTCTTGTTAACCATCAACACTTGACGCATTTTCATGATTTCTACGTTCGCCGACTTCAGCATTGCGAAGAGCTCGGGAATTCCTTTCGTCATCCCTTGCATATTATAGTTCATCACGAAGTTCTACTAACTTGGTGATAGTGACTATAGAACTTTGTCAATTACTATCTTATCTGGAAGATTAACTCCCACTTGATTCAAGTAATTGTAGTACCCAGACAATCTGAGCACATGCTCACTGGTTGAGCTATTCTCCTCCATCTTGTAGGCAAAGTACTGTCAGAAGTCTTATACCTCTCGACACGGGCATGAGTATGAAATACTAATTTCAACTCTTGGAACATCTTATATGCTCCGTGGCGTTCAAAACATTTTTGAAGTCCCGGTTCTAAGCCATAAAGCATGGTGCACTTAAACTATCAAGTAGTCATCATACCGAGCTTTTGTCAAAACGTTCATAACGTCTACATCTGCTCCTGCAATAGGTATGTCACCTAGCGGTGCATCAAGGACATAATTCTCTGTGCAGCAATGAGGATAATCATCAGATCACGGAACAATTCCGCATCATTGCTACTAACATCTTTCAACTTAGTTTTCTCCAGGAACATATAAAAAATAAACGGGGAGCAACATCGCGAGCTATTGATCTAAAACATAGATATGCTAATACTACGAGGACTAAGTTCATGATAAATTAAAGTTCAATTTAATCATATTACTTAAGAACTCCCACTTAGATAGACATCCCTCTAGTCATCTAAATGATCACGTGATCCAAATCAACTAAACCATGTTCGATCATCACGTGAGATGGAGTAGTTTCAATGGTGAACATCTTATGTTGATCATATCTACTATATGATTCACGCTCGAACTTTCGGTCTCCAGTGTTCCGAGGCCATATCTGCATATGCTAGGCTCGTCAAGTTTAACCCGAGTATTCTGCGTGTGCAAAACTGGCTTACACCCGTTGTATTTGAACGTAGAGCTTATCACACCCGATCATCACGTGGTGTCTCGGCACGACGAACTTTCGCAACGGTGCATACTCAGGGAGAACACTTATACCTTGAAATTTAGTAAGGGATCATCTTATGATGCTACCGTCGAACTAAGCAAAATAAGAAGCATAATAAGATAAACATCACATGCAATCAAAATATGTGACATGATATGGCCATCATCATCTTGTGCTTTTGATCTCCATCTCCAAAGCACCGTCATGATCACCTTCGTCACCGGCGCGACACCTTGATCTCCATCGTAGCATCGTTGTCGTCTCGCCAACTATTGCTTCTACGACTATCGCCACCGCTTAGTGATAAAGTAAAGCAATTACATGGCGATTGCATTTCATACAATAAAGCGACAACCATATGGCTCCTGCCAGTTGCCGATAACTTTACAAAACATGATCATTTCATACAAAACCGTATAACTCATCATGTCTTGACCATATCACATCACAACATGCCCTGCAAAAATAAGTTAGACGTCCTCTACTTTGTTGTTGCAAGTTTTACGTGGCTGCTACGGACTTAGCAAGAACCGTTCTTACCTATGCATACAAAACCACAACGATATTTCGTCAAGTATGTGCTGTTTTAACCTTCACAAGGACCGGGCGTAGCCACACTTGATTCAACTAAAGTTGGAGAAACTGACACCCGCCAGCCACCTGTGTGCGAAGCACGTCGGTAGAACCAGTCTCGCGTAAGCGTACGCGTAATGTCGGTCCGGGCCGCTTCATCCAACAATACCGCCGAATCAAAGTATGACATGCTGGTAAGCAGTATGACTAGTATCGTCCACAACTCACTTGTGTTCTACTCGTGCATATCATCTACGCATAGACCTGGCTCTGATGCCACTGTTGGGGAACGTAGTATTTTAAAATTTTCCTACGATCACGCAAGATCTATCGACCAGATGCATAGCAACGAGAGGGGAGAGTGAGTCTACGTACCCTCGTAGACCGAAAGCGGAAGCGTTAGAACAACGCGGTTGATGTAGTCGTACGTCTTCACGGCCCGACCGATCAAGCACCGAAACTACGGCACCTCCGAGTTCTAGCACACGTTCAGCTCGATGACGTCCCTCGAACTCCGATCCAGCCGAGTGTCGAGGGAGAGTTCCGTCAGCACGACGGCGTGGTGACGATCTTGATGTTCTACCGTCGCAGGGCTTCGCCTAAGCACCGCTACAATATTTATCGAGGAGAACTATGGTGGAGGGGGGCACCGCACACGGCTAAGAGATCAAGAGATCAATTGTTGTGTCTAGAGGTGCCCCCCTGCCCCCGTATATAAAGGAGGGAGGGAGAGGTAGGCCCTAGAGGGGGCGCACCAAGTGTGGGGAGTCCTACTAGGACTCCCAAGTCCTAGTAGGATTCTCCTTCCCTTTCCGGAGTAGGAGAGAAGGAAAGAGGGGGAGAGGGAGAAGGAAAAGGGGGCTGCACCCCTTGTCCAATTCGGACCAGAAGGGGGGTGCACGCCTCCTTCCTTTTGGCCTCTCTCCTCTATTCCCGTAACTCCCCGGTACTCCGAAAATACCCGAATCACTCGGAACCTTTCCGATGTCCGAATATAGTCGTCCAATATATCGATTTTTATGTCTCGACCATTTTGAGACTCCTCGTCATGTCCCCGATCTCATCCGGGACTCCGAACTCCTTCGGTACATCAAAACTCATAAACTCATAATAAAACTATCATCGAAACCTTAAGCGTGCGGACCCTACGGGTTCGAGAACTATGTAGACATGACCGAGACACGTCTCCGGTCAATAACCAATAGCGGAACCTGGATGCTCATATTGGCTCCCACATATTCTACGAAGATCTTTATCGGTCAAACCGCATAACAACATACATTGTTCCCTTTGTCATCGGTATGTTACATGCCCGAGATTCGATCGTCGGTATCTCAATACCTAGTTCAATCTCGTTACCAACAAGTCTCTTTACTTGTTCCGTAATACATCATCCCGCAACTAACTCATTAGTTGCAATGCTTGCAAGGCTTATAGTGATGTGCATTACCGAGTGGGCCCAGAGATACCTCTCCGACAATCGGAGTGACAAATCCTAATCTCGAAATACGCCAACCCAACAAGTACCTTCGGAGACACCTGTAGAGTACCTTTATAATCACCCAGTTACGTTGTGACGTTTGGTAGCACACAAAGTGTTCCTCCGGTATTCGGGAGTTGCATAATCTCATAGTCATAGGAACATGTATAAGTCATGAAGAAAGCAATAGCAGTAAAACTTAAACGATCATAGTGCTAAGCTAACGAATGGGTCTTGTCCATCAGATCATTCTCCTAATGATGTGATCCCGTTGATCAAATGACAACTCATGTCTATGGCTAGGAAACATAACCATCTTTGATCAATGAGCTAGTCTAGTAGAGGCATACTAGGGACACTCTGTTTTGTCTATGTATTCACACATGTATTAAGTTTCCGGTTAATACAATTCTAGCATGAATAATAAACATTTATCATGATATAAGGAAATAAATAATAACTTTATTATTGCCTCTAGGGCATATTTCCTTCAGAGGCACATCGAACGGCGCGAGGGGGGAGCACGAGGTGGTCGGGGCGACTGATTGGGCGAGGCTACAGTGCGCCAGGGCACTGTAGCGCGCTCCAGAGCGCGAACTCTGCATGCCATGGCATAAACAAAGTGTCATTGGCGTGTCCCCTTATGTCCAACCGTGCTAGGGGAAAGTAAACAATGCACAGATGGCCTGGGATGCCCTGGAGGGCCACTGGAGTGAGGAGGGAGGTGAAAGAGGAGGAGAAAGCTGCTGTCCAGAAGTGTAAAAATGGGGTTTTCACCCCTCAATCATTGAGCTGTGGACATGGGGAAGTTACTGGAGGTAGAAGATGATCAGGTTTACCTGTGGTAAGAATTTGAGGTAAAGGGGAATAGTAAAAGGGGTCAAAACAATGGTTTTGGTAAATTGGCAGAAGGTGTTTGATCATGTTTTGGGCAAGCAAATGATCTCCACTGGCTATGACACTTAACAGGATTAAATGGCATATGGAAATAGGGTGTTTCACCAAATTTGGGCTTGTTTGAAGAAACTTGCCAATGTAACTTTGGTGAACCCTAGAAATCAACAGAAAAGGTTTCACCATGTTTGAGTTAAGCTAACCATCTCCCCTTGATGCACCACTTGGTGTAGTGTCATCATTTTGGGTTATGATCCTGCCCACAAAGTTTGAAGCCCCAGGTAAAAAGTTGATAATGTAAAGTTGTTCAAATTTGAACTTGAACAGAAGAGGTTTTGGGTTACTCTGATCAAGTTACCCTTCTCCAAAGCTTGTGCCATTTGGTCTAGATGTCTTATTAGACCATTCTAGCATGTGCACCAAGTTTGAGAGCATTTGGACAAGTTTGGCAATGTAAAGTTGCTCGACTTCAGATATGTACAGAATGGTTTTGAGGGGTTTTGATGATGTTTTTCTTGCTTCCCAAGGCATGGGGCTTGGCAAGATCATCAAATATGTCATATTTGACATGATAGAATTTCCCTGGAATTTTTAGAGAATATTTCCTTTGTAAATATTTCAAAAGCTTGAAATATCCAGAAAGGGTTTCTCAGGGATTAGCCCATTATTTTGAACATGACCAAGTGTTTAAACTCTTATATATGGACAATATATGTCCTATGAGTCTCCCTGAATTTTGGCAAATATTTTTGAAATAAATAAATAATTTTTCCCTATTAAAGACCATTTCTGGCCTTAAGAAAAAGCTTTTAAATAAAATATAAAAATAACTTTTAAAATTATACTTTTGTGGTTTCTGGGAGTCCTATAACTACTAGGTTTCAAATATACTTTTTGAAAGATTTTTCACACCCTAATTAAGGTACTTGTAGTGCAAACCTCAATTCAGGGGTTTTTGGAAAACTAATTTTAGAAAATACTATTTGGCCAAAATATTTTTATAAGAAAATACTATAATGCTCTATACACATGGCATGGTCATTGGGAAAAGGTTTTGGATCAAGGAGATGAAGTATAAGAGTTGGAGGATTTATTTGATTTTTAGAGCACTAGCAAGTAGCAAACAGAAAACCAATCAAGCAAGGTCAAAAACACTCAAAAGTTTTTGTAAATCCACATTTTTAGCATGATTAATAGCTTAAGCAATGTGGCATGAAAAACAGGGTGTGACAGTTATGAGAATATCTAGGCATGATCATTGTATATAGGCATCACGTCCGTAACAAGTAGACCGAAACGATTCTGCATCTACTACTATTACTCCACACATCGACCGCTATCCAGCATGCATCTAGAGTATTAAGTTCATAAGAACAGAGTAACGCCTTAAGCAAGATGACATGATGTAGAGGGGTAAACTCAAGCAATATGATATAAACCCCATCTTTTTATCCTCGATGGCAACAATACTATACGTGCCTTACTGCCCCTACTGTCACTGGGAAAGGACACCGCAAGATTGAACCCAAAGCCAAGCACTTCTCCCATTGCAAGAACTATAGATCTAGTAGGCCAAACGAAACCAGTAATTAGAAGAGACTTGCAAGGATATTATAATCATACATAAAAGATTTCAGAAAAGAATCCAATATTGTTCATAGATAATCTTGATCATAAACCCACAATTCATCGGATCTCGACAAACACACCGCAAAAATATTACATCAAATAGATATCCTCGAAGATCGAGGAGAACTTTGTATTGAGATCCAAAGAGAGAGAAGAAGCCATCTAGCTAATAACTATGGACCGAAGGTCTGTGGTAAATTACTCACAACTCGTCGGAGGGGCTATGGTGTTGGTGTAGAAGCCCTCCGTGATCGATGCCCCCTCCGGCGGAGCTCCGGAACATGCCCCAAGATGGGATCTCACGGGAACAGAAGGTTACGGCGGTGGAATTAGGGTTTCTTCGTGCTCCCCGATGTTTTCAGGGTATATGGGTATATATAGGAGGAAAAAGTACGTCGGTGGAGCAACGTGGAGCTCATGAGGGTGGGGGCGCGCCTACCCCCTGGGCGCGCCCTGCCCCCTCGCGGGCACCTCTTTTCTTCTCTGACTTGTACTCCAAGTCTCTCGTGAAGATATCGTTCTAAAAATAACTCTCAAGGTTTCATTCCGTTTGGACTCCGTTTGATATCCCTTTTCTGCAAAACACTGAAATAGACAAAAAAAAACAGCAATTTGCACTGGGCCTTGGGTTAGTAGGTTAGTCCCAAAAATAATATAAAAGTGTATAATAAAGCCCAGTAAACATCCAAAACAGAATATATAATAGCATGGAACAATCAAAAATTATAGTTACGTTGGAGACGTATCAAGCATCAGTATGTATGACTAAACCTTCAGGATGTCATATTGCTTCCTTTAGGTTTTTGAAAAACCAGGTCCAACTCTCAGTTGACTCCCCTTCAAGAACACCATATGCAACAGGAAATAACCAGTTGTGAGCATTTAGGGCACATGCTACTACAAGTTGGCCCCTGAACCTACCATGCAATGCAGTTGCATCTACAGCCAAGTATGGCCTGCACCCCTCCAAGAACCCCTTCTGACATGCTTTGAAACATACAAAAACCCTTCTAAAACACTCCTTGTACAATTTCTTTCCTTCCAGCTTGCATTGCATTGTGTGCTTGTAAATTTAACAACACTTCCTGGTCAAGCCCTCTGTACTTCTGCTTTGAATGCATAAAGTAATTGAAAACTATCACTGTACTTACCATAGATCTTGTCAAGTGTCATCTACTTATTGTTGGGAAATGTTGCATGGAACAAAAAAATTCTACGCACACGCAAAGATCTATCCATGGAGATACATAGCAACGAGGGGGAGAGTGTGTCTACGTACCCTCGTAGACCGTAAGCGGAAGCGTTTTACGACCCGTTGATGTAGTTGAACTTCTTCGTGCTTCAACCGATCAAGTACCGAACGCACGGCACCTCCGCGTTCTGCACACGTTCAACTCGATAACGTCCCTCGCCTTCTTGATCTAGCAAGACGTCGAGGTAGTAGATGAGTTCCATCAGCACAACAGCGTGGTGACGATGATGGTGAAGTGATCTCCGCAGGGCTTCGCCTAAGCACTACGAAAATATAACCGGGGATGTGAACGGTGGAGGGAGGCGCCGCACACGGCTAACCAATTGTCGGGGGTGTGCTAGGACGCCCCCCACATTAATATAAGTGGGTGGGGGAGGCTGCCATGGGGTGCCCCAAGTAGGCCGAATCCTACTTGGGGTCCTCCTTGGCCGCGCCCCCTGCCATGTTTGTTGGAGTTGGAAGGAAAGAGAGGGAAAGAGGGAAGGAAGGGGGAATCATATTCCTCTTTTTCTACTCCTATCCTATGTTTCAAAAAATCTTGGGTTCATATGAGTTTCTTCTTTACTCCTGGGCGCTCTTGTCTACTTGTGTTTTGCCTCTTTGTGTCTCACACCCAAGACGTTTGGAACGTGTTTGATTCGAACTTTTGTTACACGACGTTCAATTATATTGTTACCTGATTCTCATAAACATGTTTAGTTATACTGGACTGTAAACGGGTACCACACAAACTAGCATGGCCCAACTCAAGCCCAACCCCCATCCCTCCCTCACCGTAAATAGACCGCTTTACCGGACAAGGGTATAAGCGAACCGAGGACCGCTCGAGCAAACCCTCCGCCGCCAACCTAGTCCATTCTCTGCCCCAGTTCTTCTTCTTCGTCTAGGTGCTACTACTCGTCAAGGCCCCGATCTCCCGTTCAACTTCCTCCATGTCACGACCACCTCGTCACGGGAACACCGGTACGGGCGGCGCGGGAAGAGCAGCAGTGCCCGCCCTTCCCCTTCATAGACAGGTGGTGCTGGCGCTGAATGCACCCGGAGCCCCGATCCCGTCCTACTCCACAAGCAACCCGCCACGACGGAGCAAGGATGACGCTGCGCAAGTAGCGGCGGCGGCGGCGGCGGCCGATTCCATTCCATCCTTCAGGTAGCGGTTTTTCCATGGATCCAAATTTCGATCTTTGTGATTTCTATTGCATGCGCCTAACATGCTTCAAATTCCAAATGTTGAGATTTGTGCTTAATGCTTGTAGTAATTTTTTTTAATTCTATAAATCTAAAGATTTTTTTATGATTTTCAAATTTTAATGCACGTCTATTATACAGCGGGGGTGAAAGCTGTAAAAGGAACATTAATGTATTCATCAAATAGCAAATTGCCAATTTAAACAAAATAGAATAAAGAATACACGCATACACCTCGCTGTCATTTTACCCTTTACCATTTACGTCGTTTCCTATTTTACCTTGCCATTTACGAGTACGCGGCTGGAAACAGAAAGAAACGCGACCTCGTCCTGGTGTTGCTAGTCTGGCCAGAAGGGCCCACCAAACTCGTGGAGGGTCAAGCGAGTTCCCAGTTGACTCCTAGAATTTCCTTCACTCCCCTTCGGCCATCCCCAGCGCCCACTTCGCCTCCCCTGCCCCCCGCGACAGCGCTCCCCTCACCCCCTCCGCCGAAGCTCGCCACCCCAGAGAAATTTCTCCCCCATCAGCCCCGTCGTAGGCTTCTTCTCCCCCGTCGCACTGGACTGGTGTAGAGTTGGCACCCACCAGGACTCGATTCGGTAGGTTTGCTGGTGACGAACCCTAACTGGCTCCCGTTCTGTTCCCGGTAATCCGAGGATTCATTTCTCTCCAATGCGTTCAGTTTCTTGGCGGCTAATCTTCGGCGGCGTTTGGCTGGGCATTGAGGAACCATGCTTAACGTCAAGTCCGAACCTGCAACTGCAATGGATGCAGTGGGGTGAGTCAATTTTGCCTTTTAATATCTGAAAGCCGCAATGTTCTTTGTGCACAACGGAAGGAGCACAGCACACCATTCAGTTTTATGGTTTTCCTCCAAGTTTGCTTTTCCACTTCAGCATATGGAGTTCTCTAGAGAACACGAAGAATACCATTTTAGACTTCATGCCTATGCGCTTTATGTTTTAATTTGTTCGAATTTGGTCCTTCAGAATTCAGATGTACATAAACAATTGTACGTAAACCCATGCTGGAGAAGTTAATTTTTACAGTTTTGACTAGGTTGGAGTAACATGGTGAATCAGGATAGAATACATTGATGTCCATTGTAGCCAGTGTCTGTCAGCCGTTCGACGCTGTTTTCTCTTGAGTGGCCGGTTGTTTCGGCCTACTCTTAGGCTTGTAACTAATATTCGTTCTATCAATGCATCGAGACGCAAGCTTTGCTTTTTCTCGAGAGGAAAAAAAGAGAGTAACATGGTGAATTGTTTGCCTGACAATAAATTGTAGGCGCAGTTTATTTTGAACACAAATTATATAGTTGTGAACTTGAATCTATCTTCTGAAAAAGGACACCCTGCATTTTTGCTCACAGATACCATTCTGTAGGTCTGTGCTGGACTCAGGATGTTACGCTTTACTATCATTTGAAATGGCATGTCGCTTCTTTTTCGCGAGTGGAAGTGCCATACTACTTCTTTTGCGAGAATAAGTGGCATATAACTTTACTAGACCTAGGTTAAGGCAAAACAATGACAGAATGAAGGAAGCTTTGGTTCTTATGTTTCCGACAGTCATGTACTTTCTTTATATCCTAATTAACCTGAACATGCCACCTCTATTCCATCTAATATTTTCATTGCCGTAAATATTTGAATCTTTTCTATCAGGAATCTCGCACCATTATTATTTTTAGACAAACTAAATACACATGGGCTTCGAAAAAGACAAATTGATACTTCCACGTCACCTCAGAGCCAAATTGATCATGAATTTTGAACATCTAGATCTTAGCCCATCCTTGACAGAGCACAGTTACTCAATTGTTACAGACTTTATCTTCTGGTTGTTGTTGCTGTAAGAAATCATGGAACATGATAGTAAGTTCTTTGCATACTCATGTGCAGTGAATCTGAAATTGAGGAGCATGAACGGAAGGTAAACAGATACCAAGCTGAACTTGCAGCCCGCATCAAGGCCAAATACTTCTCTAATAAGGCTTCCGACGGAGGTACTTCTGAACTCTTCAGCTTCATGCATTAAATAGATTCACCTTAATAGATGTACATAATCACCTAGTATTCTGTACTTTCTGAAACTTGTTTTGATGTCAGATAGGTTGTTCTTTTCATCTGATATTGTAGCAGTTGTCATTTGTTCAGAATGCATCAAATTGCTTTCCAAAAAACTGGATGAAATAAGCAAAAGGAATTAAACCTTGTAGTTGTATTGTTTAAGTTTTCTTCAGTGTGGGTCAGGACAAAAAGCATCCTACATGTTAGTTCATATTTGCTCCACAACTAAGTTAAGGGTAGAATTCTATTGTAAATTTTATCGAGTCTTGTGGGAACAGAGCTCCATACAATTAAGCACACAACCTCTGTGTCAGGCATCCTATCTTGATTTTTGATCTCGAAATATGATGGTGTTTCCATTTATGTATTTTCTAATGTACAGACTTCCAAGTATGCAGAGGTAGGGTTGATTTAAGCTCATCTGATTTCAAGTGAATTACTTGGTTCATATTGTAAATGGAAAAAATATAGCATGTCTTGTACTTCTGCTACCTGGTAATAGGAAAATAACTTAGGCATTTTCATTCACAAGTCAGCCAGATATCGATAACTGAAAATCTGATACATAATTTTGAAATATCTCTACTGAAGGTCACATTTTAATTGTTACTAGTAACACTAAGTTTCAACAAGAACCATGGGTCTAATTCGCAAAAAAAAAAACAAGAACCATGGGTCTGCGGCTATGTTTTTGCCAACGAGTGATATCTCCCACATGATATTTTGCATGTATGGTATGACCTTTGATTGTAATTTTTTATGCACAAGTACATGCTATATTTGATCTTCATGCCTAGTTCGTCAATCTGTATTGACAATGATCCATTCTTTCTCAATATGGAGTAGTCAGCATTGTAGTCATGGTATATGATTATTGAATATTGATTATGCTTTTTGAATTGACCCTTTTAATTTAACAAATGATTTGAAATCAACATGTTGAAGCACTATGAATCTATGGTTATGGAAACATACTATTGAAAATTATTAACAATAGTTATGTACTTTATGTTCACATTTTTCTCAGCCATTTCCTTTTTGAATTTGCATATACTTTATAGTGTCCACTAGCTTCTCAGGGGAAAATAGTATAAAAGTGACTTTATTGAATGGGACATCTCATTTCTGAGGTGGTCTTTTAGGTCAATTTGCATGTTTGCCTTTTTTAGAACTCAGTAGTGAGGTGTGACTGACTGATAATTGTGTTCACATTTCCTGATCACTATTAATTATGCTGGTCCTTTTTGCTAATAGACCGTGTCAATGTTCAGTTCCTCATCTTTGTTTTGTTAATAGGAAAAATCTTTGAAGAAGAAACTATTGTTGAAGGCGAAACAATCCATTCAAGCAGGTGTGTTTCCTGCATGTCTGTGTGTAAATATCTCAAATTTGAATATAGTAATAATTCCATTTTCTGTTCTTAGGTGGCCGTGTACAAGTTCGTATGCGAACCCGGTAAATTTTCTCCAAGAGAAGAACGGCCATGAGAAGAGGGATTCTCCTTCTTTAGCAGCAGATTCATCTGCCAAGAAAGATTCTCCATCTGTGGTAGCTGAAGCCTCGCCAAAGAATAATGCAGGTGTTCCGGCAACAGAAAACAATCTAACACCTGCCAAGAGACAGGTATCCAAGGAGACCTGATGGGATAACAGTAGGCTGGTGGATCGTTGTATGTTCTCAAGTCTAAAGACGTGCAACAACCCGAAGCATGCAAGTATCATGAAATAAAAATCCGTCCAGCAGATGTATGTAGGCGATGCTTGATTCATTTTGTCGAACCGGTTTCAGCATCTGTTGGGAACAATTTTCTGTCTCAAGTCTCAAGGTATATGCTACCTGAAGCTTATTTTTTTAATAAAAAAACTGCCCTGCTTGTTTGTAGGCGATGCTACATTCATTTCGTTGAATCTGTTTTAGTACTACCTGTTGCGAAGAATTGTTGTAGTCTTGATATTTTATTTGGTTGCTGAGTATTTGTGGTAAAACTTTAACCAGCTGCTACTCTGAGTATCAGTATGCACTTTGAATTAAGTTTTGTGATATCATGTTGTGTTATCCCTCTGGCGGCGCGGGGGGAGAAACCCTAAAACCGCTGCCACCTTCCTTTTAGGTTCGGCCAGCTCTAGGTCATTTTCTCCAACTAGCGTGATGCGTATGGGGAAGCTTCGGCGGTTGTGACGCCCGAGGTCGCGGAGTGGAGGTGCACCTCCGGGCCGCGTCCTGGTTCAACTCTTGGGTTGAGACTGCGGTGTTGTGGGTTGTGCTCTGACCAGGATGTGAGGAGCTCCAGGCTCCAGATATCTGATGGTGGGGTGCTTCCATGATGTTGTCTCGACTGTAGGTGTGCAGTTTCTCCAGACGGAAGTCCTACTCGTTTCTAGTGATGACAAGGCCCGTGGGGTTATCATATTTCTTTGTTGAAGGTGTCATCGAGGAGATTCGGCCCCTCTCATGTCCTCTAGTTCTAGTCTTTGGGTGAAAACCTAGATCTGCCTTGTTGAATTGGCTTTGGCTACACCCTTGACGTTCTTTCTTTGATGGAAGCATCGTTTTGGAGATTAGACCTCTTGGCAGGAACACCTGGGTTGTGGTCAAGTGGTTGGTCAGGAGCTGGTGGTGATAAGGTGGCGAGTCCGTTTGGAGCCGACCATTGGTTGTCAGTGTTGGGCAGAGAGCACACTTGACATGCATGCAGTGTTAGACGAATCAGGTTGGCCGCCCTCTCAAGATCGGAGCGACACATGTCCACCTTCTATTGGCTATGTCTTCTGTCTCCGGTGTCGATGAGGTCGTTGATTGCGGAGGTTTTGTCCTTTGCGGCAGGGGCGGTGCTCTTCGGTGAAGTTGCAACGAAGTTGAAGTCATCAGTGCCTAGATCCCCTTGTTAATTATTTACAGGAAGGTGTTACGTGACATAGTCACATATTAACAAACTGACAGGGCCACACACTTAATGGTTAGTGGTTTGATAAAGTACTTGAAGATCATAGGAGAATGAGAGAAAGGCACCGAAAGTGTTATGAATGTTTTCAAAAATGTTCTGGGAGTGTCACAAAAGGCCCTAGAAGGTCCGAGAATATTATGAAAGGGCATGTAACTTTCTCAAAGGCTCTAGAAGGTCCCAGTGGGCTCCTCCCTTGGCTGGTCCAAGGGGCAACAACCACATTGGGCCCAAGGTGTTGTGGGCCCTCCCATCTTGGGGGGCA
>LR738713.1:548250638-548266109 GCA_902687465.1 Secale cereale | reverse complement strand
TTCCCCCCCCCCCCCACGTGTCTTCTTTTTACTCAGTATACACAATGTACATTTGTAGAGCACACATGAAACATTTTTATGAAAAACTTTGGGCATTTTTCAAATACACGATGTACATTTTCTGAATACACGGTAGCATTTTTCCAAATAATTTGCATATTTTTTAACTAAAATAAACATTGTTTATCCAACAAGAACAATTTTTGAATTGTATAAAGTTTTTTTTTAAATGCCACAAACATTTTTTTTAATCGACAAATTGTTTCTGTAAAATGTCATGTGCATTTTTAAAATCATGCAAAAACAATCATTGTATTTTAAAATATCTTAAAAACATTTTTGAAACTTTTGATTTTTTTTAAATAGTGGGCACATTTTTAAAATTTACAAATTTTGTTTTGAATTACTTGAATATGTTTGTACATTATATAACAAACTATTTTATAGCACAAGCATTTTTCGTACACATGATTAACATTTTTCTATACATGTTAAAAAATTCAAATGCATGATTAACATTTTCGAACGATCAACTCAAAAAAAAATCCTAGATGAAAACATAACAGAAAAGTTGGATAAACTCTTTGCTTTGGATCTATTTATACTTTTCGAGTATATTGACAATTCCAAAAAAATTGCTCATACTATGATTATCACAAGCGGTTGTATATGGCCCTATTGTCTAGTGATGCCCCTATCGTCTAGTGGTTCACGACATCTCTCTTTCAAGGAGGCAGCGGGGATTCGACTTCCCCTCGGGGTAGAGAGTATTATGAATGGTCTTTTACATCTGTGTCGCTAACTCGAACCCACTACTCAGATTTGCCCCTAATTTCGAAGTCTGCTCAAATTTGCCCCTCTGTCGTTAGGTGCCATTATAGAGATGCCCTTCCGTGCAGTTTTCGTCCGGTCAAAGAGCTTTGACCGCTATCTGACCGTTTCTTTGACATTTTTGCCCTTGTGTCCATGTGCCACTTACTGGTGGGTCCCACTCTCAAAAAATAAAATGAAAAATACTTTCTCTCACCCCCTCTCTCTCACACACACTTACATGTGGGCCCCCTCATCCATAGAAAAAGGAAACACTGTCTCTCTCACCTCCCTCTCCCCCCTGCCGAACGACGGGCCGACGGCCACTATCTCTCAACTCCGGCGAGAGTACTGAACGGGCATCGCCTCTGTCGCTGGCCTCCCCTGACGCCGTAGTCCTCTGTACCTCATGCTCTCTCCACCGCCCGCCCTCGTTCCTCTCCCACCCTCTCACGCAAGCACGCCAGCGAGTGCCCCGTCGCCGGCGTTAGTCAAGGATGTGGCCAACGGCAACTTGAAGCGCCGCTACCTCGCCAGGAAGCTCATATGCCTTGACCTCGTCCAACCAACTGACGATTTTGACCAGAGATGTCCAACACAGAGCGCCAAAACGCATCTTCCCCGCCTCTGAGCTCGGACCGCCGCCTTTGATTCGACGCCGTTGAAGCATGTCGGCCGATCCCGGCGGCTCCTATGGCACCCTTATGCACCACAAAAGACTTGGTAGTCCTCCATAGCAAGCTCCATGACCTCGGCTCGTCTTCCCCATGAGCTCTGAGCTCTTCCATGGCCGCCATCTCGAAGTCATCGCTTCGGTCACCCCCGAGCCCCAGCGGTGCCGCCGTCGTGCTCCGAGTGGGCTCCCTATTGTCACACAAACCGTTCCCCTCTCTCTACCCCTCGCATGGTTGCTGCCCCACTTGCGTCGCCCGGAGCCCCCGCGGGAATGGTCGCCGCCGTTTGCTCCGGCGACCATATGGTCCGATGACCACGTCCCTGGATGCGGTAGAGCCACGCCTATAGCCTGGTTCCCTCGGCCGTCCTCCTCGCAGCATCCCGGCGTTCCTCCGCCGCAGGATTTGGTCGCCGCCGGCCACCGTCGACCCAATCCACAAAATATTTCTGGAAAATATTAATAAGGCAATGACATGTGGGCCCAATATCTGTTTGAAAAGTCCTTTTTCTCTTTTTCTTTTTCTTTTTTTAGACTGGCCCCACATGTAAGTGTGTGTGAGAGAGAGGGTGAGAGAAAGTGTTTTTCATTTTATTTTTTGAGAGTGGTCCCACATGTAGGTGAGACAGGCAGAGAGAGGAGGGAGAGAGCTTTTTATTTTTATTTTTATTTTAGTGGGTCCCACACGTAAGTGACACATGGAGGGAGGGGTAAAAATGTCTAGAAAACATCACGTTCACGGTCAAAGGCCTTTGACCGGACGGTAACGGCACAGAAGGGTATTTCTATAAGTGCACATAACGACGGAGGTGCATTTTTTAGCATGCTTTCGAATTAGGGGTATATCTGATTAGGTGGTTCGAGTTAGTGATAGAAATGTAAATGGCCCTATTATGAAAGGAGGTTAATCATATCTTTGGCTTCGAACAAGGGGGGAGGGTCCTTTGAAGCTTCATCAAATCCATGGCACAAGGTCCTTCTTAGTTCCTTCTTCCCGTTCACTATTCTCGTGGCCTGATACGAGTTATTTAGTTCGTGTCTCCTTGTTCTTGAGAAGAACGGAAGGTTCATTCGCGGCACTCGTAGACATAGTTGTATTTCAGACCCTCTTCTTTCCCTAAAAAGCTGATCAATCAAAACAAGAGAAAAGCAGAAGCGAAAGCTCGAGTCGAAGAGTGGAGGTCGCTCGGTAACTCGAGTCGATCAGTCCCATTCATTCTTGCCCGAAACAAGTGGGCTATTCATTCCGGTGCCACCTTTGTTCAATGAAGTTCATGTTCTCTATTTCCCAAAACCCATTCGTTCACCGACCCGTGGACCAAAGGTTTAAAGCTTGGAATTGAGCTTTCTAGCTTTCTAGCTTTCTTTAGTACAATCTCTTTGAAAATTCAAAAAAAAAAAGAAATAAAAAAATGTTCTAGTTCCGTGACACGAGCTTGACTGTTGCTCTGAGACAATAGATATCTTGGTTGGGTCCTTCATCAAAGGCTCCCTTCCCTACTGAGCATACAACAAATGAAGGTGGTTAGAAAGATGGCACATCGATCTTTTGCAAATGTGCACGCCATTTAAAAACAAAAACATTAGGAAAGAAATTCGAAAACGAAATAAATAAATATGAAATACTTGAACTAAAACCATGACGAGTACTCCCTTCGTTCCTAAATATAAGTTTTTTTAGACATTTCAAATGGACTACAACATACGGATGTATGTAGACATATTTTAGAATGTAGATTCACTCATTTTGCTCCGTATGTAGTCATTTGTTAGAATCTCTAGAAAGACTTATATTTCGGAACGGAGTGAGTAAATCGGAACGGAGGGGGAAACTTGCGTGTCTCTACAGCCAACAAGAATACAAGACGGGGGTGGAAATGCGCGAGGAGCAGAGCGCACGGCGAGAAAATTGTCCCATTCGCCGTCGCCTTCGCTGGGGGTTTGCGATCAGACCGCCAACCGGGATCGATCTCTCCCCTATAATTTTCTCCGAAATATACATCGCTGCACGAACGACCCGACCTTCAACACTCAACAGTCGAGTTAACTAAAGAAAAGGCGTCCACGGGACCGCCTTGCGCCAATGTTTTCGACGCGTGCAGGCTGCAGGCACAGACGCGCTGATCGTGTAACAAATGGGAAGCAGCGCCCCCTCTCGTTGGAGGAATCTGAGTATCTGACCATGATCGTGCCAAAACCCCTTGTCCTGGCACTGGCAGGCAGGAACCCCTAGCGACGACACGACACCGGCAGAGCAGAACACACGTACCCCCAAAGATCGTACATGCTTTTAGCAGCACCGTGCCGTGGCCCGTGCGCGTAGCATTGTCCGCTTCGGCGTCAGCTGCATGCGCCGGGCGCGCGCACGCACGCACGCTTTGCGCCGTACGACCGTGCATGCGAGTGGATCAACGAACACGCTACGCTGCGCACGGGAGGACGAGGTAACCCGATGGCCAACATTTGTACTCGCCAGGAGCACTTGATCCTGAGCATCGAAACGGAGCAACACAAGTGACGGAACAAATTCTAGCCAACACAAACCCCTCGCATTACATCATGAGACGAGATATCCTCCAGCAGCAGCAGCAGCAATTCATCAGCCGCTGCCACCGCCTCGTGCGCCACACATAAATGCAGACAGAGCACAATTCCCATCCACAGGATTTCATTTCACCCCGTGGGGCTGCTCAACCCCTCTTTCCAGTTCCAGCCCCGAATACAACAAGAACACGACCGATTTACACACGGCCACGCACGCACGCACGGCGCACGGAGCAGTTAATTAAAGGCTCCAGCTGTGCACTGCACGCACGCACGGGCAGCAGCAGCGGCTTCAGTCGTCATGTTGCTCGTGCATGTGGCCTCTGCTCTGCTGCCCGTCCCGTTGGCGGTCAGACGATTGATAGCTGGACAAACAAAGTCGGGCCGGGTGGCTCTCAGTCTCAGGTCGCGCGCGGGGCTGGCAATGGCATCTCTCATCAATCACATTTGGTAGGCGTCCTGGGACGGCCTGATGCTGAGGTCCTGCGAGTGCGAGTGCGAGGAGCCCATGGACGGGTACGCCATCTGCGCAACGTGATCGCTGAACGGGCCATTCAATGCGTGGGCCATCTGCGCAATCCATACAACAAAACCAAACGTAAACCTTATCAGCAATCCATCACTTGTTCAACATGTTAGCAATTCATTCATCCACATGTTGTTTATGCATGAAGCTGCTGCACACGTTAGCTATGTATATGCATGCACGTACTTACTTGTTCGAACTATTCATTTCATACTCCTACTGGCCAGGCCAGGCGAATGAATCTAATAGGCTGCTAGCTGCTAGCCTACAGGCGTAGGTCTCAGTCACCCTATGGTCTATCTAATCTAGCACATTGGTAGGTAATGGATCTTTGGGAGCTGTGTTGACTGCTGAGGTACTATGGTTTTGGGAGCAGATTAAATTGTTTATCTTAATGAGGTCTGTCATCCTCTAGCTCGTTGCTGGAGTAGCCAAACAAAGCATACTGGCATATGATCAGTTGTCGAAGAGATGCTAACCTGGGAATGGGATCCATCTTTTGCTCCTAGTTGCGCTTGCATGATTCTTCTGAACACGTCCGAGTTTGCCATGGCGGCGGCGCCTCCCTGCATCAGGCCCGGCTGCGACAGCTGCAGCTGCGGATGCATCATCTCCGGGGAGAATCCCATCGACGAAGACACCCCAGGGAAGCGAAGAAGCTGTTGTTGACAAGGGACCATTGGACATGCGTGGTTAGTTAGACATTCCTTGAAAGGCTACTGGTGGAAGGAAATTAGTAGCATGAGCGATGATGCACTTACATCCTTTGAGAGAAGCCCTTCTATGTTGAGATCAAGCCTTGGGTTTACTGTCGCGAGCTTCATCGATAAGAACTGCAAATTGCAAAGCGAACGAGTGTCAAAACTCTGGTGGTTGTTTACCATCACTGACGTACCAGTTACTAGAACACACTACTGATCAGTTATCTGTATCCAGTGATCACTGACATGCTAGTTACTAGAGCAAAATATTCAGTTATCTGTACCCAGTGACTGTACTTCTTCCGTTACACCTGACACGTAGTATGTTCAAAGCTACTAGAATGTATGCTCAGGTTGCCTAGATAGATTCTCAGAGGAATTGTTGGTCGTTACCTCAACTTGTCTTTGCAGGGACTGAACATAGTTGATGATCTCGTCGAGCATCACCGCCTTCCCGGTGACCTGAATTCAGTTCAAGGCACAGAACATCTTTCACATTTGCTACGAAATACTAGGACTGATCAGAAACACGTAACTTCTTTCGGTGGAAAAAGGGAGTACCTTGCTGCAGCCGGGAACAAGGTCCTGTAGAAGCTTCATCCTCTCACTGATCTTCTCCCTTCTCAGCTGCACAAAGGAGAAAAACATCCATGGTTTCAACACCACTCATGTGCTCAAATGCATACATACTGCATCCATGCTAGTGAAACGAGGAAGCGGCGTGCAAAATCTGTGTACCCTTTCAGCTAGGCTGTGGCTGTTGGTTGCCTGCCCGCGCCGGGCTCGGACATGGATGTAGTCTTCCTTCTCGGAGCTCTCCTTGGTACCCTTCCCCTTGGACTTGCCGCCGGTCGTCGTCCCCGTCGCCGGGCTGCTCTCCTCGCCTTTATCTTTGCTCTGGACGCTCTCGTTTGCGGAGTCAGCGGCCACGTTGGAAGACTGAACCTGATCGCCTCCACCCATGGCCTGAATGAAACACGGGACATGTTTTCTAAACACCGGACGCAGGTACTGAACTGAAGCTGGAGACAGTTTCAGCGAGAAGCACACGATGAGCAGCGAGCAGTATATACCTCGCTGGGCCTTCTCCTCTTCTTGGAGTCGGACCCTTTGGACGAGCAGTCTCCGCCGGCTGCCTCCGGGCTCGGCACGCCACCGCTCCCGGCGAGCTCCGGCTCGGCCTTGTCCCCTCCTTCCTTCCTACGATGATCCAAGTACCCCTCCCCGAAAGCGCTGCCCATGTGCTGATCGCCCGCCCCACCGAAGGGGCCTGCGCCCATCATCCCGCCACCGGCGCCGGGGCCGACGAAGCACGATGATCGCGCGGCGCGCTCGATGAAGCCCGAGTCCACGGGGAAATGGCCACCGAGGCCAGGCGGCGGGAGGAACCCGGGCACCGGCGCCAGGAACCCTGCGCCGTGCTGCGAGGCCGTCGGCCACATGCCGGACGCGAAGGAGTCCATCATGTGGGGATGCTGCTGCTGGTGCTGGTGGTGGTGCGCCGAGAAGCCGCCGCCGCTGAATTGGCTCTGCCACTCCACGGGGATGCCACCGCCGGGGCCAGAGGACCCATTGCCCTCCATCCCTTTCTCGCTGCTCTCGTTCATGTCCATGGCTCCTAGCTAGCTGCCTGCTCGCACAACAAGCGGAGCAAATGGACTCCTCCGCTGGCCGAAAGAACCCGAGGGAGAAGATGAAGTGCTGTGGTCGGGCAGGGCCGTGTGGGCAATGCGATGTGAGCGGCAAGCGAGGCGGGCAAAAGCTCTTAACTTAAGGCAGCGAGCCTATGGACAGAAACGGCAAGAAAAGGAGAGGCGGCCACTGCAGATTGTGGCGCTAGGGGTTCCGGCGAGAGGCGTAGGAAGAAGATGGGCTAGGAAAAGAGGGAGACGCATAGACCATGCTTACATAGCTAGAGGGAGTGTGGAGGCAAAGGCTCGTGGCATTTGTAGGACTACACTGCTAGTACTACTAGTTCCTCTTGACCACTACCACCAGAGGCCCTACTAGTTTTTGTGCATGGTTAACCAGAGAGAGAGAGAGAGAGGAGAGAGGCAACAAACAGCTTTAGTCCTCTGCTCCTCCTCCTAGTCACAAACTGGCCACCACCGCCATCCATGGCCCTGTTTTTGTTTTGTTTAAGCATAAAAATGTTTAGGGCACCTTAACCGTCCCCGCTTTATCTTTCCTTTGTTAACAGCCCTTTAATCATGGTGTTTACCTTTGCTTTCCTTTAGTTACAACTCCCTCCCTCCGCCTGGTTACTTACTTGCTTGGCATCGCACCGCACCGCACCGCTGATAGCAGAGCAGGAGAGGAGCAGGCGTAAAGAGGCATCCCTGACATTGCCAACCCTCGCAGGCATTAGTTTATGCTCGCTTTCTCAAGGTGCCTGCCTGGCTGTAAAACTTGTGCACCCACCCCGCTCATCATTATTTGACTGTTTGCACTTCTTTAATCGGTGGACACGGGCAATTATTTACACGCCCTCCGTGATCGCCATCATTAGTTTTTGCTCAATGGGAAATTGGTGGTCAACATTAGGAGGGGCTGCGATCGAGGCCTCGCCATTTTGCCCCCCACGGCAAAGCAACGCCGCTTTCCTTCCATTTTCATTTCGTTTCATTTCATTAAGGGGGGATTTGCTTCCAAGCGGCGTAGGAAACTCGTAGGAGTAGGAATTGTCCTGTTTTCTTTTTGTTGCGAAATTAAGAGCTGAGAATGAAACCTTTGGTTTGGTTGATTGATTGGAGGAGCTGCGGTCTGCCCCAGCTGCTGGAGATGCTTTTTCTCGCAGGCAGAGTTGAGATTCTCCTAATCTCAATCTTTCTGTGGCTGCAGTAGGATAAAAACAATTCGTTAGCCTCGGGGTTAGCGAAGGCTCGAATCTAGCTTTAGATTAGTTAAAGCCTACCACCCATGCAATACTTTTATTCACTCCAAACACGCTTTTGCCCCCCTCCCCCCCTTCCCTCCTCCTTAAGCTTTCAAAATCCGGGCTTAAGAAAAGCATCAGCAAGGAAGGAAGGAAGCAGCCGTGTCATAAGCCATCCGTGCTGATTAACACTGCAAGAAGTGAACTGCAAGTTATTCCCTTGCTTACCTCCTCCATTCCTCTTTATCTTTCTACTCAACACTGCAGCGTCCCTCCCTCCACCCATCCATGCCTTTTCCCCTCCTCATCTGCTGATCTGCCTACCATTAGTGGAGCCATTAGTAAACTGTTCGCCCCAAAGCGGGAAGGAGAGGAGAAGAAAATAAAAAAGCAAAGGGAGGGACGTACGTATACGTAGCGAATCTTGAGAGAGAGAAATGCCGGGCCAAAGACTGGAAAGGATACGACTTCAAACTGCCCAGGGCATGGACCACGAGCTGCTGCTACGTAGATAACAAGCCTCGATAGATAGATAGATTCCTAGACCAGTCCCCAGCTTAGCTCTGCCTCTGCTTTTCTTTTTCCCCTCCTCATCTTATCTTTGAGAACGAGAAGGAGAGGAAAGACCGTGAGGCAGCCTCGTATGGAATCGTAGACGGGGTTGGGGTTTTGTTGGGGTAGCCCCTACACATGGCCTTCGCCGTCCACGACCCGGTGTCCGTCCGCACGCGCCTTGCCAGTCCTGTGCGCGGCAGCGCTGGCCGGGCTCGGCACAAGGCATTTACCCGCGCCATGCCATGCCATGCCACCTCCGTCGTGCACCGCAGTCATTGAGGGATGGAACTGGACCCGACCGCCCACCAGATTATCTTCTTCTGCATCATTATGCTCGCCAGAAAGGTTGCCGCAGATCTATGTCTCCCTTCTCCAATCATTGCCGCACAAATTCATGTGTTGTAGTAGTACCATCCGTCCGTGCTCTCTCGCGCCAATGCGAATGCGCCTGCACCGCATCACGGACGGATAGCGCGCGAGGGCAGCGTATCGACGGGCGACGCGCAAGAGCTTTGCTGTCAGCAGCAAGGGAGGATGAGCTGAAAACAAGAGCTTGTCAAGAGAAATAATTTAGAGCAAATAGGCAGTACTGATGTGATGAGAGTGACTACATACATGAGTTTAGGTCCTACATGCTGGCATCCGGTGTGAGTGAGAGCACAGGATTGATTCCTGCAAACAAAACAGATCCAACAAATAGCAGCCAAAGAACTGCAAGTAAACAAACGGAATAATGTCTGCGTGAGATTAGCTGGCAATCGTCTCTTTAGGGGGTAAGTCTAAAGCTAAAATACACACCCCTGCTAGAATGGGGCAAGAGTTTCGACATCGGATTCGTTCATCTCACAGAATCTGCTCCCTGTATTGACTGTCCTGCTTAGCAAGTTCTGAACGGATGTCTTTTTTTCTTCCCAGCAAAAAAAATAAAATGCACAGCTTTGCCTTTTAAAATTTGAACATCATCAGAACAGCACACAGCAAGTGATTTAGGTTTTGATTAAAAGAAATTATCTATGATCCAGAACATATATAAAGAATTTTGATTTGAACATGCTAAGCTTCCTCAAAGTTTTAAAAAAAAACACCAAACAATCCACCATGCCTATCATAGTTTGTACTAGTACATGCTACAAAAGTTTGTGCAAACACTTGCTATAAAGAGATTTGATTCGAACATGCTAAGCTTCCCCAAAGTAAAAGAAAAAAGAAAACGACCAAACAATCCACCATGCCTATCATAGTTTGTACTACATGCTACAAAAGTTTGTGCAAACACTTACTACCAAGATGTATCGAGAAGCAAAGAGCACAAAAGCAGTCTTAACGGGATCATTACCAAGGATGAATGATTTGTGTTGAACATGGATGATTCGATTACAGGGCAAGTTGGCCCATAGTATCTCCACATTGTGAGTACACCTCTGTGTTAATTCAGCATTTGTTCCCATGTGCTAGGGTACAGGATCTCTAATTGTGCTTAGGAAAGCGTATGTTACACCTTTCTGTAAACCATAAACAAAGCACAGTCCATGGCAAAGCCAGCTGCACGCGAGATGCAAGTGAGTATATTTTTGGTAAAGGTCGATGTTAGGTGAAACCTTCCTTGTGGGCTATGATTCACACAAAGCGGTAACAATTACCGATTATTCTAAACCCTAATTATGCATTATGGCGTACGCTAATGGTCTTATTATACTCTAGAGCAGTGATTAGAGCTACAAACTAGGGCATAGGGTGCAAAATACAAAATGCATACCTGGGGAACACTAAAGAACTTCCCCCAAGAGGAAAATAAACTAATAGTGTTGATAAGGGCAGCAGGCTGTTTATTAAGGCCAACCTGTTAATGATTGGCGTGGAGCTGGGGCATTCTACACTATCATATAGCATTATGTGCGTGTGCATATGTGCATGCATGCGTGTGTATGTTGCCTTGTGTGAAGAGAGAGAAATAAATAAATTTGTAATCATGATGTACCACATCTGGTCGCTTACTAATGCCGTGTAGAACTTTCTGGTGCCTAAGGGAACATATAATAGTATAAACAATAGTTATTTCTAATACCCCTCAACATAATCTTGGATGAATGCAAAACACACCGCTCAATGGTAGAGAAAATGTTATCTATAACTTGTCAAAATAATGGCTCAAACACTCCACAGCAAAGTGGTCATTTGCATGAAAGACAGCTTGGTTTGTCTTTGGAGTTCTCCCCCCTTTACCTCACCAAAATCGGATGCAGAAAAGTTTTGAGATAACCAGCGTCTCACTATTGGAGATTCCTGTTCGATTATCAATCAACTAACATGTAAGCTACCCATTCAAATGATATAACTCACATAGAAAGATAGAGCTACACAGCCCTGTTTCTCTTAAGAACTCAGTTGCTTACAAATGTTAGAACGTCCTATTTTACATGGGACAAGGTTGATTAGATTAACTGTTGTCCAGTCTCTCTAAGTCTGGTGCTATCTACTTATAAAGCAATGGCAAACATCATATGATGTGAAAAGTGAAGATGTATGATGCTTTACATCCTTCCTCTTTATCATGAAGATGTCCTTGTAAAATATCACATACAGATGCAAATATTAATATAATTGCAGAGATAAGAGTAAACATTCAATTTTGACATATAAGAATTAAACTTTAAGATTAGCGGCTTTGATGCAATCATGCAAAGTTTCGCTAGCAAAGACAACTACACCTTCAAGAATGTGATACTTACACCTAGGAAGCCTTCCCGTCAGACAGCACCCATGCTATAATGCCAAATAGGCATGCGTTTGCATCATCCACTGTCCTTTTGTTCAAAAGCAAAGCTCCTACATCCACCAGACCACCAGGTAGTAATAACAAGAGCACGGTGGAAGTGATTACTTATATCCAATAGTGTTGATCTTTGTCCTTGTTACCAATCTCACTCTTTAGATGGTTCGTAAATTCAATAATTACTATCACTTGTGCAGAATGCTGCATGTCTCTTCTGAAATCAACAACAGGTAGCAAGGGAGATAATAATACTATCATAAAAGTGGTAGTGGGTAGCTGCTATCCCAGGAGTTAAAAAATTTAGTACATGAGTTTCTGACGCCCTCAAGGGCAGTTACCGAAGAACACAGCAGCAAGCTAAATCCATCAACCTCAGCCTTTGCCCAAGAATGTGCAATCAAATGGCTTACGGAAAATCTGCAAATATAGATGTACCTACAAGGCTACTACAATGTAGACGTATCTATCATGTGCAAAATAAATAAATAGCATAAAGGCTAATACATGGTGTGAGATGAAAAAAAAAGTATGGACAAGGTCTCAGTTCACAGGCCAAAACTAAAAGCAGAAGGCCTAGTTGGTCCTGTGGCTTAAGCTTTTCTCATTCAAATGTGAGTTTATGTGAAGCAGTCATCCTCAACTGTATGATGACAGTAATGACATTTGGAAAACAGCATTAAGTATGTATCAGGTAATTGATGATTTCTAGTCCCTACCATTTGAAAGGATGCATAATTATCAGAATTTAATGGCACTTTTGCGTAGGGCATACACCTCAGATTCATGTTCAGTATTGAATCATGGGGACTGAAAAGGACAATAATTAGGTTTCAACTTGCTGAGACACAAGAGGGTGGTCATCATGGTGTTGGTTTATGGGTAGCTTAGCATTTAAGAGATATGAAATCGAGTCAAGAGCTTCATGGCACATCTAAAAACCTTTCTCAAATGGACAAGTATAATCATTGCCAGAACATTTCTAGCATGCTATATATGTCTGTGTAACAAGAAAACTAAACGGAACTGAACTGCAGCTCATCTGAAAGGTTACCAGTAATCTCCGCAAGAACAAGACCCTTCTCTGAAACGATGAAATCGATTTGCATCCCTAACAATAATGCACCTCCCATAAATCTTGCTTACAAGTTTTATCGCATTATGACAGTCTCCACAGACCCGGAGGTTCTTTACAATCCTAATAGGTGTCCCAGGTGCAGTGCTAATCAGCCCAAAGGCAAGTGCAAGCTTCTCGCTGTGAAGAGCAAGTGAGCTCTCTTTCACATCCTCATCATCAATATCTAGCAGCACTTGGGAAGTGTCTGGAGCATATCCCGCAATTTTCAACTGCTGGCATATCTCGCTTAGCATCTCATATACATCCCTCTTCCTTGAGTGACTTTTATCTCCAGATATGAACTCATGAATAACACCATCAAGTTCTATTGAACTGCTCCCAGGTACCTTCTGCACTCCACAATCCAACATCAGCTTCCTCACCTTATGCACTCCTTTCCAGTTGCCATCCAGCGCATAAATGTTGGATAGTAACACATACCCTGCATGATCATTCGGTGCAGCCTCAATAAGCCTGTGGCCTGCCTTCTTTCCCAACTCGAAGTTGTTGTAAGTTCTACAAGCACCAACTAGGGCCTTCCACACAGCAGCATCTGGCTCCATTGGCATCATCTGAATCATTTCTTCTGCCTTCTCAAACAGCCCCGCACGGCAAAACAGATCCACCATACAACCATAGTGGGCAATGTCGGGCTCAATACTATACGAATTTGTCATTCTCTCAAAATGACCAATACCTTCCTCAACAAACCCCCCGTGGCTGCAAGCATTCAGTAAACTGTTAAATGTAATTTTGTTAGGCACAAACCCAAATGACTCCATTCTGGTAAAAAGCTCCAAAGCTCTTTCACTCCAGCCACTTGCTGTGAAACCAGCTAACATCGCATTCCAAGTATCCACACTCCTCAGTGCACACGAATTTTCAAACACATAAACTGCACCCTCAATGAAACCACACTTCGAGTACATGTTTATTAGAGCTGAGCTCAACTTCTCATCGACCTCAATCGCTTTCCTGCAAACATATGCGTGTGCCCAGAGCCCCTGTGCAAGTGCTCCCAAGTACGCGATTGCGGAGATTACGCTCACCAATGTCACCCTATCAGGCTGGCACTCATTGCTGGACAGCATCTCCCGGAACACCACAACTGCCTCCTCATGCTCCCCATTCGCAACACACCATGCAATGACCGTGTTCCAAGAGACCGAGTCTCGGGCTGGCATCCGCGCGAAGAACTCCTGCAGTGCTCCTGTGTCCCTGCCCTGAGCGTACCCTCGCAGCAGGCAGTTCCAGGCGATCATGTCGACCTCGGGCCCGTAGTCGAACACCTTGCGCGCGTCATAAAGCCTACCGCAGACGGAGTAGGTGTGGATGAGCCCATTGCGCACGCGGCGGTGCGAAGCGGCCCCGCGCTTGGCGGCGTGCCCGTGGAGCTGCGCGGCAGCAGGGTGGGCCCGCTCCCGCGCGCAGCGGGCCAGGGCGAGCGCGTACGCTATGGGGTCCGGGTCGGCGCCGGAGCGGAGCAGGTGGTCGAACAGGCGGAGCGCGAGGTGCGGGTTGAGCCGCATGCGCGCAGTGTACGATGCGGCGAGGGAGTCGGCTGGGGTTTGGGCGCCGCATGACGGCGGTTGCGGGTGCGGTTGCGCCGGTAGCTGCTGCCGTTGCGGTTTCGCGGCGGTGGCGAGCGTGGTGGAGGTGAGGAAGAAGGGGACGGTGGGAGGAGGCATCACTTGTGGCAGCGAGCGTGGAGGAGGAACGAGCGGCGTGCAGCGAGCGTGTCAAGGCCGGCGAGGGCGGTGAGCACGAACGTCGTGCGCCGGAGGCGCGGCGGGTGCGTCGCGTCGTGGATGAGGTTGAAATGGGATTCGGGCCCGTGCAATCCCTTTTCGGCTGTACAATTCTATTGGGCCCTACAGTAGCTGGATCCCTCACTCGTCGTACTACTGGGCTTAGCCTTTACTGGATTGGTACAGCGGGTAGGCCCAAAGGTAGCAGATGTGTGTAGTACTACTTTCAAATTGGATCTCCCCTAAAAAAATGTTTCAAATTGGATCTTACTGGTAAAAAATAATGTTTTGTCTAAAAAATGGTAAAAAGTAGTGTCTAAAAAAACTGGTAAACAAAGGGGGGGTTCTTGCTGGTCATCCATCACAGGAACATGGTTCTCAAGAAGAAGAGAAAACATGGGGGAAAATATATATTTGCTAAAGACAAATGGAGTTCTTCCCCTAAAAAGGAAACATGGGGATCTAACTCTAGCAGGTTGTGCAGCTTGTTTGTAGTATATATTTTCCTTTAAAAATAATTATAATGATTCTTTGTAAGGTAATGAGATGTTACAACACACTAGAGTTTAGTTTTTGGTCTGTACCAAATTTTCTATCTATAAAAAAAAGTGATTTGTAAATTTCACTTGCTTTCCCACAACTAAAAACACGCGCTGAGAGCTTGCACGCATCTCTAGCCCTTCTTCTGAACTTGAACTCCTCAAACAACTTTCAAAACTTAACTCCTCATTTTTTAAGAAGTTAACTTTTCTTGCGTCTAGCCCTTCCCTCAAAACTAACTTCAAATACACTCGGATCCACTTGAAAGTCTCTCTCTCCCACTCTCATTTCTTTCCCAAACTAAGATCCTCATCACCTCGTCAGCTTCTACATCAAGGTCGTCACCGAGCGAGCCCCTTCGGCATCCACTATGCTAGGACTACGTCGACAACATCAAGGTGTTCCACCTGAGACAGTATTAAATTAGTATTGCTTCTTTGTCATGTATCGAGATGATACAACCACACATTACATAAAAAAATCATAAAGATGAATATTGCCACAATCCCAAGGCAATCTAGGTTCCTCCTCCGTTGTCATTCTCATCCATTGGTAGATCGCCGACCTCCTCCTCTGTTGGCTCTGTCGATGGCGATGTGTGTGTGTGTGGGG
>LR738713.1:548221449-548250572 GCA_902687465.1 Secale cereale | reverse complement strand
GGCGATCTATCGGTGTGAGCCGTAATTTCCCCCTTGGGGCATTAAGTAGGTCTCTGTTCGGCACTGGTGTGATGATGACTTCGTCATCTGCATGGAATAAGATCTCCCCGCCTCGCTCTCGTTCCAATGATGGTTCCACGTATCATCGAGAGGCATCAGGAAGATGGTCTGTTATTAGATCTGGTTCTTCAGGCATCTCATTTTTTTTCTGCAGGTTGTCTCGATCGCTCTGTCTGTGGAGAAAGCAACATAGGTGTACGTCTTGGTCCTTTCGCTTCAATTATGCCTGGTGAAAGTTGACCAGTTTCAGACTCGTCGGAGAGTGTGCGAGATTTGTGTCCCTCGATTTCCTCTGGCTAAACCTTGGACGTTCTACAAGCCCTATTTGTCGTTTTCTTCTCAGGGGTGGTGGTCGCTGACGTCTTCTGGTCTACGTGACAACTTCTCGACTACCGCTTCTACAATCTTTTGGGTTTAAACAAGTTTGCTCCTTTGGGACAAAGGACCAAAGGAGGCAACGAGCTTTGCTCACAACGCACCGCGATGCATGAGGAAGAAGACTTCAGCACCCCCAAGAAATTGAGTGTATCTTTCAATTTGTATAAGGATGTATTTTTGTAAGGGCATGCGTGCCTTTGATTTTTTTTTCATACAAAAGATGATACAGCCACAAAAGAGTTTGCCTTTCGTGCGTTCCAAGTTTTTGGCCGATAATAAATAGAATAGTATGATGACTCTGCCGTACAGTGCTAGCTACTGACGCATAATTGTTTCTAAAAAAACTATCGCATAATTCCAACGATAGACATTTGCCATGGAGAGATACCGCCACGTTGATAGTGTCAAAAAACGTTTTACATTATGGGACGGAGGGAGTAGTAAGTACTCCTAGCTAGGACCTAGGAGGAGGAAAGCCATGGGAATTTGTCACAATTCGACACATGTCTTCCACGCGCAAATGGCGAGGCTGAGATCAAGCCATGGTGTTTTACATGGGCCCATCATCAGGCGCCTTTGGCACTGCTCTGCTAGTGTGGGGCACTTTGTTTTACTTTCTTGTCATACCCTCGTATGCCTCCGAACACAACAAATAGGAGTGGATCAGACCAGCATAAAACAACTCGGCGTAGGGCTGCAGGCTGTGTAGTCCGCAGCGCCAAAAAGCTCAACCAAACCACGCACCCAAAACGGGAAACGTATATGATAACCGGAACCACCGGAGAAAAAGGATACTAGTGTACTGCGGCCGACGGAAGAAGAGGCGTCTCGGGGTCGAGGCGACTGGCGAGGCTCGTTGCGCGACACCTGAGAAGCACGCACCATCGTCACGCGCGCGGCCAAATGCGGGGCCGTGCGTCAGCTTGACGGCGACACCCCGCCCACGGCTGTTCCCCGCGCCGTCTCGTGTCGCCGCCGCATAGGCCGTGCCGGCCCGGGCCCCGCCCGCCGGCGACCCGGCCGTCGATTCCACCGGATAAATTTCCCATCCTGCTTTAGTTGCGTCGACGCCATGGAGTCTAATTAGCTCGACGGCGACGGAGGGTGGTGTTGGCTTAATTTAATGGCGATGTAACGTGTGCAGTAGCAGTAGTACTCCTGATCATTGATCAGTGCTGCTAATGGCCTTCGTTATCCGGCTCGCATCATATATCCACATCCAACGCTAATGCGGTGACGAACTTATTAGTTTGGTTTCGCCGAGTAAACTACTGCAAAGTGGGTACGTACGCAGACTTTTGCGTACGTGCCAAAGTTCGTTTGCGTCACCATGGGCGACCAACTTGCACGCGCCCCCTTTGTTTTTCACATACATCAGAGGCTTTCTTATTGTTAATGTCGATTCATTTGCTAGTGCGTCAAAGTTAACTGTCAGATTTAGCCGAACATTCTCGAAGATTTGGAGATCTGCTGCTAGCTTAGCTTAGTGCACCCACCTTTAATCTGTGTTGCTAGTAGCTTAGTGAGATTAGGCATTATTGGAGTAACTGAGATGCGTGTAGTTAAGGAAGAGCATGGTTAGGGCTTATCCATATCGGCCCAATCAGGGATGAGTGTTTTTTTGTTGTTGCGGAAAATGTGCATGCATGTATCCCCATCCAACGCATCTTAAACTGGTAAAAAAAAATGTTAAGCTGGTGTTTGCTTTATACTCCCTCCGTAAACTAATATAAGAGCGTTTAGATCACTATTTTAGTATTCTAAACGCTCTTACATTAGTTTACAGAGGGAGTACCAAGAATGGTGGTTGTGCGCCCGCAAGATGCAACGCATCTCAAAAGGTAGAATGCTTAAATGGGGTTTAAATTCAGTCGGGAGAAAATTTGACTTGTGTACCTCTCAAGATGCTACTAGCGAACCAACATGTGGTTGGTTGATTAGAGGGACGGTGGTATCCTTAGCCCACCAGGATTCAAGTCCTGGCAGCCAAGTGGCCAATCTGCTCAACTGCAAGCTAGGGAGCCTGCCTACCAAATACCTTGGTCTGCCTATCTCCCACAGAAGGTTATCCATCAAGGAATGGAACCTCTCTACGGGAAGGTTGCGGGAAGAGTGAGTCCGTGAAGAGGGAGGTTCATGTCTTCGGCGGCAAGACTTATCCTTGCTAATTCGAGCCTATCCTCCCTCCCGATGTTCATCATGGGTATGTTTTTGTTGGCCGATGGGGTGCATACTAAACTGGACACTCCTCGATCCCGCTTCTTCTAGGAAGGAGCGGGAACTAAGCGGAAATACCACCTAGTCAAATGGGCTGCTGTATGCCGCCCAAAGAAGTTTGGAGGATTGGGTATTCTTAACTCCAAACTCATGAACGTGGCCCTCTTGACCCGTTGGTGGTGGAGGCTAGCCCAAAATGAATCAGGCCTTTGGGCTGACCTCCTCAAAGCTAAATACTACCCCAATGGCAATGTTTTCTCTGCTAGCCCCCATGGATCCACTTTCTGGAATGGGATCCAGGCAGTGCGACCTTCCTTCACGTTAGGAGCGCGGTTCCTCGTTGGGGATGGACAATCTACCAGGTTTTGGCTAGACCATTGGATAGGAGATTCCCCCATCTGGCAAAGCCACCCGACACTGTTCCGTGTCGCGTCAAACACTAGCCTGAGAGTGAACGAGGCTCTGCGATCCTCCCCTCCCGCTATCTCCTTTCTGAGAACTCTGCTTCCCCAAGAGGAGAAAGACTGGAACGAGGTGCTGCTTCTGCTTGACCAATACAACCCCCGCTTGGGTGCGGACGAGATTTCATGGAAGCTTACTTCCTCGGGAACCTTCTCTGTCAAGTCTCTATATAGCAAGCTTACCGAAGGGGTCATGATAGACGTAGCTCGGGGGCTATGGAAAGCAGGCCTACCACTGAAAATAAAAATCTTTCTGTGGCATATGTTCCAGAACCGTCTCCCAACGGCGGATAACGTGGCGATCCGCAATGGCCCCTCAGATGGAACATGCTCCTTGTGTGGTAGCATAGAGGATGCCAACCACGCCTTTTTCCAATGCCACCTAGCTAGATTTGCGTGGAGCGCGGTAAGAGCTGCTTTCCAACAAAATTGGAATCCCCACTCGAGCAATGGTCTCCTCCACATTCTCCGGACACAAAAAGGAGCCAATGCTAGGATCTCTTGGCATTGCGTAGGGGCGCTTCTATAGGCATTGTGGACTACTCGTAACAAAATGACTATCGAAAAGAAATATCCCTCTCACCCAGCTGATATTCTGTTCAAATGCCACCTTTTCTTGCAGAGCTGGATGCCTTTGGGGAAACAGCGTGATGAGGAGCTCATGTCGGAGACAATGGCGAAGATCCGCACAATCCATTCAGAGATGCGCCATGCTCCGGCCTTATGAGTTTTTATTTTGGCTGCTTACTTTCATTGCCAGCCTGCGTGCTGATGACCTTATCACCGCATTTGTCTAGCGGTTTTTATGCAGCTTGTTTACCTGTACTGTCGTGCTCGAATATTGGTACTTTGTCTGACGGTTGCCGTATGGCTTTATTAATTTAAAGCCGGACGCCCTTGGCGTCTTCGTTCCAAAAAAAGGATTCAAGTCCTGGAGCTCGCATTATTCCTGAATTTATTTCAAGATTTCCGGCGATGCGCTTTCAGTGGGAGAAGACGTTTACATCGATGACGAGACGCCTATGATGACTTCGTAAATCTCAAGATGATATGACCGCTCAGTCTCTTGAATGTGCTCATAGGGGTAGGGTGTGCGTGTGTGCGTTCATAGGAATAAGTGTATGCGCATATATATGAGCGCTTGTGTCTGTACTGTGTTAAAAAAGATGTTACTACTACAGGGAAAATATCTGGTGCTGCGGGGGTGCTCCCGCGCGACCTCGACTGTCGATCTGAGATCGAATGGGCATCATCACGGGATGTGGACCAAAGTGTCATTTAAATGGCTTTAATATGACTTTATTTATAAAGTCAGACGTATGCTTTTTCTCTAAAAAAAGATGTCATTTAGGGATTGTTCGAGGGATTTTCTGCAAAACATCCATGCTGGATTTGTCTTTTTTGTTTCTCAATGTGTATTTGAAATTTTGATTTGAAATCTTTAGGGATTGTACATTCATGTGATGCTAACATCCATAATGTTTTTGGGATTGTTTTAAACATTTAATGTGCATTTTGAAAACTAGGAGCATCTAATGTGAGGTGCTCCCGTAGCACCAGGTATTCACCCACTATCGACATGGATATTATGAAATCTGTGTGACAATTACGGGAATGCACCAGAGTCCAGTAGATTTTCCTTGCCAATCAAGAATGTAAGGTGCACTCCAGTAGCTCCAAATACAACAATCAACTCTTTTATTATAAGATCACTTATACCCTCTCACGAACCTGATGAATCGATCTCGGCTTAGGCATGTCTCTGATTTGGCTGATGCAAACAAACATATGATTCAACAAGCGAGTTTGGAGACTAAGCAAGCATGGCATGAATGTTTCCTTCTCAATTAAACTATCTTTGATACCAAGATTTGAGGAGTTAAGATAAGTATGTTTGACCAGCTAGTCAAGTAAAGTCTATCTATAAAGCTCTCAAAGCTAGCCAAGTTGTTTGTCCTTTGAAAGATATTTGGTGTGTTAAAATTTCCCTCAAGGTTAAAGAATTTCTATGGTTAGCTAGTAAAAATAGGATGCTGACAAAAGACGTACCTATTCATAAAGGTTGGTAGTGTGAGGCTAAATGTATGTTTTGTAGCATAAATGAAAGTTTAGATCACCTGTTTCTCACTTATCATGTGACTCACTATACTTGGAATGTGATAAAATGTGCTTTTGGACTGAGTGAAACTCCAAACTCATTTAGTAACATTGCTAGTTGGTGAATGATTTTTCTGATAATATTACATGAGTAATTGCTAGTGGTATATCGGCAATTCTCTGGGTGTTGTGGAAAACCAGGAATAAGGCAATTACTATCACCAGTCCACCCCCTACGTAACAAATTATCTTTGGTAAGAATGCAATTTCTCAGAGCCAACTGATGGCTTCTCACCCCTCGTTGGTTACCCCAAGTGGAAGGTTTGAGATGCAGTGTAGCGAAAGTTTTCCCTTGGCAAAGATACCAAGGATCGATTTCCCCTGAGACTCCCAGTTTCAACAAGAAGGTGTCAACTGCTAACGGCGCCAGATATTAGCAATCAACGTGGACCAGCACACAGATACAAATAACTTTGCTCCCAACGAGTACAGAGAGGTTGTCAATCCCTCCGGCCTTGTCGTTTAGAAAGGATCAAACGCAAGTGATAATAGTGATAGGTATTGCTGCAAATAATAAGTAAAAGCGGAAAGTAAATAGCGGATGTGATCAATGATGGTAATATGGACCGGGGTCCCATGATGTTCACTAGTGATGTCTCTCTCCCAAAAGACGATAAAACAGCTATGTGAGGTGAACGAATTACAGCTGGGCAATTGACAGAATTATGTGCGCAAACCAATGCTAACTATGTTGCAAAAAAGGTAGAGGTTCAAAGCATGGGCGGTACGCCAAGGCAATTAGACCGAAATCCATCTGCATCTACTACTAATCATCCACCTTGAGATATCTATCCAGAACATCTCGCTGGTATTAAGTTGCGAGTCCCACCCATAGTGTAAATTCAAAGCAACAGACAACTGCATTAAAAGAACTTTGCGTAAAGTAAACAATCCTTGCACCCGCGGGCACAAGCACCGTTGTTTTCCCCCTTGTGGCAACAACACATCCCCTAGACTCATGTTTCTGTCACTCAAGCTAGTCATCGAGGGGCATGAACCCACAATCAAGCATAACGTTCCCTCTTGGAGTCACTACCTACTACTTGGCCAAAGCAATAAATAGCAACGGAGAACATGCAAGAATTACTTACGAACATAAATATAAAAGAGGTAGATCAAATATATTACTCAAACACAATCTGAACATAATCTCACAATCCATCGGATCCCAGCAAACTCATCATAGCAACAGCATAAGGATTACATATGTGCCTCGATCATGTAGGGCAGCTCACGAGGTCTAATTAGTGAAGCACAAGAAGGGGAGGAGAACATCACATAGCTACTGGTCATGGACCCATGGTCCAAGGGAGACTACTCACAACTCATCCGGGAGGCGTCCATGGTGGTGGAGAGGCTCCGGTGGTGATCCTCCCCTCCGGCAGGGTGCCGGGAAGAGTTCTCCTGGTGCTCCCGATCTTGGAAGCGCGGCGGCGGCGGAACAGAGATGAGATCGCAAAAAAGGGTTCCCGTCTCGAGGGTTTCGGGACACGATATAAATATATGCCAAAGGGGGGCATCAGCAGAGGCCTGGGGGGCCCAGGCGCCCCCCTCGGCGCGGCCAGGAGGGGGGCCGCGCCACCAGGGCGCCTGGAGCCCTGGTGGCCCCCCTCCGGCTCTACTTTGGCTGCCGGGAAGCTTCTGGAACGCTGATTTTTTATATAATTTTTCCGGGATTTTTCTGGCAGTTTACGTAATGGGAAAACCTGAAATACAAAAATAGCAGAAAACAGAAACTGGCACTGGGGGTGCACTGAGTTAATAGGTTAGTCCAAATATGATCAAAAGTGTATGGAAGTGTATAAATATCATAGCAATATCAACCAAAAGAGGCATGGAGCAAGCAGAAATTATAGATACGTTTTGGACGTATCAACATCCCCAAGCTTAATTCCTGCTCGTCCTCGAGTAGGTAAATGATAACAAGAATAATTTTTGTGGTGACATGCTATTAACCATATAAGGATTTTTCATAGTCATATGACAAAAGCTTACTGAGACAATGAATCTGTAGTAATTAAGTTGCCTCATGAGAAAATCACAAAGAACTGAAAGTTTTACAATATGATACTGAAACATCAAATAGATTTGTAATGAGCATGGTGTGCAAATATGATAAAGTGATATCTCGCTTGCCCCCTTTAGTGAAGCAAAACATAAATGCAGGGGTACCTCCAAGGTTTAAGTGATGACTAGATACAATGATTTCAAAATAAACGATATCACAATCATGCAAAAGACAATGCTACTTTGGGACAATGCACATTACACTCAGAATGACAATCATGCTCTCAGTAGTTGGTGCTTTAAAAGAAGGTGGAGACTCTCGAAACGTGGCTTTTGTTGGCAAGGTTGAAAACCCGTAGTCGGAAACAAAGACAAAACATGTACCAGAGCTCTTGGTTTTTAAAAACAGAGGTAATAATATTTTTTTTTAGATTATGCATGTTTCGTCAACGAATGCTAGCAGACAACTCAATCACTTCTTGAGATGGACAAGTTTCGAGGAACGGCTCCCGAATGAGGACGATCACATCCTCTTAATCTCCTTTGTCTATCACTGCCAAAGTTTTCTGATTTCTCATGAACAAAGCGTGAAGGAGGGTTTGTTTGTTATATTATTTTTGAGCCGGGCGCACTCTTTGCCAGTTCCTTCTCGTATTATGGGTTTGCACATTAGACATGCAATCCCGGGGTGAAGCTTGTCCAACTTAAAAAGATCATGAATTAACTACTACTTGCTCATGAGCCTAAACAGAGGCACAAAATAGAAATGCTTTTTTGAATAGTTTCGAGATGGTACATGAAAGTCTTCGTTAGGAATGGCAGGTAAATACCATGTATAGGAAAGTATGGTGGACTCATATGGCATAACTGGTTTAAAGGATTTTGGATGCAGAAGCAGTCGGTCCGCTTAGTACAGGTGGAGGTTAGCAAAAGACTGGGAGCGACCAACTAAAAGAGCAATGACGGTCATAATCATGCAGAGCGACAAAGCAACATTGAATCAGGCATGGAAGTTATATCGCTACTCAGAAACAAAAGATCATCAAGGCTTGACAGACTTTCTTTACAGTCTTAAATATGCGTGAGCATACGCCAAGTCAATCAAAATAAATTCTCGAAGGAAGATATTACTGAAGCACACCACATCATAGGCAAACAAATCATGTTGGTACTCCAATAACACATTGGGAACCGCCCCAGCTATTTGAGACTAACCATAAGAAAACATGAACTACTAAGCACCATTATGAACGTAGCATTTTTATCATAGACATATCAACCAATGCAATAGAAGCAAACTCTCTTAATAAGATAAGCATGATAACTAAAGAGAGTTCAAGCAACCAACTAAACAAAAGCTCTTTAAAAAGATAAGCATGAATACTAAGAGCTGAACATGATAGTAGCTATTGAAAGACCAAGAACATACACAGCAAAGATAAACATGAAAATTCTATGTTGTGTTCTAGGTAGAAGTGGAGCGTGTTTCTCTCCCACACAAAGAAAGCTGAGTTCTGACTCGTTATGAAAAGCTAAAGAAAACAAAAAAGGAAACTAAGAGCAAGACGCTCCAAGCATAGCACATAACACATGAAGTGATAAAAATATAGTGGAACGAAAGACGAACTGATAATGTTGATGGAGAAGGGGATGCACGGGGGCATCCCCAAGCTTAGACGCTTGAGTCTCCTTGAATATTTCTTGGGGGTGCATGGGGGCATCCCCAAGCTTGAGCGTTTGACACTTCTGAATCTTTTTATCATCTTCCCTCGCACACTTGAAAACTCCCTTCATACATAACTCATCATAATCTGATTAGCGAGGTTAGTACCCATAATAAAATAATTGTTCCTTGCTGGAAATAAGGATATTCTTGAAGGTCTACTGTTTCTCAAGATTTCCAAAAGGTTTTTGCAAAGAAAAAGCAAGCTCAAGGTTTGCAAAATGAAGGAAAGGCAAAACAGGACAGAATCTGTGAAAAACAGAACAGCAGGTAGTAAATGATTTTTTCGGGGCACTTCTGCAACTCTAATCAAAAAACTCAAAACAGACGCACGAAAGACAATTGTATAGAGCACGCTGTCGAAAAACTTCAGACCAAAAAGATGATCGAGTGATTTTATACGAATTTTTCTATCCAAGGACAGAATCTGTTTCCTGGACAGCACGTCACAACTTTTGAACTTTCTTGCAATCAGAGGCTACACTTGGCACAAAGTTGAAAAGCAAAGATACAATGATGATGCTACTGTAGTAACAACATCAAGACACAACAAAAGCAAAATAAATTTTATTCATGTGGGCTGCCCCCCAAAAGCGCTTTCTTTTATGCCTTTAAGCTAGGCATAATGCAAAGAGATCAAGTTTTATCAAGAGTAAAAAAATAGCTAGCCCGTATAACGGACTCAAAAGGTAACTTAATCTTCTTTCTAGGGAAGTGTCCCATCCCTTTCTTGAGAGGAAACTGGAATTTTATATTCCCCTCTTTCATGTCAATGATAGCACCAACGGTGCGTAGAAACGGACGTCCCAAAATAATTGGACAAGGTTCACATTCAATGTCCATAATAGTAAAATCAACAGGAACATAATTGTCATTGACAATGATAAGAACATCGTCGATCCTCCCCAAAGGTTTCTTTATGGAAGAATCAACGAGACGAACACCAAAAGAACAAGAATCAAAAGGTTTCAGTTTAAGCATATCATATATTCTTTTGGGCATAACGGAGGTACTAGCTCCAACATCACATAAAGCATAGCAAGAGAAGTTATTTAACTTAATTTTAATCATAGGATCCCAACCATCTTCTAGCTTTCTAGGTATGGAGGCTTCTACTCTAAGTTTCTCCTCCCTAGCTTTGATGAGAGCATTAGTGATATGCTCTGTGAAGGCAAGGTTAAGCGTGCTAGTGCGGGGATCTCTAGACATCTTGTGAAGGAAATCAATAACTTCGGTAAGAGTGCAATTATCAAAATCAAGGTCACTACTATCAAGTAAAGTGGTAGTGGTGTCCTTTAGGTTCACTTGTTTGGTAGTTTCTATGGTCATAGCATCACCATTAATAGGTCCAATGGGACCAGGAGTGCATTGGGTGCTAAGAGTTTGGATATCCTCAACAACTTGGATAGTAGCAACAGTGTGGTGGGTAGGAAGGTTCTTAATTCTATCTTCTTCCTCCCTTTCTCTAGCCCATCTCTCTTTAAGTTTAGCCATCATCCTAATATTTTCATTAATTTGCACTTGAATAGCATTCATAGGAAGGCAGCCAAGGGCTGGCCGCGCGCCCCCCCATGGTCCTAGTCCGAATTGGACTAGGGGGAGGGGCGGCGCCCCCTCCTTCCTTCTACTCTCCCTCTCCTTCCTTCTTCTCCTAGTTGGACTAGGAAAGGGGGGTTCCAACTCCTACTAGGAGTAGGATTGCCCCCCTGCGGCGCGCCCTATAGGGTCGGCCGGCCTCCCCCTTGATCCTTTATATACGAGGGCAAGGGGCACCCTAGAACACACAAGTTAACAGTTGTTTTAGCCGTGTGCGGTGCCCCCCCTCCACAGATTCCACCTCAGGTCATATTATCGTAGTGCTTTGGCGAAGTCCTGCGCGGATCACATCATCAACACCGTCGCCACGCCGTTGTGCTGACGGAACTCTCCCTCATCCTCAACTGGATCAAGAGCTCGAGGGACGTCATCGGGCTGAACGTGTGCTGAACACGGAGGTGCCATACGTTCGGTACTTGGATCGGTTGGATCGTGAAGACGTTCGACTACATCAACCGCGTTACTAAACGCTTCCGCTTTCGGTCTACGAGGGTACGTGGACACAGTCTCCCCGCTCGTTGCTATGCTTCTCCTAGATATATCTTGCGTGATCGTAGGATTTTTTCTAAATACTACGTTCCCCAACAGTGGCATCATGAGCCAGGTCTATGCGTAGATGATATGCACGAGTAGAACACAATGAGTTGTGGGCGATAATAGTCATACTGCTTACCAGCATGTCATACTTTGATTCGGCGATATTGTTGGATGACGCGGCCCGCACCAACATTACATGACCGCGTTCATGAGACTGGTTCTACCGACGTGCTTTGCACATAGGTGGCTGGCGGGTGTCAGTTTCTCCAACTCTAGTTGAATCGAGTGTGACTACGCCCGGTCCTTGTTGAAGGTTAAAAAACACACTTGACGAAAAATCATTGTGGTTTTGATGCATAGGTAAGGACGGTTCTTGCTAAGCCCATAGCAGCCACGTAAAACTTGCAACAACAAAGTAGAGGATGTCTAACTTGTCCTTGCAGGGCATGTTGTGATGTGACATGGTCAAGACGTGATGAGTTATACATTATTGTATGAGATTATCATGTTTTGTATATTATCGGCAACCCGCATGAGCCTTATGTTTGTCTCTTTATTATATGAATTGCGAAAGCCATGTAATTGCTTTACTTTATCACTATGAGTTAGCGATAGTAGTACTAGCAATAGTTGGCGAGACGACCACGACGCTACGATGAAGATCATGGTGTCAAGCCGGTGACGATGGAGATCATGACGATGCTTTGGAGATGGAGATCAAAAGCGCAAGATGATGATGGCCATATCATGTCACATATTTTGATTGCATGTGATGTTTATCTTATTATGTATCTTATTTTGCTTAGTACGACGGTAGCATTATAAGATGATCCCTTACAAAATTTCAAGGTACAAGTGTTCTCCCTGAGTATGCACCATTGCGACAGTTCGTCGTGCCGAGACACCACATGATGATCGGGTGTGATAAGCTCTACGTTCACATACAACGGGTGTAAGACAGTTTTGCACATGCAGAATACTCGGGTTAAACTTGACGAGCCTAGCATGTACAAACATGGCCTCGGAACACTGGAGACTGAAAGGTCGAGCGTGAATCATATAGTAGATATGATCAACATAAGATGTTCATCATTGAAAACTACTCCATCTCACGTGATGATCAGACATGGTTTAGTTGATTTGGATCACGTGATCATTTAGATGACTAGAGGGGTGTCTATCTAAGTGGGAGTTCTTTAGTAATATGATTAATTGAACTTTAATTTATCATGAACTTAGTCCTGATAGTTTTTGCACATCTATGTTGTTGTAGATCAATGGCCCATGCTACCGTTCCCTTGAATTTTAATGCGTCCTAGAGAAAGCTAAGTTGAAAGATGATGGTAGTAACTACACGAACTGGGTCCGTAACTTGAGGATTATCCTCATTGTTGCACATAAGAATTATGTCCTGAAAGCACCGCTAGGTGAAAAGCCCGCTACAGATGCAACACTGGACGTTATGAACGTTTGACAGAGCAAAGTTGATGACTACTCGATAGTTCAGTGTGTCATGCTTTATGGCTTAGAATCGGGTCTTCAAAGACGTTTTGAACATCATGGAGCATATGAGATGTTCCAAGAATTGAAGTTAATATTTCAAGAAAATGCCCGAGTTGAGAGATATGAAGTCTCCAACAAGTTTTATATCTGCAAGATGGAGGAGAACAGTTCTATCAGTGAACACTTGCTCAGAATGTCCGGGTACTACAATCACATGACTCAACTTGGACTCAAAGTTGATGAAGATAGTGTTATTGATAGAGTTCTTCAATCACTGCCACCAAGCTATAAAGGCTTCGTGATGAACTATAATATGCAAGGGATGGAGAAGACTATTCCCGAGCTCTTCGCAATGCTCAAAGATGTGGAGGTAGAAATCAAGAAGGAGCATCAAGTGTTGATGGTTAACAGGACCACTAGTTTCAAGAAAAAGGGTAAGGGAAAGAAGGGGAACTTCAAGAATAATAGCAAGCCAGTTGCTACTCCCGCGAAGAAACCCAAGTCTGGAGCCAAGCCTGAAACTGAGTGCTTCTACTGCAAAGGAACTGGTCACTGAAAGCGGAACTGCCCTAAGTATTTGGCAGATAAAAAGGATGGCAAAGTGAACAAAGGTATATTTGATATACATGTTATTGATGTGTACCTTAGTAATGCTCGTAGTAGCACCTGAGTATTTGATACTGGTTCGGTTGCGAATATTTGTAACTCGAAACAGGGGCTATAGATTAAACGAAGATTAGCTAAGGACGAGGTGACGATGCGCGTGGGAAATGGTTCCAAAGTCGATGTGATCGCCGTCGACACGCTACCTCTACATCTTCCATCGGGATTAGTTTTAGACCTAAATAATTGTTATTTGGTGCCACCGTTGAGCATTAACATTATATCTGGATCTTGTTTGATGCGAGATGGTTATTCATTTAAATCAAAGAATAATGGTTGTTCTATTTATGTGAATAATATCTTTTATGGTCATGCATCCTTGATGAATGGTCTATTTTTGTTGAATCTCGATCGTAGTGATACATATATTCATAATATTGAAGCCAAAAGATGCAAAGTTGATAATGATAGTGCAACTTATTTGTGGTACTGCCGTTTAGGTCATATTGGTGTAAAGCGCATGAAGAAACTCCATGCCGATGAACTTTTGGAATCACTTGATTATGAATCACTTGGTGCTTGAGAACCATGCCTCATGGGCAAGATGACTAAAACTCCGTTCTCCGTAACAATGGAGCGAGCAACTGACTTATTTGAAATCATACATACTGATGTATGTGGTCCAATGAGTGTTGAAGCTCGCGGCGGGTATCGTTATTTTTTGACCTCCATAGATGATTTGAGCAGATATGGGTATATCTACTTGATGAAACACAAGTGTGAAACATTTGAAAAGTTCAATGCATTTCAGAGTGAAGTAGAGAATCATCGTAACAAGAAAATAATCTTTCTACGATCTGATCGTGGAGGCGAATATTTGAGTTACGAGTTTGAAACAATGTGGAATAATTTCGCAACTCACGCCACCTGGAACACCATAGCGTAACGATGTGTCCGAACGTCGTAACCGTACTTTATTAGATATATGGTGCGATCTATGATGTCTCTTACCGATTTACCACTATCATTTTGGGGTTATGCTTTAGAGACAGCTGCATTCACAATAAATAGGGCACCATCTAAATCCATCGAGACAACACCTTATCAACTGTGGTTTGGCAAGAAACCCAAGTTGTCGTTTCTTAAAGTTTGGGGCTGCGATGCTTATGTGAAAAAGCTTCAACCTGATAAGCTCGAACCCAAGCCGGAGAAATGTGTCTTCATAGGATACCCAAAGGAAACTGTTGGGTACACCTTCTATCATAGATATGAAGGCAAGATATTGAGTAAAATGCAAGCGCGGTCCTAATTCTTTTCTGAAAGTGTCACTTGGGTCCTAATTCTTTCAAAATGCATATCGGGGTCCCAAATCTTTTTAAGTTATTCACGCGAGGTCCTAATCTCATCTGACCGCCGCTGACCAGCTCATGTGGCGCTTTGACCAGCCCACGTCGACACTAGAGGGCCCAGGCGGGAGATTTCCCGTGGCTGGCGGTTGGGATTTTAAGCAATGTGGCCCCTGGAGTTTATGATTTCCTCATTCCCCAATCCCTAGGTCTTCTGCTTGCTCTCTCCCTCTCTCCGGCGTCGTCGCCGTTGCCGCCATGTCCGCTGCCGCGAGCTTGTCTGCCGTGAATGTCATCAATTGCATTGTCAAATGTCATATCTTTATGGTCGACAAACAACTGAAAATACTGAAATTTTGGGACAACTGTTGTCATGTGCAATGTGTCAGTGTCGAAGTCCACAATTCGGAGACTATCAGCTAGATTCTTTCGGAGCAACCAATACAAAATGTAGTTCGATTGGTCACTATATCCTAATTGTTGCATAAAATCAGTGAGCCAGAGAGGAGACCATGTATCTACTTCACATCCATCGAACACAACATCTTTGCCATAGACATATGACTTCGACTTGCCAAATCCGCTAAAAAACATCATAATTGATTTCTACATTGTAAAGCTCCTCTTGTGGGCCACTACTCTTATCCGTATGTGGTCGCTACTCACTCAGACGGAGGCCAGGGAGCGTTTGGTTACTGCGTCTATCCGCTGGGAGACAGTAGCTCAGGATATCTACAACCGGTTTGGCTGGCGGTCATGTAATAGGATAGGTGTTTAGTTGCTTATCTATTTTTGCCTGCCGGCTGTGGCGGTATGTTTCCCTTTGTATTCGAAGGCTGTAAGACCTTTGTTGGACCTGTTTGACTTTTTAATAATATGACCGTATGCATCACTTTGATGCAGAGGCCGGGGTTAAAGCCCCTTTTCTAAAATAAAAAAAAAGATTGCAAAGGATTCGATCATTGATTCTGCCTAGGATTGTGATTGGGATTAGGGTTACGAGAACTTACCATATCGCGCATGAGGATCTCCAGGCCGCCGTAGATGTGGCGCCGTCCTAGCGTCGCCGTCGCGGACAACGGCCGCCGCCGCCGCCCTCTTCTCATTGGAGCAGAGCCGCCACCAGCAATCTCCCTGTTTTCGCTTGCCAGACAGGGAGAGGGGTGGGGAAGAGGAAGGGGGACTGTGAATGAAAGGGAATTAGGGTTAGAGGGTTTTTCTACAAATATTCACGGCCAGTCGTTATCCTCCCGGGCCCTCTGGTGTGGACGTGGACTGGTCAAAGCGCCATGTGAGCTGGTCAGCGGTGGTCAGACGAGATTAGGACCGGGCGTGAACAACTTACAAAGATTTGGGACCCAGATATGCATTTTGAAAGAATTAGGACCCAAGTGACACATTTAGAAAAGAATTAGGACCGTGCTTGCATTTTACTCCAAGATATTCGTTGCTAAGAATGGATCTTTTATAGAGAAGGAGTTTCTCTCGAAAGAAGTGAGTGGGAGGAAAGTAGAACTTGATAAGGTAATTGTACCTCCTCCCGAATTGGAAAGTATTTCATCACAGAAATTAGTTCCAGTGATTCCTACACCAGTTAGTGAAGAAGCTAATGATGATGATCATGAAACTTCAGATCAAGTTACTACTGAACCTCGTAGGTCAACCAGAGTACGTTCCACACCAGAGTGGTACGGTAACCCTATTCTGGAAGTCATGTTACTAGACCAAGATGAACCTACGAACTATGAGGAGACGATGATGAGCCAAGATTCCGCAAAATGGCCTGAAGCCATGAAATCTGAGATGGGATCCATGTATAAGAACAAAGTGTGGACTTTGGTTGACTCGCCCGATGATCGGCAAGCCATTGAAAATAAATGAATTTTTAAGAGGAAGACTGACGCCAATGGTAATGTTACTATGTACAAACATCGACGTGTTGCGAAAGGTGTTGTGGTGGGCGCACGGCAGATGCCAAGGGATGGCTAAAGATAGGAGGAGGCTCGAGGGCACTAGTGGGCTTCAGAGGCGAGGTTGGCATGAGCGAGCGCGGGACGCAAGACATACCCAGGTTCGGGGCTCTCCGGAGAGATAACACCCCTAGTCCTGCCGAGTGTAGTTGATGTATATCAGTAGAGAGTTGCTCCTTGAGCTGTATGGAGGAAGGAGGAAGACGGGCCAGGGCTTAGGCTGCTTCTCCTTGTAATGTGTGTCTATCTCACTTCGTTCTCTGTGTGTGTTCGCGTCTAGTTCTTGTTCCACCCGTATGCATGAGGGCTCCTGGGGGTTTTTTAGGTCAACCCCCAGGGGTACAATGGTAATGTTACAAGGTTGTGGGACCGGGTTGTCATGGTTCGGGAAGCCGGCGCTAGGACTCGCCGGGTACAGGGCTCGCTGGGTTCTCCGGGCGCGGTACCCGCCGGGTAATGGGGCACTGTGTGCCGTCTTGTCGATCGTCAGGGAGTAGCCGGGTTGAGTCGGGTACAATGGTGTTCCATCAGGTCGCCGTCTGCTAGCATCATGGGTGATGATGATTGCACTGTTGCCATGCCTCGGCTGACTAGAGGCATGGGCGGGGCACTGTTGCTTCGGTCATCGGTAGGTGGAGACTCATCCCATTGTACGGTCGGGATGGGACGGGAGCTGACCCGTGGCCGGATTGGGGAACACGCCACGGGCTGGGCTGGCTTGTTGGGGAAGTCTTGACGCGCCGGGTCCGAATCCCTTGAGCGGGCCGTTGGGGCCGAATCATGGGATCCGGTCGGGTTGGAGAGTTTGGCCGGGTGGAGCGACCCGGCCAAGCGAGAGCCGGATTGCGGGGCGATGCCGACCCTGTTATTTTTTGAAAAGGATCGGGCTTCCGTTGCCTGCCTGGGGTTCATCCCCTCGACAGTAGTCCCCGAAGCTGTGAAGGTCCACCGTCTTCGGATGGAAAGGGCCTTCACAGTTTCCTTTCACTGGAGGCAGATTCGTGGCTGCCGGAACCGGCAACACCCACTGTGTACCGGCTTCCGGAAGCCGGATTGCAGCATCCCGGCAGCAGCGGGAAATCGAGGAGTCCGCCTAATCTTGAGCGATCTTTTGGTTTTCGCGCGAGCGCCACGTGGCACCCGGAAGCCGGAGAGGCCTGACAGGCCACGCGTGTGACAGGACGGGGCAACGCGCCGAGGCTCATGGCCGCGCGGCCTTGGCCCAGGCATGCGGATTTATTGTGGCGTCCGCAAGCCGGTTGCTCTTCTGGGGGCAGTTATTGCGCACGTACATGCGCAGTGTTGGGGATCGTCGCAGAAATTCAAAAAATTTCTACGCATCACCAAGATCAATCCATGAAGTGACTAGCAACGAGAGGGGAGTGCATCTTCATACCTTTGAAGATCGCGATGTGGAAGCATTGCAAGAACGCGGTTGGTGGAGTCGTACACAAAGCAATTCAGATCGCGGCCGAATCCGATCTAAGCGCCGAACAACGACGCCTCCGCGTTCAACACACGTGCAGCCCGGTGACGTCTCCCGTGCCTTGATCCAGCAAGGAGAGATGGAGAGGTTGGGGAAGACTCCGTCCAGCAGTAGCATGACGGCGTGGTGGTGGTGGAGGAGCGTGGTACTCCTGCAGGGCTTCGCCAAGCACTACGAGAGACGAGGAGGAGGAGAGGTAGGGCTGCGCCGAGAGAGAGGGAGATTCTCATGTATGACAGCCCCAAAACCCCCACTATTTATAGGAGGAAGGGAGGGGGCTGCACCCCCATCTAGGGTTCCCCCCTAGGGGGTGCGGCCAGCCCTAGATGGGTTTGGGGGGGGGGGGCAAGAGGGGAGAGAGGGGGCGCGCATAGGGTGGATCTTTAGGCCCATCCGCGCCTAGGGCTTACCCCCTCTCCTCTTGGCCGCGCCTTGGGCCTTGGTAGGAGGCGCACCAGCCCACTCAGGGTCTGGTCCCTTCCCACTCTTGGCCCATGCAAGCCTTCGGGGCTGGTGGCCCCTCCCGGTGGTCCCGATACATTACCGATGATGCCCGAAACACTTCCGGTGGCCAAAACCTCACTTCCTATATATTATTCTTTACCTCCGGACCATTCCAGAACTCCTCATGATGTCCGGGATCTCATCCGGGACTCTGAACGACATTCGGTAACCACGTACATATATTCCCTGTAACCCCAGCGTCATCGAACCTTAAGTGTGTGGACCCTACGAGTTCGGGAACCATGCAGACATGACCGAGAATCTCTCCGGCCAATAACCAACAGCGGGATCTGGATACCCATGTTGGCTCCCACATGTTCCACGATATCTTATCGGATGAACCATGATGTCAAGGATTCAATCAATCTCCTATACAATTTCCTTTGTCTACCGATATAGTACTTGCCCGAGATTCGATCGTCGGTATCCTGATACCTTGTTCAATCTCATTACCGGCAAGTCTCTTTACTCGTTCCGCTTGGACGCCGTCGAGGGAGGCGCTGCCGATGGTGGAACCGCGGACCACTCTGCCCATCGTGCCGTTGGTGGCGCCGGAGAGGACGCCGGCCGCAGGGGAGGCGGCCAGCGGTGAGCATGCTCTGGTGCTTAGGCCCGGGGGTCGCCGGGCCGTTGGGTTGCAGCCACCACAGATCAGGGCCGGCGAGGTCTTCTTCGAGCCTCCAACCCAGGAGGAGGCGATGATGGCCGCCGTGACCCGGCGCCTGCAATGGCGGGCAGACCGGGTCCAGGCTTTCGCCCAGGCCGAGTTGGAGTAGACACAGGAGCTGGAGAGCACCGTGCTCGTGATTCTTTCTTACCTTTTGCTTTTCTTATTGCTTACTTCTTCTTAGTGGGGGCGTGCCAGCGCACCCACTGGGTGTAGTCCCCGAGATTTGGGCCAACTGCGTAGCAGTTGGGTCGAATCTTAAATTGCTTTCTTTCGTGCTGATCGTTGCTTTTTGTAGCAACTGGACTCCTATAGGGTCAGCGTCTTCAACCGGCTCCTTGAGGCGAACGGGCGGCTCAAGGAGCAGCTTGCTGCCAAGGACAAGTAGTAGCTTCACATGTAGATGCCGCCACGACGCTTTGCTTGCAACTGCACCAGCTAACTGCCCCACCATTCAAAATATACATGTATCCAGTTTGTGACTTGGAGTCATCCGGATTTGTGTCGAAGCTAGCATCGACACAACCCTTTACGACGAGCTCTTCGTCACCTCCATAAACGAGAAACATATCCTTAGTCCTTTCCAGGTACTTCAGGATGTTCTTGACCGTTGTCCAGTGTTCCATTCCGGGATCACTTTGGTACCTCCCCACCAAACTTATGTCAAGGTTCACATCAGGTCTGGTACACAACATGGCATACATAATAGAACCTATGGCTGAGGCATAGGGGATGACACTCATATTTTCTCTATCTTCTGCCGAGGTCGGGCATTGAGCTGTGCTCAATCTCACACCTTGTAGTACAGGCAAGAACCCTTTCTTGGACTGATCCATATTGAACTTCTTCAATATCTTGTCAAGGTATGTGCTTTGTGAAAGACCAATGAGGCGTCTCGATCGATCTCTATAGGTCTTGATGCCTGATATGTAAGCAGCTTCTCCAAGGTCCTTCATTGAAAAACACTTATTCAAGTAGGCCTTTATGCTTTCCAAAAGTTCTATATCATTTCCCATCAACAATATGTCATCCACATATAATAAGAAAAATGCTACAGAGCTCCCACTCACTTTCTTGTAAATACAGACTTCTCCATAAGTCTGTATGAACCCAGACGCTTTGATCACCTCATAAAAGCGAGTGTTCCAACTCCGAGATGCTTGTACCAGCCCATAGATGGAGTGCTGGAGCTTGCATACCTTATTAGCATTCTTAGGATCGACAAAACCTTCCGACTGCATCATATACAATTCTTCCTTAAGGAAGCCGTTAAGGAATGCTGTTTTGACGTCCATTTGCCATATCTCATAATCATAGAATGCGGCAATTGCTAACATGATTCGGACGGACTTCAACATCGCTACGGGAGAGAAGTCTCATCGTAGTCAATTCCTTGAACTTGTCGATAACCCTTAGCGACAAGCCGAACCTTATAGATGGTCACATTTCCATCTGCGCCAGTCTTCTTCTTAAAGATCCATTTATTTTCTATGGCTTGCCGATCATCGGGCAAGTCAACCAAAATCCATACTTTGTTATCATACATGGATCCTATCTCGAATTTCATGGCTTCAAGCCATTTGTTGGAATCCGGGCCCGCCAGCGCTTCTTCATAGTTCGAAGGTGCACTATTGTCTAACAACATGATTTCCAGGACAGGGTTGCCGTACCACTCTAGTGCGGAACGTGTCCTCGTGGACCTATGAAGTTCAGTAGTAACTTGATCCGAAGTTTCATGATCATTATCATTAACTTCCTCTCCAGTCGGTGCAGGCACCACAAAAACATCTTCCTGTGCTGTGCTACTTTCTGGTTCAAGAGGGGTAACAACCACCTCATCAAGTTCTACTTTCCTCCCACTTACTTCTTTCGAGAGAAACTCTTTCTCCAGAAAGGATCCATTCTTGGCAACGAAGACCTTGCCTTCGGATCTGAGGTAGAGGGTATACCCAATAGTTTCCTTAGGGTATCCTATGAAGACGCATTCTTCCGATTTGGGTTTGAGCTTTTCAGGTTGAAGTTTCTTGACATAAGCATCGCATCCCCAAACTTTCAGAAATGACAACTTAGGTTTCTTCCCAAACCATAATTCATACGGTGTCGTCTCAACGGGTTTAGACGGTGCCCTATTTAAAGTGAATGTGGCAGTCTCTAAAGCATAACCCCAAAATGATAGCGGTAAATCGGTAAGAGACATCATGGATCGCACCATGTCCAACAGAATACGATTATGACGTTCGGACACACCGTTACGCCGAGGTGTTCCAGGCGGCGTCAGTTGTGAAACAATTCAACATTTCCTTAGGTGCGTTCCAAATTCGTTACTTAAATATTCTCCTCCACGATCTGATCGTAAGAACTTTATTTTTCTGTCACGTTATTCTCAACCTCATTCTGAAATACCTTGAACTTTTCAAAGGTCTCAGACTTGTGTTTCATCAAGTAGACATACCCATATCTACTTAAGTCATCAGTGAGGGTGAGAACATAACGATAACCACCGCGAGCCTCAACGCTCATCGGACCGCACACATCAGTATGTATGATTTCCAACAAGTTGGTTGCTCGCTCCATTGTTCCGAAGAACGGAGTTTTGGTCATCTTTCCCAAGAGGCATGGTTCGCACATGCCAAATGATTCATAATCAAGAGACTCCAAAAGTTCATTTGCATGGAGTTTCTTCATGCGTTTGACACCAACATGACCAAGGCGGCAGTGCCACAAGTATGTGGCACTATCATTATCAACCTTACATCTTTTGGCATTCACAATATGAATATGTGTAACATCATGTTTGAGATTTAATAAAAATAAACCATTGACCAGCGGAGCATGACCATAAAACATTTCTCTCGAATAAATAGAACAATCATTATTCTCAGATTTAAATGAGTAGCCATCTCGCATTAAACGAGATCCTGGTACAATGTTCATGCTCAAAGCTGGTACTAAATAACAATTACTGAGGTTTAAAACTAATCCCGAAGGTAGATGTAGAGGTAGCGTGCCGACGGCGATTGCTACTTCTCGAGTTTGTGTTGTATTCCCTCGAAGAGGAAAGGGAGATGCAGCACAGTAGCGTAAGTATTTCCCTCATTTTTTGAGAACCAAGGTATCAATCCAGTAGGAGACCACGCGCGAGTCCCTCGCACCTGCACAAACAAATAAGAACTTCACAGCCAACGCGATAAGGGGTTGTCAATCCCTTTACGGTCACTTACGAAAGTGAGATCTGATAGAGATGATAGTTTATATTTCTGGTATTTTTGGTTTATAAGAACAACAAATAAAAGCGATAAAAGCAAAGTAGATGTAGATTGATATGTTGAAAATAGATCCGGGGGCCATAGTGTTCTCTAGTGGCTTCTCTCATGATAGCAATATTTTACGACGGGTAAGCAAATTACTATCAAGCAATTGATAGAAAAGTGAATAATTATGAGACTATCTAGGCATGGTCATTGTATATAGGCATCACGTCCGAGACAAGTAGACCGAAACGATTCTGCATCTACTACTATTACTCCACACATCGACCGCTATCCAGCATGCGTCTAGTGTATTGAGTTCATAAGAACAGAGTAACGCCTTAAGCAAGATGACATGATGTAGAGGAATAAACTCAAGCAATATGATATAAACCCCATATTTTTATCCTCGATGGCAACAATACAATACATGCCTTGCTGCCCCTACTGTCACTGGGAAAGGACACCGCAAGATTGAACCCAAAGCCAAGCACTTCTCCCATTGCAAGAACTATAGATCTAGTAGGCCAAGCCAAACCAATAATTCGAAGAGACTTGCAAGGATATTATGAGCACACATAAAAAGTTCAGAGAAGAACCAAATATCTTTCATAGATAATCTTGATCATAAACTCACAATTCATCGGATCTCAACAAACACACCGCAAAAAGAGATTACATCGAATAGATCTCCTCGAAGACCGAGGAGAACTTTGTATTGAGATCCAGAGAGAGAGAAGAAGCCATCTTGATACTAGCTATGTACCCGAAGGTCTGTGGTAAACTACTCACAACTCATGGTGAGGGCGATGATGATGATGATGAAGAACTCCGTGATGGATCCCCCTCCGGTGGAGCTCCGGAACAGGCTCCAAGATGGGATCTCACGGGAACATAAGGTTAGGGCGGTGGAATTAGGGTTTTCTCTCTGTTGTCGAAGGTTTCGGGGGTACATTGACTTATATAGGAAGAAGGAGGACACCGGGGGGGGGGGGTGCTCGGGGGCCCCACGAGGCAGGCGGCGCACCCTGGGAAGGGGGCGCGCCTCCCACCCTCGTGGGTAGCCCCTTGATCCCCTGACGTGGTTCTCAAGTCCCCCGTGCGTGATTTTCTCCAAAAATATCTGTCGCGAAGGTTTCATTCTGTTTGGACTCCGTTTGATATTCTTTTTCTGCAAAACCCTGAAACAGGCAAAAAAACAGCAATCTGGACTGGGCCTTTCGGTTAGTAGGTTAGTCCCAAAAATGATATAAAAGTGTATGATAAAGCCCATTAAACATCCAAGACTTCATAAATAATAGCATGGAACAATAAAAAATTATAGATACGTTGGAGACGTATCAAGCATCCCCAAGCTTAATTCCTGCTCGTCCTCGAGTAGGTAAATGATAAAGAAAGAATTTTTGATGCTAACCAATATAGTTTTTCAATGTAATTATCTTAATTGTGTCATGAATGTTCAGATATGAAAGATTCAAGATAAAAGTCTATATTGACATAAGAAACAATAATACTTCAAGCATACTAACAAAGCAATCATGTCTTCTCAAAATACTATGGCTAAAGAAAGTTATCCCTACAAAATCATATAGTCTGGCTATGCTCCCTCTTCATCACACAAAATATTCATATCATGCACAAACCCCGATTTCAGCCAAGCATTTGTTTTCATACTCTATCTTTTCAAACCTTTCAACTTTCACGCAATACATGAGCGTGAGCCATGGACATAGCACTATGGGTGGAATAGAGGTGGTTGTGGAGAAGACAAAAAGGAGGGAGATAGTCTCACATCAACTAGGCGTATCAACGGGCTATGGAGATGCCCATCAATAGATATCAATGTGAGTGAGTAGGGATTGCCATGCAACGGATGCACTAGAGCTAAATATGAATGAAAGCTCAACAAAAGAAACGAGTGGGTGTACATCCAACTTGCTTGCTCACGAAGACCTAGGGCATTTGAGGAAGCCCATCGTTGGAATATACAAGCCAAGTTCTATAACGAAAATTCCCACTAGTATATGAAAGTGACTAAACATGAGACTCTCTACAATGAAGAACATGGTGCTACTTTGAAGCACAAGTGTGGAAAAAAGATAGTAGCAATTGTCCCTTTTTCTTTTCTTTTCCTTTTTTTTGCGGAGGGGCTTTATAGATTTAGCCTTTCCTCCCATGGGACAATGCTCTAATAATAATGATCATCACACTTTCATTACAACTCGATACTACAACAACAAAGTATGACTCTATATGAATGCCTCCGGCGGTGTATTGGGATGTGCAATGAAACAAGAGCGACATGTATAAAAATTATGCATGGTGGCCTTGCCACAAATACGATGTCAACTACATGATAATGCATGGGAATATGACAATATGATGTGTGTCATATGAACGGAACGGTGGAAAGTTGCATGGCAATATATCTCGGAATGGCTATGGAAATGCCATGATAGGTAGGTATGGTGGCTGTTTTGTGGAAGGATATATGGTGGTTTTATGGCACCGGCGAAAGTTGCGCGGTATGAGAGAGGCTAGTAATGGTGGAAGGGGTGAGAGTGCGTATAATCCATGGAATCAACATTAGTCATAAGAACTCATATACTTATTGCAAAAATCTATGAGTCATCAAAACAAAGCAATCAACGCATGCTCCTAGGGGGGAGGTTGGTAGGAGTTAACCATCGCGCGCCCCCGACCTCCACACAAAGGTTGGCACTTTACAAATACCTCATGCTCTAACTTCATCACATAGCGGTTCACCATACGTGCATGCTACAGGAATCACTAACCTTAACACAAGTATTTCTCAATTTCATAATAACTCCACTAGCATGACTCTAATATCATTATCCTCATATCTCAAAACAATTATCAAGCATCCAACATCTCATTCTATTCAATGCACTTGGTGTGATTTTTGTTACTACATTGACATTGGATGTCTATCATGTGAAGACTAGTTTGTTTAGCCTAAACACATTACCATGCTGTTTTAATAGACTCTCAAATAGATATAAGCGAAGCATGAGATTTCAACAATTTCTACAAAATATTACCACCACCGTGCTCTAAAAGGTATAAGTGAAGCACTAGAGCAAAAACTATTCAACTCAAAAGATATAAGTGAAGCACATAGAGTGTTCTAACAGTTTCTAGGCCACATTTAACTCTCCCAAATAGGTGTGTCCAGCAAGGATGATTGTGAAAAACTAACAAGCAAAGACTCAAATTATACAAGACGCTCCAAGCAAAACACATAACATGATGCGAATAAAAATATAGCTCCAAGTATAGTTACCGATGGATGAAGACAAAAGAGGGGATGCCTTCCCTGGGCATCCCCAAGCTTAGGCTTTTGATTATCTTGAATTTAGTTGGGGTGCCATGGGCATCCCCAAGCTTAGGCCTTTGCTACTCCTTGTTCCATAGTCCATCAAAGCAATACTCAAAACTTGAAAACTTCACAACACAAAACTTAGACAAAAATTCTCGTGAGCTCCGTTAGTATAAGAAAGCAAACTACTACTCAAAGGTGCAGAAATGAATTCATTCTTTGTTTATATTGGTGTTAAACCTACTGTATTCCAATTTCTCTATGGTTCATATCTTCTAATACTACTCATAGATGCATCGAAATAAGCAAACAACACACAAAAAACGGAATCTGTCAAAAACAGAACAGTCTGTAGTAATCTGCATATTTCGCCTACTTATGGAACTCCAAAAAATACAAACTAAATTGGTAAATTTGTAGAATTTGTCTACTAATCATCTGCAAAAAGAATCAACTAAATAGCACGCTCCAGTAAAATCTGACGACCACTTTAGCGAGCGCTAACGATTCTGTTTTTCACAGCAAGATCACATAAACTTCACACAAGTCTTCCTAAAGGTTCTACTTGGCACAAACACTAAAAAAACATGAAACCACATCTAATCAGAGGCTATATGTAATATTTATTCCCTAACAGCAACAAAAACAAAAAAAAATATAAAGTTGGGTTGCCTCCCAACAAGCGCTATCGTTTTACGCCCCTAGCTAGGCACGATACAAGATAAATCTAGGTATTGCCATCTTTGGAAGGCAATCCATAAGTGGCTCTCATGATAGATTCATATGGTAATTTGATTTTCTTTCTAGGAAAGTGTTCCATGCCTTTCCTTAACAGAAATTGGAATCTAATATTTCCTTCCTTCATATCAATAATTGCACCAATCATTCTAAGGAAAGGTCTACCAAGAATAATAGGACATGAATGATTGCAATCTATATCAAGAACAATCAAATCTACGGGCACATAATTCCTATTGGCAACAATAAGAACATCATTAATTCTTCCCATAGGTTTCTTAATAGTGGAATCCACAAAATGCAAATTTAAAGAACAATCATCAAGTTCATGGAAACCTAGCAAATCACACAAAGTTTTTGGGATAGTGGAGACACTAGCACCCAAATCACACAAAGCATAGCATTAATGATCTTTTATTTTTATTTTTATAGTAGGTTCCCACTCATCATAAAGCTTTCTAGGGATAGAAACTTCCAACTCAAGTTTTTCTTCATAAGATTGCATCAAAGCATCAACTACGTGTTTGGTGGAAGCTTTATTTTGACTATAAGCATGCAGAGAATTTAGCACGGATTGCAACAAGGAAATACAATCAATCAAAGAGCAATTATCATAATTGAATCCCTTGAAATCCAAAGTAGTGGGTTCATCACTATGTAAAGTTTTAATATCTTACTCCCATTTTGACAATTTTAGCATCAAGATCTAAAAACTCCGAATCATTGGGACACCTTAAAGCAGAATTATCTCTGATCCTATCTTCATCAAGATTTATACTAGAAAACAAGGATCTAATAGGAGACATATCAATAACTTTCAGATCTTCATCTTTATTTTCATGCTCTTCTGGTTTAGCAGCCATCTTATTGATCAAGGTGGACTGTTTATCCGAAATTTGGGCAATTAAGTTCTCAAGATGAGCAAACTGAGATTTCAAGCCATAAAATTCCTTAGACATATCATCAAGGTCTTTACACATATACTCCATAAACTTTTTCTGTTCTTTAAGCTCACTTCTGAAAAAGTCATTATGCTCAAATTGTATAGTCATAAAATGTCTAACATTGTTTTCAATCTCCTCCAGCCTCTTGAGGTGAGGGTCAATACTAACAGGGAGAGCCATAGTGACAAGCAAGCAATCCAACAAACACAAGCAAACAAGAAGCAAGCGAACAATAAATACACGGCGGAAGAAGGGCAAATAAGACGGCAAAGGTGAAGTGGGTGAGAGGAAAACGAGAGGCAAATAAATGTAATGTGAAGGATAAGGGTTTGTGATAGGTACTTGGTATATGACTTTTGCGTAAGCCTCCCCGGCAACGGCGCCAGAAATTCTTTTTCCTACTTCTCGAGCTTGCGTTGTATTCCCTCAAAGAGGAAAGGGAGATGGATCACAGTAGCGTAAGTATTTCCCTCAGTTTTTGAGAACCAAGGTATCAATCTATTAGGAGACCACGCGCGAGTCCCTCGCACCAGCACAAACAAATATGAACTTCGCAGCCAACGCGATAAGGGGTTGTCAATCCCTTTACGGTCACTTACGAAAGTGAGATCTGACAGAGATGATAGTTTATATATTTGGTATTTTTGGTTTATAAGAACAACAAATAAAAGCGATAAATGCAAAGTAGATGTAGATTGATATGTTGAGAATAGACGCGGGGGCCATAGTGTTCTCTAGTGGCTTCTCTCATGATAGCGATATTCTACGGCGGGTAAACAAATTACTGTCGAGCAATTGATAGAAAAGCGAATAATTATGAGACTATCTAGGCCATGATCATTGTATATAGGCATCACGTCCGAGACAAGTAGACCAAAACGATTCTGCATCTACTACTATTACTCCACACATCGACCGCTATCCAGCATGCATCTAGTGTATTGAGTTCATAAGAACAGAGTAACGCCTTAAGCAAGATGACATGATGTAGAGGGATAAACTCAAGCAATATGATATAAACCCCATCTTTTTATCCTCGATGGCAACAATACAATACGTGCCTTGCTGCCCCTAATGTCACTGGGAAAGGACACCGCAAGATTGAACCCAAAGCCAAGCACTTTTCGCATTGCAAGAACTATAGATCTAGTAGGCCAAACCAAACCAATAATTCGAAGAGACTTGCAAGGATATTATGAGCACACATAAAAAGTTCAGAGAAGAACCAAATATCTTTCATAGATAATCTTGATCATAAACTCACAATTCATCGGATCTCGACAAACACACCGCAAAAAGAGATTACATCGAATAGATCTCCTCGAAGATCGAGGAGAACTTTGTATTGAGATCCAGAGAGAGAGAGAAGAAGCCATCTAGATACTAGCTATGGACCCGAAGGTCTATGGTAAACTACTCACAACTCATGGTGAGGGCGAAGATGATGATGATGATGAAGAACTCCGTGATGGATCCCCCTTCGGTGGAGCTCCGGAACAGGCTCCAAGATGGGATCTCACGGGAACAGAAGGTTACGGCGGTGGAATTAGGGTTTTCTTTCTGTTGTCGAAGGTTTCGGGGTACGTAGACTTATATAGGAAGAAGGAGGACACCGGGGGGGGGGGGGTGCACGGGGGC
>LR738713.1:548082197-548221396 GCA_902687465.1 Secale cereale | reverse complement strand
GAGGCACGGGGCGTGCCCTGGGAAGGGGGGCGCGCCCCCACCCTCGTGGGCAGCCCCTTGATCCCCTGACGTGGTTCTCAAGTCCCTCGTGCGTGATTTTCTCCAAAAATATCTCTCGCGAAGGTTTCATTTCGTTTGGACTCCGTTTGATATTCTTTTTCTGCAAAACCCTGAAACAGGCAAAAAAACAGCAATCTGGACTGGGCCTTTGGGTTAGTAGGTTAGTCCCAAAAATGATATAAAAGTGTATGATAAAGCCCATTAAACATCCAAGACTTCATAAATAATAGCATGGAACAATAAAAAATTATAGATACGTTGGAGACGTATCAGCGATCACATCGACCTTGGAACCATTCCCGACACACATCGTCACCTCGTCCTTCGCCTGTCTCCGCTTATTCTGCAGCTCCTGCTTTGAGTTACAAATGTGAGCAACTGCACCGATATCAAATGCACAGGAGCTACTACGAGCATTGGTAAGGTACACATCAATAACATGTATATCACATATATCTTTGACGTTGCCGGCCTTCTTATCCGCTAAGTATTTGGGGCTATTCCACTTCCAGTGACTTTCCCTTGCAATAAAAGCACTTAGTCTCAGGCTTGGGTCCATTCTTTGGCTTCTTCCCGGCAACTAGCTTACCGGGCCCGGCAACTCCCATGCCGTCCTTCTTGAAGTTCTTCTTACCCTTGCCTTTCTTGAACTTAGTGGTTTTATTCACCATCAACACTTGATATTCCTTTTTGAATTCCACCTTCGCTGATTTCAGCATTGAATATAACTCGGGAATGGCCTTCTCCATCCCTTGCATATTGTAGTTCATCACAAAGCTCTTGTAGCTAGGTGGGAGCGACTGGAGGATTCTGTCAACGACCGCGTCATCTAGGAGATTAACTCCCAGCGGAGACAAGCGGTTGTGCAAACCAGGCATGATGAGTATATGCTCGCTTACAGAACTATTTTCCTCCATCTTACAACTATATAACTTGTCAGAGACTTCATATATCTTCACCCGGGCATGAGCTTGGAAAACCATTTTCAGCTCTTGGAACATCTCATATGCTCCGTGTTGCTCAAAACGCTTTTGGAGCCCTGATTCTAAGCTGTAAAACATGCCGCACTGAACCAGGGAGTAATCATCACTACGTGACCGCCAGGCGTTCATAACGTCTTGAGTTGCTGGGAACACGGGTGCATCACCTAGCGGTTCTTCAAGGACATATGCTTTCTTGGCAGCTATGAGGATAATCCTCAAGTTACGGACCCAATCCGTATAGTTGCTACCATCGTCTTTGAGCTTGGTTTTCTTTAGGAATGCGTTGAAGTTGAGGGAAACATTAGCGTGGGCCATTGGATCTACAAGACATATTGTAAATATTTTAGACTATGTTCATGACAATTAAGTTCATCTAAACAAATTTAATGAACTCCCACTCAGATAGACATCTCTCTAGTCATCTAAGTGATACATGATCTTAATCGACTAGGCCGTGTCCGATCATCACGTGAGACAGGCTAGTCATCAACGGTGAACATTTTCATGTTGATCGTATCTTCTATACGACTCATGTTCGACCTTTTGGTCTTCCGTGTTCCGAGGCCATGTATGTACATGCTAGGCTCGTCAAGTCAACCCCAAGTGTATTGCGTGTGTAAATCTGGCTTACACCCGTTGTATGCGAACGGTAGAGCCTATCACACCCGATCATCACATGGTGCTTCGGAACAACGAACCTTAGAAATGGCGCTCAGTTAGGGGGAACACAATTCTTGAAATTTTAGTGAGAGATCATCTTATTTAAGCTACCGTCGTTCTAAGCAAATAAGATGTAAAACATGATAAACATCACATGCAATCAAATAGTGACATGATATGGCCAATATCATTTTGCTCCTTTTGATCTCCATCTTCGGGGCTCCATGATCATCATCGTCACCGGCATGACACCATGATCTCCATCATCGTGTCTTCATGAAGTTGTCTCGCCAAACGTTACTTCTACTACTATAGCTAACAGTTAGCAACAAAGTAAAGTAATTACATGGCGTTTTTCAATGACACGCAAGTCATAAAATAAAATAAGACAACTCCTATGGCTCCTGCCGGTTGTCATACTCATCGACATGCAAGTCGTGATTCCTATTACGAGAACATGATCAATCTCATACATCACATATATATCATTCATCACATCCTTTTGGCCATATCACATCACACGGCACATGCTGCAAGAACAAGTTAGACATCCTCTAATTGTTGTTGCAAGTTTTTACGTGGCTTTTATAGATTTCTAGCGAGAACGTTTCTTACCTACGCCAAAACCACAACGTGATATGCCAATTACTATTTACCCTTCATAAGGACCCTTTTCATCGAATCCGATCCGACTAAAGTGGGAGAGACAGACATCCGCTAGCCACCTTATGCAACTAGTGCATGTCAGTCGGTGGAACCTATCTCATGTAAGCGTACGTGTAAGGTCGGTCCGGGCCGCTTCATCCCACGATGCCGCCGAATCAAGATAAGACTAGTAACGGCAAGCAAATTGACAAATCGACGCCCACAACAACTTGTGTTCTACTCGTGCATAGAAACTACGCATAGACCTAGCTCATGATGCCATTGTTGGGGATCGTCGCAGAAATTCAAAAAAATTCTATGCATCACCAAGATCAATCTATGGAGTGACTAGCAATGAGAGGGGAGTGCATCTTCATACCTTTGAAGATCGCGACGTGGAAGCATTGCAAGAACGCGGTTGGTGGAGTCGTACACGAAGCGATTCAGATCGCGGCGGAATCCGATCTAAGCGCCGAACAACGACGCCTCCGCATTCAACACACGTGCAGCCCGGTGACGTCTCCCGTGCCTTGATCCAGCAAGGAGAGACGGAGATGTTGGGGAAGACTTCGTCCAGTAGCAGCACGACGGCGTGGTGGTGGAGGAGCGTGGTACTCCGACACGGCCTCGCCATGCACTAGGAGAGACGAGGAGGAGGAGAGGTAGGGCTACGCCGAGAGAGAGGGAGATTCTCATGTATGGCAGCCCCAAAACCCCCACTATTTATAGGAGGAGGGGAGGGGGCTGCGACCCCATCTAGGGTTCCGCCATAGGGGGTGCGGCCAACCCTAATTGGTTTGGGGGGGGGGCAAGAGGGGGAGAGAGGGGGGCGTGCCTAGGGTGGGCCTTTAGGCCCATCTGCGCCTAGGGTTTACCCCCTCTCCTCTTGGCTACGCCTTGGGCCTTGGTGGGAGGTGCACCAGCCCACTCAAGGGCTAGTCCCTTCCCACTCTTGGCCCATGCAAGCCTTCGGGGCTGGTGGCCCCTCCCGATGGACCCCCAGAACCCTTCCCGTGGTCCCGGTACATTACCGATGACGCCCGAAACACTTCCGGTGGCCAAAACCTCACTTCCTATATATTATTCTTTACCTCCGGACCATTCCGGAATTCCTCATGACGTCCGGGATCTCACTCGGAACTCCAAACAACATTCGGTAATCACATACATATATTCCCTATAACCCTAGCGTCATCGAACCTTAAGTGTGTAGACCATACGGGTTCGGGAACCATGCAGACATGACCGAGACATCTCTCCGGCCAATAACCAACAGCAGGATCTGGATACCCATGTTGGCTCCCACATGTTGCACGATGATCTTATCAGATGAACCACGATGTCAAGGATTCAATCAATCTTGTATACAATTCCCTTTGTCTACCGGTATAGTACTTTCCCGAGATTCGATCGTCGGTATCCCGATACCTTGTTCAATCTCGTTACCGACAAGTCTCTTTACTCGTTCCGTAACACATCATACCACGACCAACTCCTTAGTCACATAGATCTCATTACGATGATGTCTTACCGAGTGGGCGCACAGATACCTCTCCATCATACGGAGTGACAAATCCCAGTCTCGATTCGTGCCAACCCAACAGATACTTTCGGGGATACCCGTAGTGTACCTTTATAGCCACCCAGTTACGTTGTGACGTTTGGCACACCCAAAGCACTCATACAGTATCCGGGAGTTGCACAATCTCATGGTCTAAGGAAAAGATACTTAACATTGGAAAAGCTTTAGCAGACGAACTACACGATCTTGTGCTATGCTTAGGATTGGGTCTTGTCCATCAAATCATTCTCCTAATGATGTGATCACGTTATCAATGACATCCAATGTCCATGGTCATGAAACCGTGACCATCTATTGATCAACGAGCTAGTCAACTAGAGGCTCACTAGGGACATATTATGGTCTATGTATTCACACATGTATTACGGTTTCCGGTTAACACAATTATAGCATGAACAATAGATGATTATCATGAACAAGGAAATATAATAATAACCATTTTATTATTGCCTCTAGGGCATATTTCCAACACACAGTTATTGCGGGGAAGTGGGAAAGGCGAGCGCAAACGATCCCACTCCCCCACGTTTTGAACCACGGCTTATAAAACGGTCCGAGGAGGGGGCGGCGGAGATCATTCTCGCTCGTGCCCCTGCCTTTTCCTTCCCTCCTCTGCTTCTTGTGACCGCCGTGTGCTGCGACGCCCGTCATTTTGAGCAAAGTCCATCTTCTTCCCTTTCTATTCCCGCTCTCGCTGATGGCGCTGCCCTTGGGCTCGTGGATGGGTTCGACCGTCACTGCCGACGACATCGCCTACCTCCGCACAATTAGGCGCCTGCCGGGGGAGACAGAGGTTGCCGTGCGCCTGCCACAGGGCGAGTGGGAGTAGCGCCCCGATGGCGCGGAGCGCGTGGTCTTCTTCCCGCACTTCAAGCGCTGGTTTGGGCTGCCCGCGAGCGATTTCTTCCATGATTTCTTCGGGCTCTAGCCCCATCATCTTGGGGCCGGCGCTATCGTGCAGCTTTCGGGCTTCGTCACGCTCTGCGATGGGTACCTTGGGGTCGAGGCCATGATCAACCTCTTGGTGCGCCTCTTCTCCTTGAAGTAGCAAGGGCCGAAGGCCGTGGAGATGTTTGAGTGTGGTGCCGCCGTCATGTGCAGGCGGCCGGGGTCTGACCTCCCCAAGGTGCCACTGGAGGATTCTACCAAGAAGTGGCAGAATGCTTTCTTCTATGTCCGCCATCTTGGCGCGGATCACATCAACCTACCGCCGTTCGTCAACTCGCCACCGTGGGCGAAGCAGAACTGGGCATACTACCCTAAGCGCCCATCGCAGGTGGTGCTCAATCTGTGCGAGCGGGTGTCGGTAATGAAGCAGCGGGAAGGGCTCACCGGCGCCGACCTCATCACCGCCTTCATCGCCCGGCGAGTGCTGCCGCAGCAGCAGCGCAGCCACCTCATTGGCAAGATGACCGGCCTCGAGGACCCCGACCGCATGTCGAACCTGCGGCTGAGGGCGGACCAGATCGTGCGTCGGGTCAACGACATCTCCAAGGCCAATCTGCCGGACGACTGGCATTACGGGAAGGCCCCGTATAGTCACGCGCACCCGGCACCGATGTTGAGTCCCTGGTCTCCGTATTTAGCCGCCGCCCATCTGATGGCTTCTCGCCCCTCGTTGGTTACCCCAAGTGGAAGGTTTGAGATGCAGTGTAGCGGAAGTTTTCCCTTGGCAAAGATACCAAGGATCGATTTCCCCTGAGACTCCCAGTTTCAACAAGAAGGTGTCAACTGCTAACGGCGCCAGATATTAGCAATCAACGTGGACCTGCACACAGATACAAATAACTTTGCTCCCAACGAGTACAAAGAGGTTGTCAATCCCTCCGGCCTTGTCGTTTACAAAGGATCAAAAGCAAGTGATAATAGTGATAGGTATTGCTGCAAATAATAAGTAAAAGCGGAAAGTAAATAGCGGATGTGATCAATGATGGTAATATGGAACGGGGTCCCATGATGTTCACTAGTGATGTCTCTCTCCCAAAAGACGATAAAACAGCTATGTGAGGTAAACGAATTACAGCTGGGCAATTGACAGAATTATGTGTGCAAACCAATGCTAACTATGTTGCAAGAAAGGTAGAGGTTCAAAGCATGGGCGGTACGCCAAGGCAAGTAGACCGAAATCCATCTGCATCTACTACTAATCATCCACCTTGAGATATCTATCCAGAACATCTCGCTGGTATTAAGTTGCGAGTCTCACCCATAGTGTAAACTCAAAGCAACAGACAACTACATTAAAAGAACTTTGCGTAAAGTAAACAATCCTTGCACCCGCGGGCACAAGCACCGTTGTTTTCCCCCTTGTGGCAACAGCACATCCCCTAGACTCATGTTTCTGTCACTCAAGCTAGTCATCGAGGGGCATGAACCCACAATCAAGCATAACGTTCCCTCTTGGAGTCACTACATACTACTCGGCCAAAGCAATAAATAGCAACGGAGAACATGCAAGAATTACTTACGAACATAAATATAAAAGAGGTGAATCAAATATATTACTCAAACACAATCTGAACATAATCTCACAATCCATCGGATCCCAGCAAACTCAACATAGCAACAGCATAAGGATTACATATGTGCCTCGATCATGTAGGGCAGCTCACGAGGTCTAATTAGTGAAGCACAAGAAGGGGAGGAGAACATCACATAGCTACTGGTCATGGACCCATGGTCCAAGGGAGACTACTCACAACTCATCCGGGAGGCGTCCATGGTGGTGGAGAGGCTCCCGGTGGTGATCCTACCCTCCGGCAGGGTGCCGGGAAGAGTTCTCCTGGTGCTCCCGATCTTGGAAGCGCGGCGGCGGCGGAACAGAGATGAGATCGCGGAAAAGGGTTCCCGTCTCGAGGGTTTCGGGACACGATATAAATATATGCCAAAGGGGGGCATCAGCGGAGGCCTGGGGGGCCCAGGCGCCCCCCCCGGCGCGGCCGGGAGGGGGGCCGCGCCACCAGGGCGCCTGGAGCCTTGGTGGCCCCCCTCCGGCTCTACTTTGGCTGCCGGGAAGCTTCTGGAACGCTGATTTTTTATATAATTTTTCCGGGATTTTTCTGGCAGTTTACGTAATGGGAAAACCTAAAATACAAAAACAGCAGAAAACAGAAACTGGCACTGGGGTGCACTGAGTTAATAGGTTAGTCCAAATATGATCAAAAGTGTATGGAAGTGTATAAATATCATAGCAATATCACCCAAAAGAGGCATGGAGCAAGCAGAAATTATAGATACGTTTTGGACGTATCAACATCCCCAAGCTTAATTCCTGCTCGTCCTCGAGTAGGTAAATGATAACAAGAATAATTTCTGTGGTGACATGCTGTTAACCATATAAGGATTTTTCATAGTCACATGACAAAAGCTCACTGAGACAATGAATCTGTAGTAATTAAGTTGCCTCATGAGAAAATCACAAAGAACTGAAAGTTTTACAACATGATACTGAAACATCAAATAGATTTGTAATGAGCATGGTGTGCAAATATGATAAAGTGATATCTCGCTTGCCCCCTTTAGTGAAGCAAAACATAAATGCAGGGGCACCTCCAAGGTTTAAGTGATGACTAGATACAATGATTTCAGAATAAACAATATCACAATCATGCAAAAGACAATGCTACTTTGGGACAATGCACATTACACTCAGAATGACAATCATGCTCTCAGTAGTTGGTGCTTTAAAAGAAGGTGGAGACTCTCGAACCGTGGCTTTTGTTGGCAAGGTTGAAAACACGTAGTCGGAAACAAAGACAAAGCATGTACCAGAGCTCTTGGTTTTAAAAACAGAGGTAATAATATTTTTTAAAATTATGCATGTTTCGTCAACGAATGCTAGCAGACAACTCAATCACTTCTTGAGATGGACAAGTTTCGAGGAACGGCTCCCGAATGAGGACGATCACATCCTCTTAATCTCCTTTGTTTATCACTGCCAAAGTTTTCTGATTTCTCATGAACAAAGCGTGAAGGAGGGTTTGTTTGCTATATTATTTTTGAGCCGGGCGCACTCTTTGCCAGTTCCTTCTCGTATTATGGGTTTGCACATTAGACATGCAATCCCGGGGTGAAGCTTGTCCAACTTAAAAAGATCATGAATTAACTACTACTTCCTCATGAACTTAAAACAGAGGCACAAAATAGAAATGCATTTTTTTGAATAATTTCGAGATGGTACATGAAAGTCTTCGTTAGGAATGGCAGGTAAATACCATGTATAGAAAGGTATGGTGGACTCATATGGCATAACTGGTTTAAAGGATTTTGGATGCACAAGCAGTCAGTCCGCTTAGTACAGGTGGAGGTTAGCAAAAGACTGGGAGCGACCAACTAAAAGAGCAATGACGGTCATAATCATGCAGAGCGACAAAGCAACATTGAATCAGGCATGGAAGTTATATCGCTACTCAGAAACAAAAGATCATTTAGGCTTGACAGACTTTCTTTACAGTCTTAAATATGCGTGAGCATACGCCAAGTCAATCAAAATAAATTCGCGAAGGAAGATATTACTAAACCATACCACATCATAGGCAAACAAATCATGTTGGTACTCCAATAACACATTGGGAACCCCCCACCTATTTGAGACTAACCACAAGAAAACATGAACTACTAAGCGCCATCATGCACGTAGCATTTTTATCATAGACATATCAACCAATGCAACAGAAGCAAACTCTCTTAATAAAATAAGCATGATAACTAAAGAGAGTTCAAGCAACCAACTAAACAAAAGCTCTTTAAAAAGATAAGCACGAAAACTAAGAGCTAAGCATGATAGTAGCTATTGAAAGACCAAGAACATACACAGCAAAGATAGACATGAAAATTCTATGTTGTGTTCTAGGTAGAAGTGGAGCGCGTTTCTCTCCCACACAAAGAAAGCTGAGTTCCGACTCGTTATGAAAAGCTAAAGAAAACTAAAAAAGAAAACTAAAAGCAAGACGCTCCAAGCATAGCACATAACACATGAAGTGATAAAAATATAGTGGAACGAAAGACGAACTGATAATGTTGATGGAGAAGGGGATGCACGGGGGCATCCCCAAGCTTAGACACTTGAGTCTCCTTGAATATTTCTTGGGGGTGCATGGGGGCATCCCCAAGCTTGAGCGTTTGACACTCCTGAATCTTTTTATCATCTTCCCTCGCACACTTGAAAACTCCCTTCATACATAACTCATCATAATCTGATTAGCGAGGTTAGTACCCATAATAAAATAATTGTTCCTTGCTGGAAATAAGGATATTCTTTAAGGTCTACTGTTTCTCAAGATTGCCAAAAGGTTTTTGCAAAGAAAAAGCAAGCTCAAGGTTTGCAAAATGAAGGAAAGGCAAAACAGGACAGAATCAGTGAAAAACAGAACAGCAGGTAGTAAATGATTTTTTCGGGGCACTTCTGCAACTCTAATAAAAAAACTCAAAACAGACGCACGAAAGAAAATTGTATAGAGCACGCTGTCGAGAAAATTCAGGCCAAAAAGATGATCTAGTGATTTTATACGAATTTTTCTATCCAAGGACAGAATCTGTTTCCTGGACAGCACGTCACAACTTTTGAACTTTCTTGCAATCAGAGGCTACAGTTGGCACAAAGTTGAAAAGCAAAGATACAATGATGGTGCTACTGTAGTAACAACATCAAGACACAACAAAAGCAAAATAAAATTTTATTCATGTGGGCTGCCTCCCAAAAGCGCTTTCTTTTATGCCTTTAAGCTAGGCATAATGCAGAGAGGAATCAATAACCATCATAATAATCGGAGTTATAAATTGCTTCAAATGGTTCCTCAACAAGTTCACTCTTGTTCCTACTAGGAAAGGGGTACACACCTTTTGCCTTTCCGCGCAAGCGGATTTGTCCCTTACCTATATCGATGAAGCCTTTTACCGCTCGGAGGAAGTCCCTTCCAAGCACTATATTTCCTTGGTTTGGCTCCATGATGAAGAAATCAACCATTGTAATCCCTTTAAGGAATTTAACTGGCACGTCTTTTATTCTTCCCTAGATTTCAGAAATATCTCCATTAGTGTGTTCATGATAAGATGGTAACCTATCCTTGTTAAATTTTAAAGAATCATGAACAATTTTTGGCATAGTAGAAACCATAGATCCAATATCACAATAAGCAAGGAAGTCTTGATTAGAGATGCTAATCCTAACAAAAGGCTCCCAATCCTTGTCTATTTCCAAAATATCTCTCTTATTGGGTTTGGGTTTCTCTACCTTCATTAAGTCTAGAGCATCCATTCTCTTCTCAATAGTAGCAAGTCTATCTATGACAGTATCAAAGTTATGATCATAAACAAAGTAACTAGATAGACCATGTATAATTTCAAGAGCTCTAGCTTCATCACACTCTAGGAAATCCCCTTCAGCTATAATATCAAGAGAGTGTTTACACCATTTAAAAAGACCATGGTAAAAGTTTCTAAGCACAATTTTTATAGGTATCCAAGGCATAATTCTCCTATGTGCATCAGAAATTCTGTCCCATGCCTTCTTCATATTTTCTCCATCCCTTTGATGGAAATCTAGGACTTCTGATTCCCTCAAAGCACCAAATCCTAACATGCTTGACTAAACAGAAAGGACTACTAGCAGAAAAGCAAATATTTTTTTTGTAATTTTTGATAGAAGACACTAAAGCAAAAACTGAAAGGTAAACTAACAAGACTAAAAAGCAAAGGTAAAAGATAGCGTGCAACTCCCCTATCTTGAAGAGTGGAGTCCCCGGCAACGGCGCCAGAAAACTTTGCTTGATGGCTTCTCGCCCCTCGTTGGTTACCCCAAGTGGAAGGTTTGAGATGCAGTGTAGCGGAAGTTTTCCCTTGGCAAAGATACCAAGGATCGATTTCCCCTGAGACTCCCAGTTTCAACAAGAAGGTGTCAACTGCTAACGGCGCCAGATATTAGCAATCAACGTGGACCTGCACACAGATACAAATAACTTTGCTCCCAACGAGTACAGAGAGGTTGTCAATCCCTCCGGCCTTGTCGTTTACAAAGGATCAAACGCAAGTGATAATAGTGATAGGTATTGCTACAAATAATAAGTAAAAGCGGAAAGTAAATAGCGGATGTGATCAATGATGGTAATATGGACCGGGGTCCCATGATGTTCACTAGTGATGTCTCTCTCCCAAAAGACGATAAAACAGCTATGTGAGGTAAACGAATTACAGCTGGGCAATTGACAGAATTATGTGCGCAAACCAATGCTAACTATGTTGCAAGAAAGGTAGAGGTTCAAAGCATGGGCGGTACGCCAAGGCAAGTAGACCGAAATCCATCTGCATCTACTACTAATCATCCACCTTGAGATATCTATCCAGAACATCTCGCTGGTATTAAGTTGCGAGTCCCACCCATAGTGTAAACTCAAAGCAACAGACAACTGCATTAAAAGAACTTTGCGTAAAGTAAACAATCCTTGCACCCGCGGGCACAAGCACCGTTGTTTTCGCCCTTGTGGCAACAGCACATCCCCTAGACTCATGTTTCTGTCACTCAAGCTAGTCATCGAGGGGCATGAACCCACAATCAAGCATAACGTTCCCTCTTGGAGTCACTACCTACTACTCGGCCAAAGCAACAAATAGCAACGAAGAACATGCAAGAATTACTTACGAACATAAATATAAAAGAGGTGAATCAAATATATTACTCAAACACAATCTGAACATAATCTCACAATCCATCGGATCCCAGCAAACTCAACATAGCAACAGCATAAGGATTACATATGTGCCTCAATCATGTAGGGCAGCTCACGAGGTCTAATTAGTGAAGCACAAGAAGGGGAGGAGAACATCACATAGCTACTGGTCATGGACCCATGGTCCAAGGGAGACTACTCACAACTCATCCGGGAGGCGTCCATGGTGGTGGAGAGGCTCCCGGTGGTGATCCTCCCCTCCGGCAGGGTGCCGGGAAGAGTTCTCCTGGTGCTCCCGATCTTGGAAGCGCGGCGGCGGCGGAACCGAGATGAGATCGCGAAAAAGGGTTCCCGTCTCGAGGGTTTCGGGACACGATATAAATATATGCCAAAGGGGGGCATCAGCGGAGGCCTGGGGGGCCCAGGCGCCCCCCCCGGCGCGGCCAGGAGGGGGGCCGCGCCACCAGGGCGCCTGGAGCCCTGGTAGCCCCCCTCCGGCTCTACTTTGGCTGCCGGGAAGCTTCTGGAACGCTGATTTTTTATATAATTTTTCCGGGATTTTTCTGGCAGTTTACGTAATGGGAAAACCTGAAATACAAAAACAGCAGAAAACAGAAACTGGCACTGGGGTGCACTGAGTTAATAGGTTAGTCCAAATATGATCAAAAGTGTATGGAAGTGTATAAATATCATAGCAATATCACCCAAAAGAGGCATGGAGCAAGCAGAAATTATAGATACGTTTTGGACGTATCACCATCTTCTCATCCACCCGGACGCGATGCGGGAGGTGCTTCTGAACGCCATCCAGCATCCTTACGACCGGGCGCAGACGTAGGTGGTGCGCGCTGCCTCGGAGGAGCCCGAGGCCCACGGTGGAGCGGAGGGAGCAGCCGCCGACGCGGGCGCGGGGCGTCGAGCAGGTGAGCCCGTCTTTCCTTCTTGAGTCGCCGGCCACGGGACGACGTTGGAGGTGCTGACGCGAGTTGTTGACGCAGCGGTGCCGGGTGGAGGAGGCGGCAGCGCGGCTGGAGCCGGGTCGTCTCTGAGGGCGCCGGCGGTGAGCCGGCCGCACGAGAAGGACATCGTCGAGCCGCGGGCCTCGGCCACAAAGCGCGCGGCGGACACGGCCGGGGGCGCGAAGCCGCCCGCCAAGAGGAGGAGCGGCGCTCTGCAGACGAGGCGCGCCATTTTGGTGTTGCCGGGGTGAGTTCCTCTCTGGCTTGAGCCGAGTGGCCGAGTGGCTCTGTTGGGCTCTTATGTACTTATTTGTCTTGGATTTTAGGTCGCCGATCTCGTTGGCGCTGGCGGCAGCGGATGCCGCATCCCCTGAGGGCGCCGCGTTCCGGAGGAGCCGGTCCGACACCATCGATCGGGGTGAGGAGGAGGGACAGGCGGATCCGGAACTTGGTTTGGACCCGGCCGACACTGAAGGCCGGGCCTGGCGGGACCGAGACCGGGTCGAGGCCGAGCTGGAGGTGGCGTCGACCCGGGCTTGGACTAGCTCCTGATACGTCTCCAACGTATCTATAATTTTTTATTGTTCCATGCTATTATTTATGATGTTTTGAATGTTTAATGGGCTTTGTCATACACTTTTATATTATTTTTGGGACTAACCTACTAACCCAAAGGCCCAGTCCAGATTGCTGTTTTTTTTGCCTTTTTCAGGGTTTTGCAGAAAAAGAATATAAAACGGAGTCCAAACGGAATGAAACCTTCGGGAGAGATATTTTTGGAGAAAATCACGCACAGGAGACTTGAGAACCACGGAATAGGGCACACGTGGCACCCACGAGGGTGGGGGGCGCCCCCCTATAGGGCGCGCCACCCCTGCCTCGTGGGCCCCACGTTTGGCCCCCGGTGCCCTCCTTCCTCCTATCTATGCCTACGTACCCCGAAACCATCAAAAGAGGAGAGAAAACCCTAGTTCCACCATTGTAAACTTCTGTTCCCGTGAGATCCCATCTTGGGGCCTGTTCCGAAGCTCCGCCGGAGGGGGGATCTATCACGGAGTGCTTCTACATCATCATCATCGCCTCACCATGAGTTGTGAGTAGTTTACCATAGACCTTTGGGTCCATAGCTAGTATCTAGATGGCTTCTTCTCTCTCTTTGGATCTCAATACAAAGTTCTCCTCGGTCTTCGAGGAGATCTATTCGATGTAATCTCTTTTTGCGGTGTGTTTGTCGAGATCCGATGAATTGTGGGTTTATGATCAAGTTTATCTATGAGAAATATTTGGTTCTTCTCTGAAATCTTTATGTATGATTATAATATCCTTGCAAGTTTCTTTGAATTATTGGTTTGGTTTGGCCTACTAGATCTATAGTTCTTGCAATGGGAGAAGTGCTTGGCTTTGGGTTCAATCTTGCGGTGTCCTTTCCAAGTGATAGTAGGGGCAGCAAGGCACGTATTGTATTGTTGCCATCGAGGATAAAAAGATGGTGTTTATATCACTAGGTTTGAGTTTATCCCTCTACATCATGTCATCTTGCCTAAGGCGTTACTCTGTTCTTATGAACTCAATACACTAGATGCATGCTGGATAGCGGTCGATGTGTGGAGTAATAGTAGTAGATGCAGAATCGTTTCGGTCTACTTGTCTCGGACGTGATGCCTATATATAATGATTATGCCTAGATAGTCTCATAATTATTCGCTTTTCTATCAATTGCTCGGCGGTAATTTGTTTAACCGCCGTAGAATATCGCTATCATAAGAGAAGCCACTAGAGAAAACTATGGCCCCCGGTTCTATTATCAACATATCAATCTACAATCTACTTTAGTTTTCCGCTTTTACTTTCTGTTCTTATAATCAAAAATACCAAAAATATCAAACTATCATCTCTATCAGATCTCACTCTCGTAAGTGACCGTAAAGGGATCGACAACCCCTTATCGCGTTGGCTACGAAGTTCTTATTTTTTTGTGCAGGTGCGAGGGACTCACGCGTGGTCTCATACTGGATTGATACCTTGGTTCTCAAAGACTGAGGGAAATACTTACACTACTGTGCTACATCACCCTTTCCTGTTCGAGGGAATACAATGCAAGTTCGAGAAGTAGCAGCGCCGCGGCGGCGTTGGCACGAGCCGGCGTGGCCGGAGATGCCGGTGGGGCTGAGGGTGGCGGCGACGGTCTTCGTGCCGTCGCTGGAGGAGGAGCTCGGCCAAGGCGACCGTGCAGATGCGATGGACCTCGACCGGTAGGTCGTGGTTGTCGAGGACGGCACCCCACCGCTGGTCGACGCGGTCGAGCGGGCGGGGGCTGACGGAGGCGGCGGTGACACCGTCTTGGAGGAGGTGCTGTGGACAGCACCACACAGGGCGGCTTGGACGCCGTCGAGGGAGGCGCTGCCGGCGGTGGAACCGCGGACCACTCCGCCCATCACGCCGTTGGTGGCGCCGGAGAGGACGCCGGTCGCAGGAGGCCAGTGGTGAGCACGCTCTGGTGCTCAGGCCCGGGGGTCACCGTGCCGTTGGGTCGCAGCCACCGTGGAGCGGGGCCGGTGAGGTCTTCTTCGGGCCTTCGACCCAGGAGGAGGCGGTGATGGCCGCCGTGACCCGGCGCCTACAAGGGCGGGCGGACCGGGTCCAGGCTTTCGCCCAGGCCGAGTTGGAGCAGACTAGGAGCTGGAGAGCACCGTGCTCGCGAGTCTTTCTTACTTTTTGCTTTTCTTATTGCTTGCTTCTTCTTAGTGGGGGCGCGCCAGCGCACCCACTGGGTATAGTCCCCGAGATTTGGGCCAACTGCGTAGCAGTTGGGTCGAATCTTAAATTGCTGTCTTTCGTGCTGATCATTGCTTTTTGCAGCAACTGGACTCCTATCGGGTCAACGTCTTCAACCGGCTCCTTGAGGCGCACGAGCGGCTCAAGGAGCAGCTTGCCGCCAAGGATGAGGAGCTCTGTGTCGACACCGGACGGCTTGGGGCCGAGGTGGAGCGGGCGAGGGTGGAGGCAACGGGAGCCCGGCAGGCGCTTGATGAAGCCAGCCAGCTGCGGGAGCACTTTGCGGGCGACAAGGGTCGTCTTGAGGCCGAGGTGGAGCGCCTCCGGGCGGAAGCCGCTAAGGTCGTGGAGACGTAGCAGGCCCTTGCCGAGGCGGACCAGCAGCGCGGCAAGCTGGCAGACGACAAGGGTCAGATCCAGGCCGAGGTAGAGCGCCTAAAGGTGCTTGTGGCTGCGGCGGAGGAGACCCAACAGGGGGAAACCCGGCGCCGCAAGGAGGCCGAGAAGGCGGACGAGGACAAGGATGCCGAGCTGAAGGCGGCACTTAACAAGGTCGCCCAACTGGAGGAGGCGGTCAAGGATCGTGACCGTACCATCGACTTGGAGCGGCGCGGTACGTTGCTCGAAGCGCATCACCTGAAAGAGTCCTTCTCCAGTAAGTGCTTTCCTTGGGTCTTTTGCCAGGCTGGGGCTCCGGCTTCTCTGCCTTAGTGACTTTCTTCTGATTCGCCTCTCTTCTTAATAGGGGCCTTCCCGGAGACGCGGTAGCTGGCTGATGGCTGCTCGCCCCTCGTTGGTTACTCCAAGTGGAAGGTTGAGATGTAGCGTAGCGGCAAATTTCCCTTGGCAAAGATACCAAGGATCGAATCCCGTGAGACTCCGAGGGTCGACAAGTAGGTGTCAACGGCGCCAGAAACTTAGCGGTTGACGGGACCTGCACACAGATACAGATAACTTTGCTCCCAACGAGTACAGAGAGGTTGTCAATCCCTCCGGCCTTGTTGTTTACAAAGGATCAAACACAAGAGATAATAATGATAGCTATGACTGCAACTAGGAAATAAAAACAGGAAGTAAATAGAAGGTGTGATCAGCGGTGGTAATATGGACCGGGGTCCCATGATGTTCACTAGTGATGTCTCTCTCCCAAAAGACGATAAAACAGCAAAGCGAGGTAAACAAATTACAGCTGGGCAATTGACAGGATTATGTGCGCAAACCAATGCTAACTATGCTGAAAAGAAAGGCAGAGGCTCAAAAGCAAGGGCGGTACGCCAAGGCAAGTAGACCGAAATCCATCTGCATCTACTACTAATCATCCACCTTGAGATATCCATCCAGAACATCTCGCTGGTATTAAGTTACGAATCCCACCCAAAGTGTAAACTCAAAGCAACAGACAACTGCATTAAAAGAACTTTGCGTAAAGTAAACAATCCTTGCACCCGCAAGTACAAGCACCGTTGTTTTCTCTCTTGTGGCAACAGCACATCCCCTAGACTCATGTTTCTGTCACTCAAGCTAGTCATCAGGGGGCATGAACCCACAATCAAGCATAACGCTCCCTCTTGGAGTTACTACCTACTACTTGGCCAAAGCAATAAACAGCAACGGAGAACATGCAAGAATTACTCAAGAACAAAGATATAAAAGAGGTGAATCAAATATATTACTCAAACACAATCTGAACATAGTCTCATAATCCATCAGATCCCAGCAAACTCAGCAAAGCAACAGCAGAAAGATTACATATGTGCCTCGATCATGTAGGGCAGCTCACGAGGTCTAAACCATGAAGAGCAAAGAGGGGAGGAGAACATCACATAGCTACTGATCATGGACCCATGGTCCAAGGTGGACTACTCACGACTCATCCGAGAAGCATCCATGGTGGTGGAGAAGCTCCCGGTGGTGGTTCTCCCCTCCGACAGGGTGCCGGGAAGAGTTCTCCTGATGCTCCCGATCTTGGAAGCGCTGCGGCGGCGGAACAGAGGCGAGATCGCGAAAAAGGGTTCTGTCCTCGAGGGTTTCGGGACGAGAGGGATATATAGGCGAAGGGGGGCAGCCAGAGGCGGAGCAGGGGCCCCAGGCGCCCGCCTGGCGCGGCCAGGGGTGGGGCCGCGCCAGGTGGCCGCCTGGGCCTCCCCTGGCTCCCCGCTGGCCCATCTTTGGTTCTTCGCGAAGCTTCCTGTACGCCGATTTTTCCTATATTTTTCCTGGAATTTTTGGAGCACTTTTAATATGGGGGAAACCTGAAATAGAAAAACAGCAGAAAACAGGAACTGGCACTGTGGTGCACTGAGTTAATAGGTTAGTCCAAATATGATCAAAAGTGTATGGAAGTGCATCAATATCATAGCAATATCACACAAAAGAAGCATGGAGCAAGCAGAAATTATAGATACATTTTGGACGTATCACTGGCGGAGGAGGTAGTCCGGTTTCAGCGCGACCCGGAGGGCGTAGTCGGCTCCGGGACTGACCCGCGGGTGGACTGGACCTTCCCGAAGCTCAAGGCCGCCATTGAGGCTCGCCTGCGAGTCTTGGGCGGGCAGATGTCGCGGCTCTCTGAGGCTGATACGGCGATTACGACATCCATCTGGCCGGGTTCCGCTGCGCCGAACAGCTTCTCGCGGCTGGCGCGGTGGCTGGAGGCGGGGCCGGATCGGCTCCATGATTGGTGCGTTTCCGCCGCCCGTGCTGGCGCTTAGGTTCGCGATGTCTTAGCATCCGGATCTATCGCTGGACGCGTTGATGGGCCAGCGAGGCGGCTCGGAGAGTCAGCTGTAGGCGGAGGCCGGCCGGTTCGCTGCTCGGGCCAGCTACATCGTCGGGTTCGCCTTCCACGACGAGTTCCGACCGGAGCGGATGGAAGACGGCGGAGTAGTGCCTGTCGATGACTACGGCTTGCTTCTGAACAACCCGGAGGGCAGCTTCGAGGAGACGGGCGTCTACCGCGATGCGGGCGTCGAGGATGGAGACACCAGCACCTCGGCGGGCCCGGTGGCCGCTGAGGAGGATGCCTGAGGCTGCCTGTTTTGAACTTCGTAAAAAAATGTTAGGTAGCAGGTCCACCCCACCCACTGGGTGTATTTGGGTGTAATGAATTCTAGCCTTGGGCCTGTTTGAATTTAAACTTGTAGTGTATAAATTTCATGACTGTTTGCCCTCTTGCTTTTCGTCTTTTGAGCCGTTTTCGTGCGCTTTTTCCTATCTTGCCAGTAGCGTAAGTATTTCCCTCAGTTTTGTAGAACCTAGGTATCAATCCAGTAGGAGACCACGCGCGAGTCCCTCACACTTGCACAAACAAATAAGAACCTCGCAGCCAACGCGATAAGGGGTTGTCAATCCCTTCACGGTCACTTACGAGATTGAGATCTGATAGATAAGATAGGATAATATTTTTGGTAATTTTAATATAGAGATTGAAAGTGTATAAAGCAAATAAATAACGGCGGAGAAATTGGCTAGTTGATCGGAGATTAATATGATAAAGATAGACCCGGGGGCCATAGGTTTCACTAGTGGCTTCTCTCATGATAGCAGAATTCTACGGTGGGTGAACAAATTACTGTCGAGCAATTGATTGAAAAGCACATAGTTATGAGAATATCTAGGCATGATCATTATATATAGGCATCACGCCCATGACAAGTAGACCAAAACGATTCTGCATCTACTACTATTACTCTACACATCGACCGCTATCCAGCATGCATCTAGAGTATTAAGTTCATAAGAACAGAGTAACGCCTTAAGCAAGATGACATGATGTAGAGGGATAAATTCAAGCAATATGATATAAACCTTATCATTTTATCCTCGATGGCCACAATACCACACGTGCCTTGCTACCCCTACTGTCACTGGGAAAGGACACCGCAAGATTGAACCCAAAGCCAAGCACTTCTCCCATCGCAAGAACTATAGATCTAGTAGGCCAAACCAAACCAATAATTCGAAGAGACTTGCAAGGATATTATAATCATACATAAAAGATTTCAGAAAAGAATCCAATATTGTTCAAAGATAATCTTGATCATAAACCCACAATTCATCGGATCTTGACAAACACACCGCAAAAAGATTACATCGAATAGATCTCCTCGAAGATCAAGGAGAACATTGTATTGAGATCCAAACAGAGAGAAAAAACCATCTAGCTAATAACTATGGACCCGAAGGTCTGTGGTAAACTACTCACAACTCATCAGAGAGGCTATGGTGCTGATGTAGAAGCCCTCCGTGATCGATGCCCCCTCCGGCGGAGCTCCGGAATAGGCCCCAAGATGGGATCTCACGGGAACAGAAGGTTACGGAGGTGGAATTAGGGTTTATTCATGCTCCTCGATGTTTTCAGGATATATGGGTATATATAGGAGGAAAAAGTACGCCGGTGGAGCAACATGGGGCCCACGAGGGTGGGGGCGCGCCTACCCCCCTGGGTGTGCCCTGCCCCCTCGTGGGCACCTCGTTTCTTCTCTGATTTGTACTCCAAGTCTCTCGTGAAGATATCGTTCCAAAAATAACTCTCCCGAAGGTTTCATTCTGTTGGGACTCCGTCTGATATTCCTTTTCTGCGAAACACTGAAATAGGCAAAAAAAAACTGCAAGTTGCACTGGGCCTTGGGTTAGTAGGTTAGTCCCAAAACTAATATAAAAGTGTATAATAAAGCCCATTAAACATCCAAAACAGAATATATAATAGCATGGAACAATCAAAAATTATAGATATGTTGGAGACGTATCATGCAGCGGGCTTCACGCCCGGTATCACTCCTTTAAAGGTCGTGCTGCTTGGCTTGATTCTTGACGGGTCAATCCCCATCTTGCGGACAGTGTCCTGATATATTAGATTAAGACTACTGCCGCCATCCATAAGGACTCAGGTGAGATGGTATCCATCGATTATTGGGTCGAGCACTAGGGCAGCCGAACCCCCATGACGTATACTAGTCAGATGATCCCTACGATCAAAGGTGATCGGACAGGCCGGACATGGGTTAAATTTGGGGGCAACAGGCTCAACAGCGTAGACATCTCGGAGTGTGCGCTTGCACTCCCTCTTTGGGATATGAGTGGCATATATCATGTTCACCGTTTTGATCTCCGGTGGAAATTTCTTCTGTCCCCCTGTGTTCGGCTGGCGAGGTTCATCCTCGTCTTCCCTCTGAGGTCCCTTTCCCTTGTGTTCGGCGTTACGCTTGCCGGCCTGCTTGAAGACCCAACAATTACGGTTGGTGTGGTTTGCAGGTTTATCTGGGGTGCCATTGATCTGGCAGGGCCTATCTAATATTTTGTCCAGACTGGATGGACCATCTTTGTTGCCTTCAAATGGCTTCTTTCGTTGACCGGGTCTGGAGCCGCTGAATCCGGCGTTTACCGCTGTATTATCTGGGCTTCTGGCATTATTTCGATGTTTGTGTTTATTACGTCGCGGCTTTCCATTGCCGTCCCTGACTTCGGATGTTGCAGGGTCGCTGGTGCTACTACGAGCTAACCAGTTGTCCACGCCCGCGCAAAATCGGGTCATGAGTGTGGTTAGGGCAGCCATTGTCCTCGGCTTTTCCTGTCCGAGGTGTCTAGCTAGCAATTCGTCCCGGACACTGTGTTTGAAGGCCGCTAAGGCTTCGACATCCGGACAGTCGACGATTTGTTTCTTCTTAGTGAGAAACCGATTACAAAGCTTGTGGGCTGACTCCCCGGGTTGTTGAATTATTTGACTTAGGTCGTCAGCATCCGGGGGCCGAACATAGGTCCCTTAAAAATTAGCTCGAAAAGCATCCTCAAGTTCTTCCCAGCTCCCAATAGAATTATCTGGGAGGCTATTTAGCCAATGCCTAGCTGGTCCTTTCAGCTTGAGGGGTAGGTATTTTATGGCATGGAGGTCATCTCCGCAAGCCATGTGGATGTGAAGAATAAAGTCTTCTATCCAAACGGCAAGATCCTTCGTTCCATCGTACGCCTCGATGTTTACGGGTTTAAACCCTTCTGGAAAGTCGTGATCCAGCACCTCATCGGTGAAGCACAGAGGGTGTGCGGCACCCTGTATTTTGCTATGTCATGGTATATGTCTGATGGTTGTGATGCTCGGTATTGACCCCGAACTAGTATATGACCGACATTATTGGCTTGGTAGCCACCGTCCCGTGCGGGAGCACGGTCCCTGGATCCGTAGATGGATCTGGTCTTGCCAGCCTTTTTGTTCAGGTCCTCACGTAAATCATGTTTCTGGGCCTGAGCCGCATCTTCCTTTCCTTTACGGGGTGGGGGTGCGGGCTTTTGCACACCGTTGCTAGCCACTCTGTCCCGTCCACGAGGTGGTCGGTCCGGCTTATCGGCAGTGTTGTTCTTCGGCGGTATAGGCGCAATGGCCTCGTCGTCGAATTCGGGAAGCAGTTTACGCTTGGGATAGTCTTTGGTTTGGCGATTAAAGCCATATTTCTATTCAGCGTCTAGCACTTCGTTCCATCTATCACTGAGCGTGTCCTGTGCGGCTCCAAGCCGTCTCTGCTGCTTTTTCAGGCTCCTCGCAGTGGCAATAAGCCTCGGATGGAAGCGTTTTTGTTCCAAGGGTTCTTCTAGGACGATGTATTCATCGTCGCCCAGGCTAACATCCTCTTCGGAGACAGGTTCATAATTACTGTCTTCGGCATCGCTGTTATCGGACTACGGTTTCGGACTATGTTCACCGTCCTCTCGCTCCTCCTGCTCTATCGCTGGGTATGCGGGGTCTTCGGCTTGTTCCGAACTGTCACTGCCGTTAGTGATAGTGTTGCTATCTTTTCCTTTGCGGGATTTAGTTCGGCGCTTCGGGCGCCGAGTGGGAGGTTCGTCGACATGCTTGTCCTCTACGGGATTGTTTTTGCCGTCGCCCTCCTTCTCCATAGGTGTATCCACCATATATACATCGTATGAAGATGTAGCTGTCCATCGCCCGGTTACGGGCTGGTTTTGGTCTAGATCTGCTTCGACTTCGAGGTCCATCCCTTCAAAGTCTTCGGAAGCGTAATCAACTAGATCAGCTAGATCTTCGACCGTGGCTACCAAGTGGGTGGTGGGTGGGGAGCAAAATTCTCCATCATCAGCCTCCAGTTCGAACCTATAATTCAGTTGTGTGTTCCCAACTAAGGAGAGAGATTTTAATGATTCCAGCACATCGCCAAATGGATAGTGTCGGAAGATATCTGCAGCACTGAATCCGGCAATAGACGCCCGATCGAGCTTGAAGGGTGCATATGCGCATGGTTCAGAACTTGCGGCCGGAGACGAGTCCGGGGTTCTGGTAACTCTGATCTCGCTCAGAGTTGGGTCTGTGTGCGGCTCCAGCGCCGTAGAGTCCGCGGCTTCCGCGGTAGGGTTGAGCTTCCCGTCGTCGGGCGACGCGATCTGTTCCGGATCTAAGGCCAGAACGGTTACAGGTGCTATATCCTGGTCCGATGACAGAGCTAGGTCATGTTCATCGTGGTGGCAGGCAGAGGTCGCCGTGGGCTCGAATCCGTCAAAGATCAAGTCTCCACGGATATCAGCAACGTAGTTCAAGCTCCCAAATTTGACTTGATGGCCAGGGGCGTAGCTCTCGACCTGCTCAAGGTGGCCTTCTGCGTTGGCACGGAGCATGAAGCCGCCGAACACAAAAAGCTGGCCGGGAGGGAAAATTCCCTCAGTGTTGCCGTCGCGGTTGATGACGCGATGCATCAGTCCTTCGGTCAATGACATAGTGGAACTCTCAATGAAAGCACCAATGTCGGTGTCAAAACTGGCGGATCTCGGGTAGGGGGTCCCGAACTATGCGTTAGAGGATTAATGGTTACAGGAGGCTGGGGACACGATGTTTACCCAGGTTTAGGCCCTCTCGATCGAGGTGAAACCCTACTTCCTGCTATATTAATATGGATGAATATGATTACAAGAGTTGATCTACCTTGAGATTGTATTGGCTAAATCCTAGAGTCTAGCCTATGCGGATGTTATGATTCTCCGTTAGCCTCGACGGACTAAACCCTCCAGTTTATATATGCACCGGAGGGCCCTAGGGTTTGTACATAACCATCTTCCAGAGGAAGGAAAGATTACACCCGAACCTAAAACCTGCCATTATACAAGTACATGAGTCTTATCCGGATACGAGAGACGATCTTCAACAATGATCTTCACGGCCCACCAGTTCGGCCCACCATGAGCTATCCGGCCACATGAGGACACCTCAATCCAGGACTCCCTCAGTCATGGTGTCCCGGTAGAGGATGTTGATGCTACTGCCGCCATCGATGAGGACCCGAGAGAACTTGCACGTGCATCAAGGCACGACGATGGTGGGGTTGAGGATGAGGGCGTAACCACCCGGGTTCGGCATGACGGCCGGGTGATCCTCCCGTGTCCAGGTGACTGGGCGCTCCGACTAGGGCATATATTCCGACTTGGCCGGGATGGCGGTGTTTACCTCCTGCCGAAGGAGGCACGCGCCACGCTTGTCGGTGCTGAGGCTAGTGAAGACGACGTAGGCCACTTTCTGGTCCGGGTAGGCATCATTGCGCATAGCGCCACCAGCCGGACGTGGTGGTGGAGGCGGAGGCGGCCGCCCTGCTCCTAGAGCCGGGGCCGAAGGAGGCGGGACGTCATCCCTCATGATGTGCTTGGTGATGGCGCACTACCGGAGCGTGTGTGTGGACGGCCTCGCGCCGCTGTGGTGCTTGTAGGGAGCGTCGAGCATCCCCTCGAAGCTCATGGTTGGTTGCCATGTCATCATCATGCTGAGCTTTTGTCAAAACGTTCATAATGTCTGCATCTGCTCCTGCAATAGGTGTGTCACCTAGCGGTGCATCAAGGACACAATTCTTCTGTGCAGCAATGAGGAAAATCCTCAGATCATGGAACAAGTCTGCATCATTGCTACTATCATCTTTCAACCTATATTTCTCTAGGAACATATAAAAATAAACGGGGAGCTACATCGCGAGCTATTGATCTACAACATAGATATGCTAATACTACCAGGACTAAGTTCATGATAAATTAAATTTAATTAATCATATTACTAAAGAACTCCCACTCAGATAGACATCCCTCTAGTCATCTAAATGATCACGTGATCCAAATCAACTAAACCATGTCCGATCATCACGTGAGATGGAGTAGTTTTCAATGGTGAACATCTTATGTTGATCATATCTACTATATGATTCACGCTCGACCTTTCGGTCTCCATTGTTCTGAGGCCATGTCTGTACATGCTAGGCTCGTCAAGTTTAACCCGAGTATTCTGCATGTGCAAACCTGTCTTACACCCGTTGTATTTGTACGCAGAGCTTATCACACCCGATCATCATGTGGTGTCTCAGCACGACGAACTTTCGTAACAGTGCATACTCAGGGAGAACACTTGTACCTTGAAATTTTTGTAAGGGATCATCTTATAATGCTACTGCCGTACTAAGCAAAATAAGAAGCATAACAAGATACACATCACATGCAATCAAAATATGTGACATGATATGGCCATCGTCATCTTGTGCTTTTGATCTTCATCTCCAAAGCATCGTCATGATCTCCATCATCACCGGCTTGACACCATGATCTTCATCGTAGCGTCGTGCTCGTCTCGCCAACTATTGCTAGTACTACTATCGCTAACTCATAGTGATAAAGTAAAGCAATTACATGGCCTTCGCAATTCATACAATAAAGAGACAACCAAAAGGCTCCTGCCAGTTGCCGATAATCTACAAAACATGATCATCTCATACAATAACTTAAAACTCATCATGTCTTGACCATATTGAAGGAAATATGACCTAGAGGCAATAATAAAGTTATTATTTATTTCCTTATTTCATGATAAATGTTTATTATTCATGCTAGAATTGTATTAACCGGAAACTTGATACATATGTGAATACATAAAGAAAACAGATTGTCACTAGTATGCCTCTACTTGACTAGCTCGTTGAATCAAAGATGGTTAAGTTTCCTAGCCATAGACATGAGTTGTCATTTGATTAACGGGATCACATCATTAGAGAATGATGTGATTGACTTGACCCATTCCTTAGCTTAGGACTTGATCGTTTAGTATGTTGCTATTGCTTTCTTCATGACTTATACATGTTCCTATCACTATAAGATTATGCAACTCCCGAATACAGGAGGAACACTTTATGTGCTACCAAACATCACAACGTAACTGTGTGATTATAAAGGTGCTCTACAGGTGTCTCCGATGGTGTTTGTTGAGTTGGCATAGATCGAGATTAAGATTTGTCACTCCGATAGTCGGAGAGGTATCTCTGGGCCCTCTTGGTAATGTACATCACTATAAGCCTTGCAAGCAATGTGACTGATGAGTTAGTTGCGGGATGATACATTACGGAACAAGTAAAGAGACTTGCCGGTAACGAGATTGAACTAGGTATGGTGATACCGACGATCGAATCTCGGGCAAGTAACATACCGATGACAAAGGGAACAACGTATGTTGTTATGCGGTTTGACCGATAAAGATCTTTGTAGAATATGTAGGAGTCAATATGAGCATCCAGGTTCCGCTATTGGTTATTGACCGGAGATTAGTCTCGGTCATGTCTACATAGTTCTCGAACCCGTAGGGTCTGCACGCTTAACGTTCGGTGACGATCAGTATTATGAGTTTATGTATTTTGATGTACCAAAGGTAGTTCGGAGTCCCGGATGAGATCGGGGACATGACGAGGAGTCTCGAAATGGTCGAGACGTAAAGATCGATATATTGGACGACTATATTCGGACCTCAGAAAGGTTCCGAGTGATTCGGTCATTTTTCGGAGTACCACAGAGTTACGGGAATTTGCCGGGGAGTTTATGGGCCTTATTGGGCTTTAGGGGAAAGAGAGAGGGGAGGCTGTGCGCCCCGCAAGGCTTATTCCGAATTGGACTCGGGGGAGGGCGGCGCCCCCTCCTTCCTTCTCTTCTCTTTTCCCTTTCCTTCTCTCCTACTCCTACTACTTGGAAGGGCTCCTAGTTGTACTAGGAAAGGGGGAATCCTACTCCCGGTGGGAGTAGGACTCCCCTAGGGCGCGCCATAGAGAGGGCCGGCCTCTCCCCCTCCTCCATTCCTTTATATACGGGAGTGGGGGCACCCCATGGACACATAAGTTGATCATAGATCTTTTAGCCGTGTGCGGTGCCCCCTCCACAGAAACACACCTCGGTCATATCGTTGCAGTGCTTAGGCGAAGCCCTGCATCGGCAACTTCATCATCACCGTCATCATGCAGTCGTGCTGACGGAACTCTCCCTCGAAGCTTTACTGGATCATGAGTTCTTGGGACGTCACCGAGCTGAACGTGTGCAGATCGCGGAGGTGCCGTACGTTCGGTACTAGGATCGGTCGATCGTGAAGACGTATGACTACATCAACTGCGTTGTCATAACGCTTCCGCTTACGGTCTACGAGGGTACGTGAATGACACTCTCCCCTCTCGTTGCAATACATCACCATGATCTTACGTGTGCGTAGGGACATTTTTGAAATACTACGTTCCCCAACAGTGGCATCATGAGCTAGGTTTATGCGTAGTTGTTATATGCACGAGTATAACACAAGTGAGTTGTGGGCGATACTAGTCACACTGCTTACCAGCATGTCATACTTTGATTCGGCGGTATTGTTGGATGAAGCGGCTCGGACCGACATTACGCGTACGCTTACGCGAGACTGGTTCTACCGACGTGCCTCGCACACAGGTGGCTGGCGGGTGTCAGTTTCTCCAACTTTAGTTGAATCAAGTGTGGCTACGTCCGGTCCTTGTGAAGGTTAAAACAACACATACTTGACGACATATCGTTGTGGTTTTGAAGCGTAGGTAAGAACGGTTCTTGCTCAGCCCGTAGCAGCCACATAAAACTTGCAACAACAAAGTAGAGGACGTCTAACATGCTTTTGCAGGGCATGTTGTGATGTGATATGGTCAAGACGTGATGAGTTATACGTTATTGTATGAGATGATCATGTTTTGTAAAGTTATCGGCAACTGGCAGGAGCCATATGGTTGTCGCTTTATTGTATGAAATGCAATCGCCATGTAATTGCTTTACTTTATCACTAAGTGGTAGCGATAGTCGTGGAAGCAATAGTTGGCGAGACGACAACGATGCTATGATGGAGATCAAGGTGTCGCGCCGGTGACAATGGTCCTTGGAGATGGAGATCAAAGGCACAAGATGATGATGGCCATATCATATCACTTATATTGATTGCATTTGATGTTCATCTTTTATGCATCTTATTTTGCTTAGATCGATGATAGCATTATAAGATGATCTCTCACTAAATTTCAAGGTATAAATGTTCTCCCTGAGTATGCACCGTTGCAAAAGTTCGTCGTGCCGAGACACCACGTGATGATCGGGTGTGATAAGTGCTACTTCTCGAGCTTGCGTTGTATTCCCTCGAAGAGGAAAGGGAGATGCAGCATCGTAGCATAAGTATTTCCCTCATTTTTTGAGAACCAAGGTATCAATCCAGTAGGAGACCACGCGCGAGTCCCTCGCACCTGCACAAACCAATAAGAACTTCGCAGCCAATGCAGTAAGGGGTTGTCAATCCCTTTACGGTCACTTACGAAAGTGAGATCTGATAGATAGGATAGTTTGATATTTTTTTGGATATAAGAACAGAAAGTAAAACCGGAAAAGTAAAGTAGATTGTAGATTGATATGTTGAGAATAGACCCGGGGGCCATAGGTTTCTCTAGTGGCTTCTCTCATGATAGCGGATTTCTACGGTGGGTGAACGAATTACTGTCGAGCAATTGATAGAAAAGTGAATAATTATGAGACTATCCAGGCATGATCATTATAAAAAGGCATCACGCCCGAGACAAGTAGACCAAAACGATTCTGCATCTACTACTATTACTCCACACATCGACCGCTATCCATTATGCATCTAGAGTATTAAGTTCATAATAACAGAGTAACGCCTTAAGCAAGATGACATGGTGTACAGGGACTCCGTGGTAGATCCCCCCTCCGGCGGAGCTCCGGAACAGACCCCAAGATGGGATCTCACGGGAAGAGAAGGTTGCGGCGGTGGAACTAGGGTTTTCTCTCCGTGTCTGATGTTTTCGGGGTACATAAGTATATATAGGAGAAAGGAGGGCGCCGTGGGCCAAACATGGGGTCCATGAGGCAGGGGGCGCGCCCTGTAGGGGGGGCGCCCCCACCCTCGTGGATGCCACGTCAGCCCTATTCCGTGGTTCTCAAGTATCCCGTGTGGATTTTGCTCCAAAAATATCTCTCCCAAAGGTTTCATTCCGTTTGGACTCCGTTTGATATTCCTTTTCTGCAAAACCCTGAAATAGGCAAAAAACAGCAATCTGGACTGGGCCTTTGGGTTAGTAGGTTAGTGCCAAAAATAATATAAAAGTATATAACAAAGTCCATTAAATATCCAAAACATTATAAATAATAGCATGGAACAATAAAAAAATTATAGAAACGTTGGAGACGTATCAAGCATCCCCAAGCTTAATTCCTGCTCGTCCTCGAGTAGGTAAATGATAAAAACAGAATTTTTGATGTGAAATGCTAACTAACATAATTTTCAATGTAGTTCTCTTTATTGTGGCATGAATGTTCAGATCTGAAAGATTCAAGAAAAAAGTCTATATTGACATAAGAAATAATAATACTTCAAGCATACTAACAAAGCAATCATGTCTTCTCAAAATACTATGGCTAAAGAAAGTTATCCCTACAAAATCATATAGTCTGGCTATTGACGTCTACTACACAACCTTCTTCTTGTAGACGTTGTTGGGCCTCCAAGTGCAGAGGTTTGTAGGACAGTAGCAAATTTCCCTCAAGTGGATGACCTAAGGTTTATCAATCCGTGGGAGGCGTAGGATGAAGATGGTCTCTCTCAAACAACCTTGAAACCAAATAACAAAGAGTATCTTGTGTCCCCAACACACCCAATACAATGGTAAATTGTATAGGTGCACTAGTTTGGCGAAGAGATGGTGATACAAGTGCAATATGGATGGTAGATACAGGTTTTTGTAATCTGAAAATATAAAAACAGCAAGGTAACTAATGATAAAAGTAAGCATAAACGGTGTTGTAATGATAGGAAACAAGGCCTAGGGTTCATACTTTCACTAGTGCAAGTTCTCTTAACAATAATAACATAATTGGATCATATTACTATCCCTCAACATGCAACAAAGAGTCACTCCAAAGTAAATAATAGCGGAGAACAAACGAGGAGATTATGGTAGGGTACGAAACCACCTGAAAGTTATCCTTTCTGATCGATCTATTCAAGAGTCCGTAGTAAAATAACACGAAGCTATTCTTTTCGTTCGATCTATCATAGAGTTCGTACTAGAATAACACCTTAAGAAAAAAATCAATCAAAACCCTAATGTCACCTAGATACTCCATTGTCACCTCAAGTATCCATGGGTATGATTATACGATATGCATCACACAATCTCAGATTCATCTATTCAACCATCACAAAGAACTTCAAAGAGTGCCCCAAAGTTTCTACCGGAGAGTCAAGACGAAAACGTGTGCCAACCCCTATGCATAGATTCCCAAGGTCACGGAACCCACAAGTTGATCACCAAAACATACATCAAGTGAATCAAAAGAATACCCCATTGTCACCACAGGTATCCCTCGCAAGACATACATCAAGTGTTCTCAAATCCTTAAAGACTCAATCCGATAAGATAACTTCAAAGGGAAAACTCAATTCATCACAAGAGAGTAGAGGGGGAGAAACATCATAAGATCCAATTATAATAGCAAAGCTCGCGATACATCAAGATCGTACCATCTCAAGAACACGAGAGAGAGAGAGAGAGAGAGAGAGAGAGAGAGAGAGATCAAACACATAGCTACTGGTACATACCCTCAGCCCCGAGGGTGGACTACTCCTCCCTCATCATGGAGAGCGCCGGGATGATGAAGATAGCCACCGGAGAGGGATTCCCCCTCCGGCAGGGTGCCGGAACAGGGTCTAGATTGGTTTTCGGTGGCAATAGAGGCTTTCGGCGGCGGAACTCCCGATCTAGGTTATTTTTCGGAGGTTTCAGTGTATATAGGAGGTGTTGGAGTCGGGGCCAAGCAAAGGGGGTCTACGGGCTGTCCACGAGGCAGGGGGCGCGCCCAGTAGGGGGGGGGCACCATCGTGGGCAGCCCGTGGGTCTTCTCGTCCCCCTCCGGCACTCCGTGGGCTTCTTCTGGTCCAAAAATGATCTCCGTTGAATTTCAGGTCAATTGGGCTCCGTTTGATATTCCTTTTCTGCAAAACCCTAAAACAGGAGAAAAAACAGAAACTAGCACTGGGCTCTGGGTTAATAGGTTAGTCCCAAAAATCATATAAGAGTGTATAATAAGGCCCATAAAACATCCTAGAAGGATAATATAATAGCAGGGAACAATAAAAAATTATAGATACGTTGGAGACGTATCAGCATCCCCAAGCTTAATTCCTTCTCGTCCACGAGTAGGTAAATGATAAAAACAGAATTTTTGATGTGGAATGCTAACCAACATAATTTTCAATGTAGTTCTCTTAATTGTCGCATGAATGTTCAGATCCAAAAGATTCAAGACAAAAGTCTATATTGACATAAGAATAATAGTACTTCAAGCATACTAACAATGCAATCATGTCTTCTCAAAATACTATGGTTAAAGAAAGTTATCCCTACAAAATCATATAGTCTGGCTATGCTCCCTCTTCATCACACAAAATATTCATATCATGCACAACCCCGGTTTCAGCCAAGCACTTGTTTTCATACTCTATTCTTTCAAACCTTTCAACTTTCACGCAATACATGAGCGTGAGCCATGGACATAGCACTATGGGTGGAATAGAGTGGTGGTTGTGGAGAAGACAAAAAGGAGGGAGATAGTCTCACATCGGCTAGGCGTATCAACGAGCTATGGAGATGCCCATCAATAGATATCAATGTGAGTGAGTAGGGATTGCCATGCAACGGATGCACTAGAGCTAAATATGTATGAAAGCTCAACAAAAGAAACTAGTGGGTGTGCATCCAACTTGCTTGCTCACGATGACCTAGGGCATTTGAGGAAGCCCATCGTTGGAATATACAAGCCAAGTTCTATAATGAAAAATTCCCACTAGTATACGAAAGTGACTAAACATGAGACTCTCTATCATGAAGAACATGGTGCTACTTTGAAGCATAAGTGTGGAAAAAAGATAGTAGCAGTTGTCCCTTTTTTTAGCCTTTTTTTTCTTTGGCCTTCCCCCTTTTTTTGGAGGGGCTTTCTTTATTTAGCCTTTCCTCACATGGGACAATGCTCTAATAATGATGATCATCACACTTATATTGATTTACAACTCGATATTACAACTCGATACTAGAACAAAGTATGACTCTATATGAATGCCTCCGATGGTGTACCGGGATGTGCAATGAATCAATAATGACATGTATGAAAAATTATGCATGGTGGCTTTGCCACAAATACTATGTCAACTACATGATCATGCATGGCATGACAATATGAAGCGTGTCATATGAACGAAACGTGGAAAGTTTCATGGCAATATATCTCGGAATGGCTATGGAAATGCCATGATAGGTAGGTATGGTGGCTGATTTTAGGAAGGTATATGGTGGTTGTTTTGAGGAAGGTATATAGTGGGTGTATGGTACTTGCGAAAGTTGCGAGGTACAAGAGAGCCTAGCAATGGTGGAAGGGTGAGAGTGTGTATAATCCATGGACTCAACATTAGTCATAAGAACTCATATACTTATTGCAAAAATTTACGAGTCATCAAAACAAAGAATACAACGCATGCTCCTAGGGGGGAGGTCGGTAGGAGTTAACCATCGCGCGCCCCCGACCTCCACACAAAGGATGACACTCTACAAATACCTCATGCTCTAACTTCATCACATAGCGGTTCACCATACGTGCATGCTACGGGAATCATGAACTTTAACACAAGTATTTCTCAATTTCATAGTAACTCCATTAGCATGACTCTAATATCACTATCCTCATATCTCAAAACAATTATCAAGCATCCAACTTCTCATCATATTCAATGCACTTTATATGGAAGTTTTTACTACATTCATCTTGGATGCCTATCATGTGAAGGCTAGTTTTATAGCCAAAGCACATTACCATGCTTTTCTATTAGAATCTCAAAAGGATATAAGTGAAGCATGAGAGATAAAAAATTTCTAAATAATAAAATCACCACTCTGCTCTAAAAGATATAAGTGAAGCACTAGAGCAAACTATTTAACTCAAAAGATATAAGTGAAGCACATAGAGTGTTCTAACAATTCCTAGGCCATATTTATCTCTCTCAAAAAGGTGTGTCTAGCAAGGATAATTGTGGCAAACTAAAAAGCAAAGACTCAAATCATACATGATGCTCCAAGTAAAACACATATCATGTGGTGAATAAAAATATAGTCCCGAGTATAGTTACCGATAGATGAAGACGAAAGAGGGGATGCCTTCCCGGGGCATCCCCAAGCTTAGGCTTTTGGTTGTCCTTGAATTTTACCTTAGGGTGCCTTGGGCATCCCCAAGCTTAGGCTCTTGCCACTCTTTGTTCCATAGTCCATCAAAGCAATACTCAAAACTTGAAAACTTCACAACACAAAACTTAGACAAAAATCTCGTGAGCTCCGTTAGTATAAGAAAACAAACCACTACTCAAAGGTACTGTAATGAACTCATTCTTTGTTTATATTGGTGTTAAACCTACTGTATTCCAACTTATCTATGATTATATCCTCCAATACTACTCATAGATTCATCAAAATAAGGAAACAACACACGAAAAACAGAATTTGTCAAAAACAGAACAGTCTGTAGTAATCTGTAACTTTTGCATACTTCTGTAACTCCAGAAAAATTGAAATAAATTGGTAAACGTGAGGAATTTTTCTATTAATCATATGCAAAAATAATCAACTAAATAGCACTCTCCATTAAAATCTGGTGACTATTCTAGTGAGTGCTAACTTTTCCCGTTTTTTTACAGCAAGATCATATAAACTTCACACAAGTTTTCCCAAAGGTTCTACTTGGCACAAACAGTAATTAAAACACAAAACCACATCTAAACAGAAGCTAGATGCAATATTTATTCCTGAACAGAAGCAAAAACAAAGAAAATAAAATTGGGTTGCCGCCCAACAAGCTCTTTCTTTATAGCCATTAAGATAGGCTTGATAATTCAATGGTGTTCACATGAAAGATAAGAATTGAAGCACAAAGAGAGCATCATAAAGCATGTGAAAATCACATCTAAATCTAACATACTTCCTATGCATAGGCATTTTATAGGAAAACAAATTAGCAAGACAAGCAAGATCTAGCATATGCAAGGAAGAAGAAAGAAACAATATCAATCTCAACATAACGAGAGGTAATTTAGTAACATGAAAATTTCTACAACCATATTTTCCTCTCTCATAATAATTATATGTAGGATCATAAGCAAATTCAACAATATTGCTGTCACAAAACATATTCTCAACACGATCCACATGCATGTGAAGTTGACACTCTTCCAAAATAGTGGAATTAACATTAACTAAGGCCGTGACCTCTCCAAACCCACTTTTATCAAAAATTTCATAAGATTGAACATTCTCCAAATATGTGGGATCTAAAGTTGACATTCTTCCAAACCCACTTTCAATATTATTGCAAACATTATTATCAATCTCTTATATATCATGGGGCTTAAATAAATTTTCAAGATCGTAAGAAGCATCACCCCAATCATGATCATTGCAACAAGTAGTTGGCATAGCAAAATAAGCATCCCCAAGCTTAGGGTTTTGCATATCATAAGCATGACTGACCTTAATAGAATTTATAATAACATCATTGCAATCATGCTTTTCATTAAAAGAGCTATCGTGAATCACTTCATAATTTTCTTTCAATACTTCATCACAATTTTCAGATTCACAAATTTCAAGCAAAACCTCATAAAGATAATCTAGTGCACTCAACTCACTAGCAATTGGTTCAACATAATTGGATCTCTTAAAAAGATTAGCAAGAGGCCGAGGATCCATAATTTAGCAAGCGAAGATGCAAGCTAATAAAGGGCACATAGCAACACAAGCAAACAGAAAGGTGGACGGAAAAAGGGCGAATAAAATGGCAAGGGTGAAGTGGGGGAGAGGAAAACGAGAGGCAAATAAATGTAATGTGAAGGATAAGGGTTTGTGATAGGTACTTGGCATACGACTTTTGCGTAAGCCTCCCAGGCAACGGCGCCAAAAATTCTTCTTGCTACTTCTCGAGCTTGCGTTGTATTCCCTCGAAGAGGAAAGGGAGATGCAGCACAGTAGTGTAAGTATTTCCCTTAGTTTTTGAGAACCAAGGTATTAATCTAGTAGGAGACCATGCTCGAGTCCCTCGCACATCCACAAACAAATAAGAACTTTGTAGCCAACACAATAAGGGGTTGTTAATCCCTTTACGGTCACTTACGAAAGTGAGATCTGATAGATAGGATAGTTTGATATTTTTGGTATTTTTTGGATATAAGAAGAGAAAGTAAAAACGGAAAAGTAAAGTAGATTAATTGTAGATTGATATGTTGAGAATAGATCCGGGGGCCATAGGTTTCTCTAGTGGCTTCTCTCATGATAGCAGATTTCTACGGTGGGTGAACGAATTACTGTCGAGCAATTGATATAAAAGCGGATAATTTTGAGACTATCTAGGCATGATCATTATATATAGGCATCACGTTCGAGACAAATAGACCGAAACGATTCTGTATCTACTACTATTACTCAACACATTGACCGCTATCCAACATGCATCTAGAGTATTAAGTTCATAAGAGCAGAGTAACGCCTTAAGCAAGATGACATGATGTAGAGGGACTCCGTGGTAGATCCCCCCTCCGACGGAGCTCTGGAACAGGCCCCAAGATGGTATCTCACGGGAACAGAAGGTTGCGGCGGTGGAACTAGGGTTTTCTCTCCGTGTCTGATGTTTTCGGGGTACATAGGTATATATAGGAGGAAGGAGGGCACCAGGGGCCAAACGTGGGGCCCATGAGGCAGGGGGCGTGCCCTGTAGGGGGGCATGCCCCCCACCCTCGTGGATGCCACGTCAGCCCTATTCCGTGGTTATCAAGTCTCCCGTGCGGATTTTGCTCCAAAAATATCTCTCCCGAAGATTTCATTCCGTTTGGACTCCGTTTGATATTCCTTTTCTGTAAAACCCTGAAATAGGCAAAAAAAACAGCAATCTGGACCGGGCCTTTGGGTTAACAGGTTAGTCCCAAAAATAATATAAAAGTATATAACAAAGCCCATTAAACATCCAAAACATTATAAATAATAGCATGTAACAATCAAAAATTATAGATACGTTGGAGACGTATCAATAAGCTCTACGTTAACATACAACGGGTGTAAGCCAGTTTTGCACACGTAGAATACTCGGGTTAAACTTGACGAGCCTAGCATATGCAGATATGGCCTCGGAACACTGGAAACCGAAAGGTCGAGCGTGAATCATATACTCCCTCCGTCCCAAAATACTTGTCATCAAAATGGATAAAAAGGGATGTATCTATAACTGAAATATGTCCAGATACATCCCCTTGTATTCATTTTGATGACAAGTATTTCCGGACGGAGGGAGTAGTAGATATGATCAACATAAGATGTTCACCATTGAAAACTACTCCTTCTCACGAGATGATCGGACATGGTTTAGTTGATATGGATCACGTGATCACTTCGATGATTAGAGAGATGTCTGTCTAAGTGGGAGTTCTTAAGTAATTTGATTAATTGAACTTTAATTTATCATGAACTTAGTCCTGGTAGTATTAGCATATCTATGTTGTAGATCAATAGCTCGCGATGTAGCTCCCCGTTTATTTTTATATGTTCCTAGAGAAATATTAGTTGAAAGATGTTAGTAGCAATGATACGGACTAGGTCCGTGATCTGAGGATAATCCTCATTGCTGCACAGAAGTATTATGTCCTTGATGCACCGCTAGGTGACACATCTATTGCAAGAGTAGATGCAAACATTATGAATGTTTGGCGAAGCTCAATATGATGTCTACTTAATAGTTTAGTGCACCATCCTTTACGGCTTAGAACCGGGACTTCAAAAACATTTTGAACGCCATGGAGCATATAAGATGTTCCAAGAGTTGAAATTACTATTTCATACTCATGCCCGTGTTGAGAGGTATGAGACCTCTGATAGTACTTTGCCTACAAGATGGAGGAGAATAGCTCAACCAGTGAGCATGTACTCAAATTGTCTGGGTACTACAATTGCTTGAATCAAGTTGGAGTTAATCTTCCAGATAAGATAGTAATTGACAAATTTCTCTAGTCACTATCACCAAGTTAGTAGAACTTCGTGATGAACTATAATATGCAAGGGATGACGAAAGTAATTCCCGAGCTCTTCGTGATGCTGAAATTGGCGAAGGTAGAAATCAAGAAAGAGCACCAAATGTTGATTGTTAACAAGACCACTTGTTTCAAGTAAAGGGCAAAGAGATAGAAGGGGAACTTTAAGAAGAATGTCAAGCAAGTTGTCACTCCCGTGAAGAAACCCAAAGCTAAACTCAAGCCTGAAACTAAGTGCTTCTACTGCAAATAAAATGGTCACTGGAAGTGGAACTGCCCTAGATACTTGGCGGATAAGAAGGATGACAAAGTGAACAAAGGTATATTTGATATACAGATTATTGATGCATATTTTACTAGTGTTCATAGCAACCCCTGGGTATTTGATACCAGTTCAGTTGCTAAAATTTGTAAATCGAAACGAGAGTTGCAGAATGAACATAGACTAGTTAAAGGTGAAGTGACGATGTGTGTTGGAAGTGGTTCCAAGATTGACATGATCATCATCGCACACTCCCTATACTTTCGGGATTAGTGTAGAACCTAAATAAATGTTATTTGGCATTTGAGTTGAGCATGAATATGATTTGATCATGTTTGTTGCAATACGGTTATTCATTTAAAGTCATAGAATAATTGTTATTCTGTTTACATGAATAAAGCCTTCGATGGTCATACACCCAATGAAAATAGTTTGTTGGATATCGATCGTAGTGATACACATATTCATAATATTGAAGCCAAAAGATGCAAGGTTAATAATGATAGTGCAACTTATTTGTGGCACTGCCGTTTAGGTCATATTGGTGTAAAGCACGTGAAGAAACTCCATAGTGATGGACATTTGGAATCACTTGATTAGGAATCACTTGGTGCTTGCGAACCATGCCTCATGGGCAAGATGACTAAAAATCCGTTCTCCGGAACAATGGAGTGAGCAATAGATTTGTTGGAAATCATACATCTTCACTGATGATTTGAGCAGATATGCGTATATTTACTTGATTAAGCACAAGTCTGATACATTTGAGAAGTTCCAAGAATTTCAGAGTGAAGTAGAGAATCATAGTAAGAAGAAAATAAAGTTTCTACGATCTGATCGTGGAGATGAATATTTGAGTTACGAGTTTGGTCTTCATTTGAAACAATGTGGAATAGTTTCACAACTCACGCCACCTGGAACACCAAAGCGTAATTGTATGTCCTAATGTCATAACCGTACTTGATTAGATATGGTGCGATCTATGATGTTTCTTACCGATTTACCACTATGGTTTTGGGTTATGCATTAGAGACAGTTGCATTCACGCTAAATAAGGGCATCATCTAAATCCGTTGAGACAACGCCTTATGAACTATGGTTTGGCAAGAAACCAAAGTTGTCATTTCTTAAAGTTTGGGGCTGCGATGCTTATGTCAAAAAGCTTCATCCTGATAAGCTCGAACCCAAGTCAGAGAAATGTGTCTTCATAGGATACCCAAAGGAGACTGTTGGGTACACCTTCTATCACAGATCTGAAGGCAAGATATTCGTTGCTAAAAATGGATCCTTTCTAGAGAAGGAGTTTCTCTCGAAAGAAGTGAGTGGGAGAAAAGTGGAACTTGATGAGGTGGTTGTACCTTCTCCTGAATTGGAAAGTAGTACATCACAGAAACTAGTTCCAACGATTCCTACACCAATTAGTGAGGAAGCTAATGATGATGATCATGAAACTTCGGATCAAGTTACTGCTGAACTTCGTAGATCAACCAGAGTACGTTCCGTGCCAGAGTGGTACGGCAACCCGGTTATGGAAGTCATGTTACTAGTCCATGATGAACCTACGAACTATGAGGAAGCGATGATGAGCCTAGATTCCGCAAAATGGCTTGAGGCCATGAAATCTGAGATAGGATCCATGTATGAGAACAAAGTGTGGACTTTGGTTGACTTGCCCGATGATCTGCAAGCCATTGAGAATAAATGGATTTTCAAGAGGAAGACGGACGCTGATGATAGTGTTACTATCTACAAAGCTCGACTTGTTGCAAAAGGGTTTTTCAACAAGTTCAAGGAGTTGACTACGATGAGTTTTTCTCACTCGTAGTGATGCTTAAGTCTGTCCGAATCATGTTAGCAATTACCGCATTTTATGAAATCTGGCAAATGGATAACAAAACTGCATTCCTTAATAGATTTATTAAAGAAGAGTTGTATATGATGCAATCAAAATGTTTTGTCAAACCTAAAAGTGCTAACTAAGTATGCAAGCTCCAGCGATCCATGTATGGACTAGTGCAAGCATCTCGGAGTTGGAATATACGCTTTGATAAAGTTGATCAAAGCATATAGTTTTATACAGACTTGTGGTGAAGCCTGTATTTACAAGAAAGTGAGTGGGAGCACTACATCCTTTCTGATAAGTATATGAGAATGACATATTGACGATCAGAAATGATGTATAATTTTCTGGAAAGCATAAAGGAGTGTTTGAAAGGAGTTTTTCAAAGAAAGATCTCGGTGAAGCTGCTTACATATTGGGCATCAAGATCTATAGAGATAGATCAAGACGCTTGATAAAATTTTCAATGAGTACATACCTTGATAAGATTTTGAAGTAGTTCAAAATGGATCCGTCAAAGAAGGAGTTCTTGCCTTATTCGTAAGGTGTGAAGTTGAGTAAGACTCAGAGCCTGAGCACGACAGCAAAATATAGAGAGAATGAAAGTCATTCCCTATGCCTCAACCATAGGTTCTATAAAGTATGCCATGCTGTGTACCAAACCTGTTGTGTACCTTGCCATGAGTTTGGCAAGGAGATACAATAGTGATCCAGGAGTAGATCACTGGACAGTGGTCAAAATTATCCTTAGTAACTGGATGACTAAGGAAATGCTTCTCGATTATGGAGGTGATAAAGAGTTCGTCGTAAAGGGTTACGCCGATGCAAGCTTTGACACTAATCCAGATGACTCTAAGTATCAATCTGGATGCGTATTGAAAGTGGGAGTAATTAGCTAGAGTAGCTCCATGCAGAGCATTGTAGACATAGAAATTTGTGAAATACTTACGGATCTGAATGTGGCAGACCCGTAGACTAAACTTCTCTCACAAGCAAAACATGATCACACCTTAGTACTCTTTGGGTGTTAATCACATAGCGATGTGAACTAGATTATTGACTCTAGTAAACCCTTTGGGTATTGGTCACATGGCGATGTGAACTATAAAGTGTTAAATCACATGAGGATGTGAACTATTGGTGTTAAATCACATGGTGATGTGAACTAGATTATTGACTCTAGTGCAAGTGGGAGACTGAAGGAAATGTGCCCTAGAGGCAATAATAAAGTTATTATTTATTTCCTTATTTCATGATAAATGTTTATTATTCATGCTAGAATTGTATTAACCGGAAACTTGATACATGTGTGAATACATAGACAAAAAAGATTGTCACTAGTATGCCTCTACTTGACTAGCTCGTTGAATCAAAGATGGTTAAGTTTCCTAGCCATAGACATGAGTTGTCATTTGATTAACGGGATCACATCATTAGAGAATGATGTGATTGACTTGACCCATTCCGTTAGCTTAGCACTTGATTGTTTAGTATGTTGCAATTGCTTTCTTCATGACTTATACATGTTCCTATGACTATGAGATTATGCAACTCCCGAATATCGGAGGAACACTTTGTGTGCTACAAAACGTCACAACGTAACTGGGTGATTATAAAGGTGCTCTACAGGTCTCTCCGATGGTGTTTGTTGAGTTGGCATAGATCGAGATTAGGATTTGTCACTCTAATTGTCGGAGAGGTATCTCTGGGCCCTGTCGGTAATGTATATCACTATAAGCCTTGCAAGCAATGTGACTAATGAGTTAGTTGCAGGATGATACATTACGGAACGAGTAAAGAGACTTGCCGGTAACGGGATTGAACTAGGTATAGTTATACCGACGATCGAATCTCGGGCAAGTAACATACCGATGACAAAGGGAACAACGTATGTTGTTACGCGGTTTGACCGATAAAGATCTTCGTAGAATATGTAGGAGCCAATATGAGCATCCAGGTTCCGCTATTGGTTATTGACCGGAGATGAGTCTCGGTCATGTCTACATAGTTCTCGAACCCGTAGGGTCTGTACGCTTAACGTTCGGTGACGATCGATATTATGAGTTTATGTGTTTTGATTCACCGAAGGTAGTTCGGAGTCCCTGATGAGATCGGGGACATGACGAGGAGTCTCGAAATGGTCGAGTCGTAAAGATCGATATATTGGATGACTATATTCGGACATCGGAAAGGTTTCGAGTGATTCGGGTATTTTTCGGAGTACCGGAGAGTTACGGGAATTCGTCGGGGAGTTTATGGGCTTTATTGGGCTTTAGGGGAAAGAGAGAGGGGAGGTTGCGCGCCCCCCAAGGCTTAGTCCAAATTGGACTAGGGGGAGGGGCGGCGCCCCCTCCTTGCTTCTCTTCTCTTTTCCCTTTCCTTCTCTCCTACTCCTACTACTTGGAAGGGCTCCTAGTTCTACTAGGAAAGGGGGAATCCTACTCCCGGTGGGAGTAGGACTCCCCTAGGGCGCGCCATAGAGAGGGCCGGCCTCTCCCCCTCCTCCACTCCTTTATATATGGGGGTGAGGGGCACCCCATGGACACACAGGTTGATCATAGATCTTTTAGCCGGGTGCGGTGCCCCCCTCCGCAGAAACACACCTCGGTCATATCGTTGCGGTGCTTAGGCGAAGCCCTGCATCGGTAACTTCATCATCATCATCATCACGCCGTCGTGCTGACGGAACTCTCCCTCGAAGCTCTACTGGATCGTGAGTTTGTGGGACGTCACCGAGCTGAACGTGTGCAGATCGCGGAGGTGTCGTACGTTCAGTACTAGGATCGGTCGATCGTGAAGACGAACGACTACATCAACCGCGTTGTCATAACGCTTCCGCTTACGGTCTACGAGGGTACGTGGACGACACTCTCCCCTCTCGTTGCTATACATCACCATGATCTTGCGTGTGCGTAGGGAAATTTTTGAAATACTACGTTCCCCAACACATATCACATCACAACATGCCCTGCAGAAACAAGTTAGACGTCCTCTACTTTGTTGTTGCAAGTTTTACGTGGCTGCTACGGGCTTAGCAAAAACCGTTCTTACCTATGCATACAAAAACCACAACGATTTTTCGTCAAGTGTGATGTTTTAACCTTCACAAGGACCGGGCGTAGCCACACTTGATTCAACAAAAGTGAGAGAGACAGACACCCGCCGGTCACCTTTAAGCAACGAGTGCTCGTAACGGTGAAACCAGTCTCGCGTAACCGTACGCGTAATGTCGGTCCAGGCCGCTTCATCTCACAATACCACCAAATCAAAGTATGAGATGCTGGTAAGCAGTATGACTATTATCGCACACAACTCATTGTGTTCTACTCGTGCATATCATCTACGCATAGACCTGGCTCATGATGCCACTGTTGGGGAACGTAGTATTTGAAAAAATTCCTACGATCACGCAAGATCTATCTCGGAGAAGCATAGCAACGAGCGGGGAGAGTGGTTCTACGTACCCTCGTAGACCAAAAGCAGAAGCGTCTAGTGACGCGGATGATGATCCAACCGATCCAAGCACCAAACGTATGGCACCTCCGCGTTCAGCACACGTTCAGCTCAATGACGTCCCACGAGCTCCTGATCCAGTTGAGCGTCACGGGAGAGTTTCGTCAGCACAACGGCGCGGTGACGGTGATGATGAAGCTACCAGCATAGGGCTTCACCTAAGCACTGCAACGATATGACCGAGGTATGTAACTGTGGGGAGGGGCACCGCACACGGCTAAATCAACTTGTGTGTCTATGGGGTGCCCCCTGGCCACGTATATAAAGGATGGAGGGAGGAGGAGGCCGGCCCTCATAGGGCGCGCACAAAGTGTGGAGTCCTACTAGGACTCCCTAGTCCTAGTAGGATTCCACCTTCCACATGGAATAGGAAAAGGGGAAGGGAGAAGGAGAAGGAAGGAAGGGGAGTAATGCCTAGTATGAGATTATACCTCCTATGTGTCGAGGCACGACTTAAAGGTATAAGCTCATACTAGAATGATCTCAAGTATGGTATCTTTGCACGACTCATGTAAAAGAGGGATGAAATTGCAACCAAGTAGTTGGCTTACACTCGCCACGTCACACAATACATTACATAAGCAATCATCATCCAAATAACATCACAGTCCGACTACGGACGAAGATCCAAATGAAAGATACCATAAATTGAGCCACAAGGTCCGAATCGCCCCTAGTAGAAGCCACTACTGATCGTCGGGATAGTACACGTAGTATCGCCCACGTTCTTCATCGAACTCCCAGTATAGCTCTGTGCCATCACCTGTGTAGTTCACCATAGTACCCGCATCTGGTGTTGTGTAGAATCTGTGAGCCACGGAGGACTCAGCAATCCCGTTCCCGGGTAGCAAAACTATTTAAGCCTTGGGTGGGGAACAAGGCTGAAGAACAAAGGTTGCGGCTGCACTAGCACTAGCTTACGTGTTTAGAGCGAGAAGAGAAGTGCCACGAGCGTCAAGGTGATCACGAAGTGATCCTATCTAAGCACGTCAAACATAACCCCACCGTGTTCACTTCCCGAACCCCTTTTCGGAAAATGACCGTCATGGTTACTCATGCTGGTAGTGCATTCTGAACATGGTGTCAAGTTTTCTACAACCGGATATTAACAAATTCCTATCTGCCACATAACCGCGGGCACGGCTTTCGAAAGATCAAACCCTGCAGGGGTGTCCCAACTTAGCCCATCACAAGCTCACGATCTGCGGAGTCGCAACTCCAAGGTGGGAAGACCCGAGTATTCTCGAAATCCCGTGCTCAAGATATTCTGACTAAGGTAAAACTAATGCAGCAAGACCTCCCGGCGTGCCGACACCCTGACAGTAGCCGCACGTATCTAGTCTCAGGCCACGACCGGATGGGCGATGCTACAGGTTATACCAGATACCTCGGGTTTCCCCAAGGCGGCCCCGCAGGCTCCCCAGTTTGGACCAACACTCATGTGGAGCACTGGCCCGGGTTGTTAATTAAGAAAAGGGTTTATAACTCCCCATGCAAGTTTTAGTTGTTTGGCAAATGTAGAACCAATGTTGGGACTTGCTGGAAAAGCTTTAGCGCTAAGTGGTTTATCGAGGGGGTCCCATAACCCCAACCGCGTGAGGAACGCAATATCAAGGAACATAACACCGGTTTATACGGTTCCTAGGGTGGCATGAGTGGAACAAAACACCAAGCAAGAGGCTTAGCCTTCCACCCATTACCAATATATAGATGATTTAGTTGACATATTATATAGTGTGATATCCCAACCATAACTTCAACATGAAGCAAGAATCTTCAAATCTTCACCTGCATCTAACAATGCTATAAGAGGGGCTGAGCGAAGCTTATGTAGCCAAACAAAGGTTTGCTAGGTTGGGTGGTTAGAGAGATTCATGGCTACAATAGGAGGCTGGCAAACAAACATGGGCATCGAGGCAATAAGCTAAAGAGCGAGACATCTAGCAATAGGAAAAGATAGTGATGATATCTGGGTCAGGTTATCTTGCCTGTCAAGTCGTCAATGGGATCGTAAGACGGCTCCTCGTACTCAACCTCGGTAGGAACCTCGTTCTCGGTCTCGGCTCCCGGCTCTACTCAACACAAGAACACAACATGGCACAACATCAAACAAGGTGCAATGCACAATCAACATGATGCAAGACAAGTCTATATGATGCATTTCATGGCAAGGGATGAAGCACACAAGAACAACACAAAACAACAAGTTTAAATGAGGCCGGAATCAACATATAGCAAATCCGGTAAGTCCTCATATGCATACTTTGAAATTGGTCCAGATCTGAACAAACCTTAAGTTAAAGTTGTTAAACAGCAAGTTAACATGCACCATGACGATCTACAGGAAATTCTAGTCAAGTTTCATATAAAGTTTGTTTAATTCGGAGCTACGGTCTAGAAGATATGAGCAAAACAAGACAAGCAAGGCAACGGTGCAAGATGCATCCAAACATCAAGCAAACACACTCCAAACATGTAAACACCATGATATTATGATACTACATGCAAAATCACACAAGTTTCATATAGGGCATGCTCAAAACGGAGCAACGGTTCAACACATACACACGAAACAAGATACAATGCAAAGCTGAAGTTAACAGCCACATAGCAACTTTGGAGCAAGAGATATATATGCTATAGCTACCAAACATGATGACAAGAAGCATGGACTTGAAGTAGACATGTTCTACAGCAAACAACTCCATTGGAGCAACTCCATAGGAGGCATGGATCAATAGCAACAAGCTACACCAAATTGATCATGCTGATAAAAACCTGACACGCATAATTTATAGCAACTTGAGAGCAAGAAATAAATATGCTACAGCAAGCCATATGTGCAAGTGAGGGCATGGATGGATAGATAATAACATGGACAACAAGGAATGATCATTGGCCACTCCAAAACAAGCATGGATTTGAGTGGGGCATCAAGCAAACATAGCATCAGGTTAAAACAGATTCCAGACTTAGCAGTTTTTTTCACTAAGTATAAAACAGTAACATTGGCATGGCATGTTTACAAGCTTGTTTAAGTCACCTCAAGGCATATCATGGAAAGTGGTTTTCACCACAGCAAATACCATATGATGGTGCTTCTAAAACATATTGACATGTGACATGAGGATAAACACATCAATAGCAATGAGCACTTCAAATCAGCATCTCATAACAAGTTTCCGCACTTAACAGCCACATGCACTTTTTCAACAGAGATTAACATGGCAAAATGACACCTAACATGAATGCTACAACAACCATCATGTAGAGCACTTCACAATGAACATTTTGACATATCATATGCTCCATTTGGATAAACATGCACCAAGTTATCACATCTCAAACATGGCATCAAATTAACAAGTAACAACAGTTTATAACAAGTAGCACTCTTGTCACGATGATTAGGTTATCAAGATGATCTCAAACAAGCATGCCACAATGGAACAAAATGTAGAGCACATCACCACAATCATTTTGATATATCATATGCACAATTTGGACAAGCACACTAAAAGTTACAGCCACTCAAACATGCAATAAAAATAACAAAATCCTGGGACTTAGTGAAAATATACCCTCTCAAAAAGGGGACGAAGGGATCCCGGGACGGAGGCGATGGCGTTTGGATGGGCGGATGGGTGGATCTGGTCCCGTCTTCCAGATCCACCGGAGTACTCGCCGGAGCACTCGTCGGCGACGGCGGAGACGGAGGGAACGACGGCGGCGGGGCGCTCCGGCCGGCGGAGGAGAGCGGCGGTGGCGGGCGCGGCCGGATGCGGTGGAGCGGCGGGAGGCGGCGGAGCCGGCGTCGGGCGGTGCGGGTCCGGCGGCCTTCACGGCGGCCGGCGGCGCGGGGCCGCGCCGGCGGATCGGCGGCGGGGCGCGGAGTGGATCGGCCCGGGAGGCAGGCAGCGGAGGGCCAGAGGCGGGCCTCGCGGGCCCGCGGCGGCTGATACGTCCAAAACGTATCTATAATTTCTGCTTGCTCCATGCCTCTTTTGTGTGATATTGCTATGATATTTATACACTTCCATACACTTTTGATCATATTTGGACTAACCTATTAACTCAGTGCACCCCAGTGCCAGTTTCTGTTTTCTGCTGTTTTTGTATTTCAGGTTTTCCCATCACGTAAACTGCCAGAAAAATCCCGGAAAAATTATATAAAAAATCAGCGTTCCGGAAGCTTCCTTGCGGCCAAAGTAGGGCCGGAGGGGGGCCACCAGGGCTCCAGGCGGCCTGCCCACGCGGCCCCCCTCCTGGCCGCGTCGGGGGGCGCCTGGGCCCCCCAGGCCTCCCCTGGCGATCCCCTTTGGCATATATTTAACACCCGTCGAGAAAACCCTGATTCCGGACCCCTTTTCTCCGCCGCCATCGCCATCAAGCTTCGGGGGACCAGAATTCCTGTGTCGGCACCCTGCCGGGACGGGGAAGTGCCCCCGGATTCATCTCCATCGACGTTGCTTCCTCCCTCCATGATGCGGGAGTAGTTCCTCCTCGGGGCTGAGGTTCTTACCAGTAGCTATGTGGTCAATTCTCTCTCCCATGATGTGATCTTCGTTGTGATCATAGGCTATGTTAATCTAGGGTGATCCCATGATATTTCCCCTTCCTCTATGTATTGGATTGATGTACCCACTTGTCTTTATCTAGTATAATCCCCGAGATCAAGGTGACAGCGGTCTATTGGACATGGATTAGAAAAATATTTTCATGAGTGATTTCCTCTCTTGTGTGTTGATTGAAGATTGAGAGTCTCTTGGTGCTTGTCTTTGACTATCCTTTAGATATGTTGTGGTGATTGTGGTACTCTCTTTGGATGGCCGCGGTGACATTGGGAAATCCTTAGATTGAGAACTACGAACTTTGAGGTGTGCTTTTGTAGCCCTACATAATTCTCGTCCTCTCTTGACCACGAAGGAATGACCTCCGGGTGCGTCCCCCTTGCATGTTTTATGGAAAATATCATGTGATTCGATTATATTAATGTTGTTGGGAGTTGCCACTAGTGAAAGTATGAGGCCTAGGCCTTGTTTCCACCATTGCAATACCATTTGTGCTCACGTTTACCACTTGTTTTCTTGCTGCACTTTTTATTACAGATTTATATTACTTTGCTTTGCCACTCCTATCATCCATATTTTACCATCTCTTCGCCGAACTAGTGCACCTATACAACTCCTATTTGTATTAGGTGTGTTGGGGACACAAGAGACTTCTTGTATCTTAATTGCAGGGTTGCTTGAGAGAGACCATCTTCAACCTCTACTTCCCTGAGTTCGATAAACCTTAGGTCATCCACTTGAGGGAAATTACTGTTGTCCTACAAACCTCTGCGCTTGGAGGCCCAACATAGTCTACAAGAGTAGAAGCGTGCGTAGACATCAGCGGCTGGGCGCCTGGTGGGAGGCGGACGGGCCACGTGGCGGCCTGCTACTGGCCGAGGGGGCGGCGGCGGACGTGTCCGACGCCGACGGACACATCCGGCACGCGGAGGAGCTGCGGGCATGGGAAAAGATGGAAAAAAACAGGAGGACTAGGGTTTCGCCCGAAAATGGAGGGGTGTGGACGTTTTTATAGGCATAGGGAGCTAGGAGGCTCCAAATGGGGTGCAGTTTTCGCCCACACGATCACGATCCGACGACCGAGATGATGGGAGTGGTTGTGCTGGGTTAGTGGGCTGTTGTGGAGGGGGTCTTGGGCCAAAAGGAAGGGGTACTTTTAGCCCACTAGGTTAACCGCTGGAGTACCAAACGAACTCCAAACGCGACGAAACTTGACAGGCGGCCTACACGTACCAAAACAACAACGCATGATAAGTCTCACGTCATTCCGGGAACGTTACATGGCCACACGAAAGAAGGACTCGGGGATGCCACGGGCACGTGTGTGATTGTCGGAACTCGAAACCAACAACGGGAAGAGGCAAGTGGGACCGGGTGCAAGTGAGAACACGAATGCAATGCAATGCACAAGACAACATGACATGAATGAAATGCACACACGCACACGACAAAACGAATAAACCTGAATTGAAAGAAGAGCCCATAATGGAATTGATGAAGTCAAAGTTTCATATATTGCCATAATGGGAAAGTGTTACATCTGGGGCATTACAAACTCTCCTCTACTACGAAAAGATCTCGTCCCGAGATCTAGGACTGAAAGAAGGAATGGTACTCGGAATGAAGGTGATCTTCTCGTTCCCACGTAGCTTCTCGGTCGGTATGGTGTGACCACTTAACTTTCAAGAACTTGATTGACTTGTTGCGGGTGTTGCGCTCAGTTTCTTCAAGAATAGCAACAGGGTGCTCACGGTAAGACAAGTCTTGTTGAAGATCAATCTCCTCGAACGGAATGGTGCGTTCAGGTGTCTTGAAGCACTTGCGGAGTTGAGACACGTGAAACACATCATGAACATTTACAAAGTTGGAGGGGAGCTCAAGTTGATAGGCTAGATCGCCTCTTTTGCCAAGAATCTTGAAAGGGACCCCGTATCTAGGAGCAAGCTTTCCTTTGATACCGAATCCTTGGGTTCCTTTCATAGCAGAAACACGGAGATAGACATGATCTCCAATGTCGAAAGCCAAATCACGATGCTTGCTGTCATAGTAACTCTTTTGACGCGACTGAGCGGCCTTGAGATTCTCACGTATGACTTTGCACATCTCTTCGGCTTATGAGATCAAGTCATTGCCAAGAAGTTGACGTTCACAAGTCTCGGACCAGTTGAGAGGGGTACGTCACTTTCTGCCATAGAGGATTTCAAAAGGAGCTTTGCCGGCACTTGCTTGGAAACTGTTGTTGTAAGAGAACTCGGCAAACGGGAGACAATCTTCCCACTTCATGCCAAACGAGATGACACAAGCTCTGAGCATGTCTTCGAGGATCTGGTTCACTCTTTCGACTTGACCACTAGTCTGAGGGTGAAATGCAGTGCTAAAACGGATCTTAGTGCCCATGGCTGACTGAAAGGAGTCCCAGAACTTGGATGTGAACAAACTTCCACGGTCTGAGGAGATAACTTGAGGAATGCCATGTAACGACACAATTCTGGAAGTGTACAACTCTGCCAACTGAGCTGCATTGATGGATTCTTTGACGGGAAGGAAGTGAGCTACTTTGGTTAGCTTGTCAATCACAACAAAGATAGCATCATTCCCCTTCTTGGACTTGGGAAACCCAGTGACGAAATCCATTTCAATATGGTCGAATTTCCACTCGGGAATAGGAAGAGGTTGGAGGAGACCGGCTGGACGTTGATGCTTTGCCTTCACTCTTCTGCAGACATCACATTCATTCACGAATTGGGTAATCTCCCTTTTCATGCGAGTCCACCAGTAAGATTGCTTGAGGACTTGGTACATCTTGGAACTTCCGGCATGAATCGAGAGGAGGGAGTCATGTGCTTCGTTCATTATGAGCTTCCTGAGATCACCCTTGGGAACAACAATTCTGTCCTCAAAGAACAAGGTGTCTTTCTCATCAACACGATAGCACTTGTATTTGGGAGTACCCTTAGCAATACCATGTTTCACTTTCTGCACCATAGCATCACTGAGCTGGGCCTCACGGATCTGATCTTCCAAGGTAGGAGCAACTTGAAGATTTGCACGAAAGCCTTGCGGAACAACTTGGAGGTTGAGCTTCCTGAATGATTCACAAAGCTCAGGCTGAAACGGCTTGAGAAGGAGACTGTTGCAATATGCCTTTCTGCTCAAGGCATCTGCAATGACATTGGCCTTGCCAAGTGTGTATTCGATGCTTGGATCATACTCTTGGATCATCTCAACCCAACGAGTCTGGCGAAGGTTCAGGTTCGGCTGTGTGAAGATGTACTTCAAGCTCTTGTGATCGGTGAAGATGTCCACTTTTCTGCCCAACAGAAGGTGTCTCCACGTTATTAAGGCATGTACCGCTGCTGTGTGACGCCCGAAGACCGACGTCCCAGAAGATTCCAGATGTTCCGGGTTGCCCGTGTGTTTTATTTGTGCTTGTGTTATTTATTTTGCATTGCATCATGTCATCCTGCCATCATGTCATATTTCTTTTGCATCTCAACCTAAATAAATCGTGTGGATCTTCAATCCATTTAAATCGAGGGAAGAATGTCTTCTCTTTATAACATATAAAAGCCTCTCAATATTTAGGGAGCTATATTAAAAATATTCCATTGTTTGGGATCACCGTAACACACTTGCAATATTTCCCCATGTCTTTTTCACTTAGAGTTTCTCCTTCAAAAACCTTCCCTATATTCTTTTCCCAATTATCGAGGCTCCTCCAAAATCTAAACTCCTTTAAGGCAAGCTATTTAGTTTAGTTTGCTTTTCCCTATTTTTGTTGGAACTATTTTTGTGGGGTTGGTTTTATTCCATAAAGCCTTCAAAAATGTTCCCTCTTTTATTCCTTGTTCGTGGCCTTTTCCTTAATATTTTGACTATCTCTATTTTTTTCTGCTAAAGAATAAATAGAGTAGAGGTCCAGCCCAGCCGGCCATCTGGGCCTTCCTTCCCCCTAGCCGGCCCTTCCAGCCATCCCGAGGCCCAGTCCTGGCCCAGCCGCATCCAACCCTAAGCCCGACCGCAGCCTTCTCCTTCTCGTCCCGCACCCCGCCGCCGGCGCTAGCTCTCGCCCTCCCGCATACCCTCTTTCCCCTCTACCTTCGATCCCGAGCCCGATCTTCTCGCTCCCTTGCCTCATCGCCCGAGCCCCGCCTCCCCTTGCTGCCTCCGTCGCCCAGCGCTTGGCGCCCTCGATCGCCATCGCCCCTCCGCTCCTGAGGCCTCCCTCCTCCGCGCCTCTAGCGCCGGCCAGGAGCCCCAAGCACTGACGCCCTGCCTCGGCCGGCCAGGAGCCGCCCTGCCTCCTGCCTTCGAGCCGCCGTCGCGCCCGGCCTCCTCCTCCCGCGGCCAGGCCTCGCCTCCCTCCGGCCCTCTGGCTCGCCCGCGCCGCCGCCCCTCCGGCGAACCCCGCCGCCACTTCGTTCTCCAGCGCGCCCCTCCGTCGAGTCGCCCGTCCTCCGCGCTAGCGCCTCGCCTGGGAGCCCGGCCTCGTCCAGCGCGCCTCGCTCCTCTGCAGCGCCGTATCCCTCGCCTTCTCTGCGCGCCGCCGGCCAGGAGACCTTCCTCCGTGCAGCCACATCCGCTCGTGGCCTCCAAGCTCTGGCCCCGCGACCCCGCTGGACCTCCAGCCAGCGCCTCCTCGGCCAGGGGTTGCCGCCGTGACCTGTTGCTGTGTTTTTCCGTCGGTTCGTGTTGTGTTTTGGTCCAGCAGGTTTTTGGCAAGATCAACGAGAACCCGACCAAGTTCCACTACGTCCACGACGACCTTATGACAAGTACCACGACGACCGAACGGCTATGATGACAAGTACATCTACGAACGGGAATGCCTACACGACGACACTACACGACGCGTCAAGTACCCCTTCGGATGCGTCAAGTTCGACTACACATGGAGATCCCGTGTACCCCGACGTCGCAAGTACCACGACACGTAACGTGAATGTCTACCGTCGCCGAAGACCCGTGAACAACTACTTCCTCTTCGGCCGTGTACCACTACTTCCTCTACGAACGAGAACGGCTACTTCCTCTTCGGAAATGAGAACGACTTCTTCCTCTACGAACGTGTACCACTACTTCCACTACGATCTCGAACCGCCCCGAAAACGCACGCTTCGAAGGTATAACCCCGAGACGATGACCCGTGTGATGCTTGTGTTGCATGAGATGCTCCCTTGTTTGCACCGTGTCCGTTGTGCCCTCTTTTGTCGTGTTCCTCGGTTGCCTCGTCGCCGACCCGTGGGAACCCGATGACGGGAACACCCCACCTTCCATCTCGTTTGACTCGCTCACGCCATCTTTCCTTTTGCACCGGACTCTCAACGAGTTACCGGAACCGTTATGTTGCCGTGGCATCATTTTCGGAATTGTTGCCGTGGCACCTTTTTCCTTCCACCACGGGGACAATGACTTCATGTCTTCTTCTTGTTAATCTTTTAATAAAACTTGCATGAACTTCATCATGTCATCCGCATCATTTTAACAACATTATAAGTGTGAATTGTTGTTGCTTATAATTACTAAACATGCTTATGGGGATTTTCCGGATATGTTGTTGTTATTTCCGGCCTCATTTAAACTGCCTTAATAGTGTAGTTTGCTTATGCTTCACCTCTTGCCATGTTAACCAACATTAAATCTTGTCTTGTAATTAAACGAGAGTCAACTAAATAATTAAATGTGGTGTTTCGTCAATATGCAACTCGTTGCATATTGAGCTCCACTTAACTTGTAGTCTTGTTTGTGCACTTTGCCATGCCATGCATAATTAAACTGGACATGCATCATACTTGGATGTGCATCGTATGCCATGTTTATGCTTGTGTGTTTACCGAGTTGTTTGCTTCTTTCCGGTTGCTTCTCTTGTTAGCTTCGGTTCCGTCCGGAGTTGTGAGGATTCGCTCGACTGTTGCTCCTTCTGCTTCATGGATCCGTTCTTCTCCCTTGCGGAATCCCAGGCAAGATGATCATACCCTTGGATACCTTTACTATCATTGCCATGCTTAGTTGTCTCGATGCTATCGTTACATGTCGTGCTACCCATCTTTTATGTCAGCCTCTCCTTGTTGCCATGAAACCTCTAACCTTTGACACCTTCCTAGCAAAACCACTGTTTGGCAATGTTACCCGCTTGCTCAGCCCCTCTTATAGCGTTGTTAGTTGCAGGTGAAGATGAAGATCGTTCCAGGAGGGAACTTGTTGTTGGAATATCACAATATCTATAATTATTATTAACACACCTATATACTGGGCATGGGTGGAAGGCTTGGCCTTTTGCTCGGTGTTTTGTTCCACTCATGCCACCTTAGGCGCCGATAAACCGGCATTATGTTCCTTGATTTTGCGTTCCTTACACGATGGGTGGATGGGGACCCCTTGACAGTTCGACTTTGAATAAAACTCCTCCAGCAAGGCCCAACATTGGTTTTAATTTGCTCATAATAATAACTTAATTAATTAATTAAGTTTGCATAGGGAGTTAGCGCTACCCGAGGATTCTTAATTCTACATACCAGGGGGGCCAGTGCTGATGGTGTTGGTCCCAAATAGAGTCGTGTGCGGTGCCACCCAGTTATCTGGGGTCTTCGGTTGCTGTACGCTGTGCTCATCCGGTCGTGGCCTGAGACGAGATACGCGCGGCTACTATCAGGGTGTCGGCATGCCGGGAGGTCTTGCTGGACTTGTTTTACCATTGTCGAAATGACTTGTGCTACCGGGATGCCGAGCCTGATCGGATTTTCCCTAAGATAAGGGGTGATGATATTATATTTATCACTTCAGCTAATCGTGAGAGCTTGTGATGGGCTAAGTTGGGACACCCCTGCAGGGTTATGATCTTTCGAAAGCCGTGCCCGCGGTTATGTGGCAGATTGGAATTTGTTAATGTCCGGTTGTAGATAACTTGACAGATGATCCGAAGTAAAACACACAACTGTGTGAGTAACCGTGACTGTCTCTTTTCACTTTGAGAAGAGAACACGGTGGGGTTATGTTTGACCGTATGTAGTTTAGGATCTTTAGCGATCACTACTTTTGCGACCGTTTGCGTAGATGCTCATCTTATTCTGGTACTCGTAAGTTAGCCACCATATTATGCTTAGCCGCTGCTGCAACCTCACCACCTTACCTCTTCCTACCCACAAAGCTTTGCTAGTCTTGTTACCCATGGTTATGGGATTGCTGAGTCCTCGTGGCTCACAGATACTACAACACCAGATGCAGGTTCAGCCGAGTTTGATGCAGGAGCTGGTTCAAGTTCTTCACTGGGAGCTCGATGAGGAGTTTGGCCGTATGCTTGTGGCGTTTTCAACGATCAGTAGTGGTTTCTACTAGGATTCGATCTTGACCTATGGCTTTATGTTGTTTTGGTATCTTTTCTTTTGGATCTTCACCCGTAGTCGGGTTGTGATGTTTTGAATGATGTCTTGCTTATGTACTGTATTGTGTGAAGTGGCGAGTGTAAGCCAACTATCTCCTTTTGCATTTTAATCCCTCTTTTACATGAGTTGTGCAAAGATACCAAACTTGAGATCATTCTAGGATGGGCTTATACCTTTAAGTCGTGCCTCGACACGTAGGAGGTATAGTCCCATCCTGGGCATTACAAGTTGGTATTCAGAGCCTTCTCTGACCTAGAAGCCCCCACTGATTGATCGAATCGTTGACGGTTGAGTCTAGGCACACACTTGAAAATGTTTTGAGTCCTATATATATATCGGAGAGTAGGATTTCTTTACTTCTCATCCCTTTTCTCTCTGGTGAGGACTCTTGACGACTACTCTTGCCTCTTCTACTTTCAAAAATTGCACCAATTTTTTTTAGGATCTCGCGAGTATTGTTTGGATTGTTTCGATGTCTTTGTGACGAGAACATTGTTCTTGATACCTCCTGTCATTAGGGGTTGTGGCAGTGTCCCGGGGAGTTGAGCTCCGAGGTGTTGTCGTCACAAATCCATCGCGGCAGTACTAGAATACTTAAGATGGCCGACATCGAAAACTCTCCTATGCGGTTAGTGGCAAGATAACCCCGACATCACCCAGTACTGGGGAGGTAGTTCGGGAGTATTGCCATAGCTTGTATAGTAGATGCGTTTCGAAGGTCCGAGGTAAACGGTTTCCGAGAACAACTGGTTATGTGTTGAAGGATGGATACAGCTGGATGTAGGTTTAGAGTTGATTGCGCGGTACTTCCCCTGTATCCCCAACACCTGATTGCATAACTGGAAACTTTCGAAAATTAATAGGTGGGTTCATCCAGTAGTTCTAGGCATTCTTCCAACGAATGCACGATATGAAGTTCGGGGTTCTACATTGAGTGAAGTGGTTTTATGGACTTGTTCTGATCGGGAGTTGCATCTTAAAGGGTCCTTGGCTATGCTGATCCGGGGATTGCAAAACCCTTTTGTAACACGTTCCATGAGCTTTCAGCACGAAGATGTGGAATGAAGCTTCTATCTTGTATTTGTTCTATCTGTTCCTTGTTCCTTTTTATTTACCTTTTGTTCTCCAAGAGGCTTCTCGACTAGTTGTTGTACCTACGAAATTCATTCGTTCAATTCTCTGTTCGGATGATATGTGAAGATCATGTTGCATATCTATCCTTTGTTCTTGTCTTGATTCTGGTATTCGAGTTGCTTCGATGTCAAATGTTGTTTCCATACCTTCCTAAGTGGTGTTCTCATATTTCTATGGGAGTGCTAGTCCTTCTTGACCATCGAGATTTTCATGTTAATCCTTTTCAACCGCTGTGCCTTCTCTTCAAGTTATTCCATATGGACGCCGTTGAGAAATCTGACGATTTGTCTGTTTCGTTCATCCCAAGTTGTTTTTGTTTTCCCCACCCTCCCACCCTTTTTCTTCTCAGAGCAAGAAATTCTCAGATGAAATATCCATTTTATTCATGTGATATTCTTCATTCTTTTCCTTCAATGTTCTTATCCAGTGAATTATCGTGAAGATGCTCAAGAGCTTCAAGTTCATCATTCTTTTGTTCTCTAAATTCTGCCGGTGGATGTAATTCAAGATTTCGGTGTTGATCTTATCCTTTTTCCTATTTTCACAATGCTTTCTTATTCCGGTGCACCAATTAATCATTCTCCTCTTGTTATTCATATCCGGAGTGCTGAAGATCCGTGATTCCATTCTTAATCCGTTCAAGCTATTTTGAGAATTGTTATCTTATTCAAGCCATTTAATTCAACAGGTGCAATATCTCTTAAGCAATCTTTTCCAACGGTGATTTCTTTTGAGTGGGCCCTAACCCACAAGTCTTTTCCAGGATCTTACCTGACTCTTCTAATTATTCCGGAGTTATTCTCAAATTCTCTTCAAAGTGTGACGTAAGAATGATCCCCATCAGTCACATGCCTTCTCCAAGATCGCTTTCAAATTCTTGTTCATCATTGGTTCAACCTTTTTAATTCGTCATTCCGGAGTGCTCAACAATTCTTCAAGGTGGTTTTCGTTGTCATTCTCAGCATTTGGAGACCGGAGAAGTGTTTCTCTTAAAGCTTGGCCCGTCTTCTTGAAGATTCGTGGTTCTAGCTTCATGCCATCCTCATTGTTGTTCAGATTGTGAGGAATTCTTTTATACCCATGCGAAGCATTTCATGAATTCTTTTCTTTGTGATCCTCCGAAGGCCATCATTTCAGAATATTTCTTCGTTCTCAGTTTTCAACTTCGTCCTCCAACTATTCTTCATTGATGTCTCTTCGTTCGTCTCCATATTCTTACGGTGGTTCTTTCAAGATTACTCTTCCGTTGTTATCGTTTTAATTCATTTGTTCTTTCATAATCCTACCGGTGGTTCGTTGAAGATTTACCCAAGCTTGTGCTAGATCTCTCTTTAATCCTTTCCAACGAGAATAACTAGTATGCCAAATCCTTGGTTGTCATCAATTTAAATTGGTGAAGGATATGCATGACATAATTCTTATTCTTATTCCTTCCAAGTGTTTAATTCTTTTATCTGGAGCTTGTTCATCATATCATATCCTTGGTTCTAAGTTGTTCATCTTGTTTTCCGGAGTTCCAAGTTATTTCAATTATATCATTTCAAAGCTCCATCTAATTCATCGCAGGCCTTGAATCTTATTATTTTCATCTTTCACTTCTCATGCTTTCATTACCGGAGTTCTTCATGGTGGTTCTTCATCATTTAATTCATCCTCGAAGTCTTCATCAAGATTCTTGTTGGAGCTCAAGTATGGTGTTATGTCATTCTTGACAATTCCTTCATGTTTCTTGATTCACGAGTTATCAAGAATGACATATATTTAAACCCATCATTTTCTTTGTTCAGGAGATCTTTTCAACCCTTCAATTTATTCGTTGGAGTTATCTTGGGTTATAATTCACCTAAAAGCTTTCACTAAGGATTGTTGCTATTATGGTGCTTATGATGACCCAAGTTCTTCATTTATCCTTCCGGTGAGATAAGTTTATCGTCTCCTGGATTGATCTCAATGCAATCAATCATTTCTGTTAGTGGTTGGTTGTCACCTCTTAATTTTAAGATGTTTTCCATAAGCCCACATCTTTCGTGTTGATTTTTCCATCAACCCCATTCAACCCTTCTTCGTAAGGATGTTATTTCATATTCATTTGTGGGAGAAGTTGTCGTTTTCTCCTCCGTTCTTCTTTCCATTGACCTAACATATATTCTTTCATTCCGGAGGCTTTGTGATATTGCTCTCTTTGACCATCATCTCGTTTTTATCAAGATCATGTTCTTTCCTTGCTTATCATTTAACCGCAGTGTTGTATTCTTCATTCTAGTTCCCTCATCTTATCTAGTTTTAACTCTCCTTTTACCGGAGCGCTGTCTGAATCTTACTTACCCCTTGTGCCATTCTTTTAATTGTTTCGAAGGCAATATGTTGTTCATTTCTTCAAGTATCATCCCAACTTGGCAAGTTCATGTTCATTCCTTCCATTTTCAGACGGAGTGTTGTCCAAATTCTGGCATTCTTATTCCTTGGCTATACCGTTGCAGTTTCATATTCTTTGGTTCGTAAGCTCTTGTTTTATGTCTTTCAACCTTCAAGGTTCTCATAGTGCTCCTTGTTCCTCTTTTGTAACGGAGTGTTTCGTCTTCGTTCATCTCCATTGCATTCTTTCTTTCAACTTGTTTAACCTCTCAAGGTTCGTGGTTTCACTCGTCTGTCAAAGAAGCAACTTTGTTTTACCTCTTCCTCTTCCGTTTTTACCCGGTGATATCTCTAGGATCTCGGGTCGAGATCCTCTGTTAGTGTGGGAGAGTTGTGACGCCCGAAGACCGACGTCCCAGAAGATTCCAGAAGATTCCAGATGTTCCGGGTTGCCCGTGTGTTTTATTTGTGCTTGTGTTATTTATTTTGCATTGCATCATGTCATCCTGCCATCATGTCATATTTCTTTTGCATCTCAACCTAAATAAATCGTGTGGATCTTCGATCCATTTAAATCGAGGGAAGAATGTCTTCTCTTTATAACATATAAAATCCTCTCAATATTTAGGGAGCTATATTAAAAATATTCCATTGTTTGGGATCACCGTAACACACTTGCAATATTTCCCCATGTCTTTTTCACTTAGAGTTTCTCCTTCAAAAACCTTCCCTATATTCTTTTCCCAATTATCGAGGCTCCTCCAAAATCTAAACTCCTTTAAGGCAAGCTATTTAGTTTAGTTTTCTTTTCCCTATTTTTGTTGGAACTATTTTTGTGGGGTTGGTTTTATTCCATAAAGCCTTCAAAAATGTTCCCTCTTTTATTCCTTGTTCGTGGCCTTTTCCTTAATATTTTGACTATCTCTATTTTTTCTGCTAAAGAATAAATAGAGTAGAGGTCCAGCCCAGCCGGCCATCTGGGCCTTCCTTCCCCCTAGCCGGCCCATCCAGCCATCCCGAGGCCCAGTCCTGGCCCAGCCGCATCCAACCCTAAGCCCGACCGCAGCCTTCTCCTTCTCGTCCCGCACCCCGCCGCCAGCGCTAGCTCTCGCCCTCCCGCATACCCTCGTTCCCCTCTGCCTTCGATCCCGAGCCCGATCTTCTCGCTCCCTTGCCTCGTCGCCCGAGCCCCGCCTCCCCTTGCTGCCTCCGTCGCCCAGCGCCTGGCGCCCTCGATCGCCATCGCCCCTCCGCTCCTGAGGCCTCCCTCCTCCGCGCCTCTAGCGCCGGCCAGGAGCCCCAGGCACCGACGCCCTGCCTCGGCCGGCCAGGAGCCGCCCTGCCTCCTGCCTTCGAGCCACCGTCGCGCCCGGCCTCCTCCTCCCGCGGCCAGGCCTCGCCTCCCTCCGGCCCTCTGGCTCGCCCGCGTCGCCGCCCCTACGGCGAACCCCGCCGCCACTTCGTTCTCCAGCGCGCCCCTCCGTCGAGTCGCCCGTCCTCCGCGCTAGCGCCTCGCCTGGGAGCCCGGCCTCGTCCAGCGCGCCTCGCTCCTCTGCAGCGCCGTATCCCTCGCCTTCTCTGCGCGCCGCCGGCCAGGAGACCTTCCTCCGTGCAGCCACATCCGCTCGTGGCCTCCAAGCTCTGGCCCCGCGACCCCGCTGGACCTCCAGCCAGCGCCTCCTCGGCCAGGGGTTGCCGCCATGACCTGCTGCTGTGTTTTTCCGTCGGTTCGTGTTGTGTTTTGGTCCAGCAGGTTTTTGGCAAGATCAACGAGAACCCGACCAAGTTCCACTACGTCCACGACGACCTTATGACAAGTACCACGACGACCGAACGGCTACGATGACAAGTACATCTACGAACGGGAACGCCTACACGACGACACTACACGACGCGTCAAGTACCCCTTCGGATGCGTCAAGTTCGACTACACATGGAGATCCCGTGTACCCCGACGTCGCAAGTACCACGACACGTAACGTGAACGTCTACCGTCGCCGAAGACCCGTGAACAACTACTTCCTCTTCGGCCGTGTACCACTACTTCCTCTACGAACGAGAACGGCTACTTCCTCTTCGGAAACGAGAACGACTTCTTCCTCTACGAACGTGTACCACTACTTCCACTACGATCTCGAACCGCCCCGAAAACGCACGCTTCGAAGGTATAACCCCGAGACGATGACCCGTGTGATGCTTGTGTTGCATGAGATGCTCCCTTGTTTGCACCGTGTCCGTTGTGCCCTCTTTTGTCGTGTTCCTCGGTTGCCTCGTCGCCGACCCGTGGGAACCCGGTGACGGGAACACCCCACCTTCCATCTCGTTTGACTCGCTCACGCCATCTTTCCTTTTGCACCGGACTCTCAACGAGTTACCGGAACCGTTATGTTGCCGTGGCATCATTTTCGGAATTGTTGCCGTGGCACCTTTTTCCTTCCACCACGGGGACAATGACTTCATGTCTTCTTCTTGTTAATCTTTTAATAAAACTTGCATAAACTTCATCATGTCATCCGCATCATTTTAACAACATTATAAGTGTGAATTGTTGTTGCTTATAATTACTAAACATGCTTATGGGGATTTTCCGGATATGTTGTTGTTATTTCCGGCCTCATTTAAACTGCCTTAATAGTGTAGTTTGCTTATGCTTCACCTCTTGCCATGTTAACCAACATTAAATCTTGTCTTGTAATTAAACGAGAGTCAACTAAATAATTAAATGTGGTGTTTCGTCAATATGCAACTCGTTGCATATTGAGCTCCACTTAACTTGTAGTCTTGTTTGTGCACTTTGCCATGCCATGCATAATTAAACTGGACATGCATCATATTTGGATGTGCATCGTATGCCATGTTTATGCTTGTGTGTTTACCGAGTTGTTTGCTTCTTTCCGGTTGCTTCTCTTGTTAGCTTCGGTTCCGTCCGGAGTTGTGAGGATTCGCTCGACTGTTGCTCCTTCTGCTTCATGGATCCGTTCTTCTCCCTTGCGGAATCCCAGGCAAGATGATCATACCCTTGGATACCTTTACTATCATTGCCATGCTTAGTTGTCTCGATGCTATCGTTACATGTCGCGCTACCCATCTTTTATGTCAGCCTCTCCTTGTTGCCATGAAACCTCTAACCTTTGACACCTTCCTAGCAAAACCACTGTTTGGCTATGTTACCCGCTTGCTCAGCCCCTCTTATAGCGTTGTTAGTTGCAGGTGAAGATGAAGATCGTTCCAGGAGGGAACTTGTTGTTGGAATATCACAATATCTATAATTATTATTAACACACCTATATACTGGGCATGGGTGGAAGGCTTGGCCTTTTGCTCGGTGTTTTGTTCCACTCATGCCACCTTAGGCGCCGATAAACCGGCATTATGTTCCTTGATTTTGCGTTCCTTACACGATGGGTGGATGGGGACCCCTTGACAGTTCGACTTTGAATAAAACTCCTCCAGCAAGGCCCAACATTGGTTTTAATTTGCTCATAATAATAACTTAATTAATTAATTAAGTTTGCATAGGGAGTTAGCGCTACCCGAGGATTCTTAATTCTACATAGCAGGGGGGGCGAGTGCTGATGGTGTTGGTCCCAAATAGAGTCATGTGCGGTGCCACCCAGTTATCTGGGGTCTTCGGTTGCTGTACCCTGTGCTCATCCGATCGTGGCCTGAGACGAGACACGCGCGGCTACTATCAGGGTGTCGGCACGCCGGGAGGTCTTGCTGGACTTGTTTTGCCATTGTCGAAATGACTTGTGCTACCGGGATGCAGAGCCTCATCGGATTTTCCCTATGATAAGGGGTGATGATATTATATTTATCACTTCAGCTAATTGTGAGAGCTTGTGATGGGCTAAGTTGGGACACCCCTGCAGGATTATGATCTTTCGAAAGCCGTGCCCGCGGTTATGTGGCAGATTGGAATTTGTTAATGTCCGGTTGTAGATAACTAGACAGATGATCCGAAGTAAAACACACAACTGTGTGAGTAACCGTGACTGTCTCTTTTCACTTTGAGAAGAGAACACGGTGGGGTTATGTTTGACCGTATGTAGTTCAGGATCTTTAGCGATCACTACTTTTGCGACCGTTTGCGTAGATGCTCATCTTATTCTGGTACTCGTAAGTTAGCCACCATATTATGCTTAGCCGCTGCTGCAACCTCACCACCTTACCTCTTCCTACCCACAAAGCTTTGCTAGTCTTGTTACCCATGGTTATGGGATTGCTGAGTCCTTGTGGCTCACAGATACTACAACACCGGATGCAGGTTCAGCCGAGTTTGATGCAGGAGCTGGTTCAAGTTCTTCACTGGGAGCTCGATGAGGAGTTTGGCCGTATGCTTGTGGTGTTTTCAACGATCAGTAGTGGTTTCTACTAGGATTCGATCTTGACCTGTGGCTTTATGTTGTTTTGGTATCTTTTCTTTTGGATCTTCACCCGTAGTCGGGTTGTGATGTTTTGAATGATGTCTTGCTTATGTACTGTATTGTGTGAAGTGGCGAGTGTAAGCCAACTATCTCCTTTTGCATTTTAATCCCTCTTTTACATGAGTTGTGCAAAGATACCAAACTTGAGATCATTCTAGGATGGGCTTATACATTTAAGTCGTGCCTCGACACGTAGGAGGTATAGTCCCATCCTGGGCATTACAAGTGTGTACCGCTGCTGCTAGCTCGAGATCATGTGTGGGGTAGTTCTTCTCATTTGGCTTCAACTGACGAGAAGTGTATGCCACAATCTTCTTGTCTTGCATTAGAACACCACCAAGTCCCTGTAAAGAAGCATCACAGAAGACTTCATAGGGCTTGGGCTCATCCGGAGGAGTAAGAACCGGAGCAGAAATGAGCTTTTCTTTGAGTGTTTTGAATGCCACATCACAATCCGGAGTCCAGTTGTACTTGACATTCTTCTGCAACTAGTTTGAGAGAGGCTTGGCAATCTTGGAGAAGTTCTCAACGAACCTTCCGCAATAGCTAGCGAGACCAAGGAAGCTTCGGAGTTGCTTGACGTTCTGTGGGGGTTCCCAGTTGACAATAGCTTCAACTTTCTCGGGGTTGACAGAAATACCCTCACCAGAGATGATATGGCCAAGATATAAGACCTTATCCAGCCAGAATTCGCATTTGGAGAACTTCGCATAGAACTTGTGTTCACGGAGTCTGTCCAGGACCAAACAGAGGTGCTTGGCATGGTATTCTTCATTCTTGGAGAATACCAAGATGTCATCCAGATAGACAAGAACAAATTCATTGGTGTAGGGGTTGAATATGAAGTGCATCATCCTCGAGAAGGTGGGTGGAGCATTTGCGAGGCCAAAAGACATGACTGTGTATTCATAGGAGCCGTAGCTTGTTCTGAATGTGGTCTTGTGAATATCTTCTTCACGGATACGGATCTGGTGATAACCCATCCGGAGATCGAGCTTTGAGAACACCTTTGCTCCTTTGAGCTGCTCGAACAATTCATTGATATTGGAGAGCGGATACTTGTTCTTTATTGTCTTCTTGTTCAGTGGACGGTAATCAATGCAAAGGCGCTCCGTGCCATCCTTCTTCTTGACAAATAGAACACCACATCCCCAAGGAGAAGTGCTAGGCCTGATTAGACCCATACGCTCTTACTCATCGAGTTGTCTCTTCAGCTCCTTCAACTCTTCAGGAGAAAGCTTGTACGGACGCCGACATGCTGGCTCGGTACCGGGCTCGAGTTCAATGACGAATTCAACTTGACGATGTGGAGGTATGCCTGGAAGCACTTCAGGGAAAACATCTTCATATTCGTTGACCACCGAAATTTGAGAGATGGCATTAATCTCGCCCTTGTCATTGAGAGAGAATAGCCTGATTGTGTTATCTCGAGAGGCGAAGATAATCACGTCTTCGTCAGGATGAGTAAGCTTGACTTCCTTATTTGCACAATCAATGTGAGCATCATGCTTGGAAAGCCAATCCATCCCAAGAATAAGATCAATGTCGGAGTTGCCGAGAATAACCGGAGAAACCAGAAAGCGGTAATCACCCATATAAATAGATATATCCGGAGCATACACACTAGAAGTCATTCGTTTCCCCAGAGAAGTAACTTGCAACTTTTGAGGTAATGCCACTGTGCTCACATTGTGCTTGGATGCAAAAGGATATGACATGAAAGAACATGATGCCCCCGAATCAAACAAAACTTTAGCAGGTTTAAGATTGTCTGGAAGGTTACCAAGTATCACATCTGAAGAATTTTCTGCTTGAGCTGCATTCATCAGATTCACTCTTGCTTGCTTTGGATTGTGCTTGACAATAGCAGTGCTGACAGGTGGAGGAGGCGGAAGGCGCCTTTGAGTACACTTGTTGGCATAGTGACCCTTCTGGCCACACTTGTTGCAAACCACTTCTGAGAGAGGATGGTAATAAGGAGCACTTGAATTCGAAGCTTGAAAGTGATTCTTGGACTGAATGCTTGGGTTGGGTGGGTGGGAGAAACCACGGCCACCAGAATGCTTGTTGTTGTTGTTGTTGGGAGGGCGAAGCACTGGAGAAGGTGGAAGCCAAAACTTCTGCTGCTTTGCGACCACTTGGGAAGAAGAGGAGGATTTGACAGCATCTCTGATTCTCTTTTTGGAAGCTTCACACTTGAGCTGGGCTGCTTCTTGCTTAAGTGCCATGTTATAGAATTGATCAAATTCATCCGGCTCAAACAAGGTGAGAGCTAGTTGGAGTTCATCCTTCAGACCACCACGGAACTGATAAATCTTGCTCTTGGAATCTGGGATGTCTTGCTTGGCATAGCGGGCAAGGTTCTGGAACTTGACATTGTATTGATAAACGGACTTGGTGCCTTGCTTCAGGTTGCGGAATTACTCACGCATACCTTCGATGACACTAGTTGGAATGTGGTGAGAGCGGAAATCCTTGCAGAAGTTAGTCCACGAGATTTCACGTCCTTCTCTGGAATCTTTGTACTGCTGCCACCAATCAGCGACTTGGTCCTTGAGTTGGAAGGCGGCAAACTTGACATAATCCTCAGGTCTCACATTACTGCAATCGAAATGCTCCTTGATATTTGTTATCCAATCTTCAGCATCTAGCGGATCCACACAGTAACTGAATGCCTTCGGTTGGTTTGCCAGGAACTGGTTGAGTGTAGCAAAGTGAGGTTGGTTGAACAATTGCCTTGGCCTTAGTTCCCATGACCACCTTGATTTGCTTGATTTGCTTGAATGTTCTGCATCATTTGCATAAGCATCTGGGTGTTCTGGTTCGTCGCTTGCATAATTGCTCTCCAGGCCTCAGACGGAGGAGGAGGGGAAGGAGGACGATCAGGAACTTCTTCACCCTCTGGGTTAGCGTTGGGAACCCTTTTAGGAGCCATCCTGAATGAGATGACAACTATTAGCCATTGATTGGAAATATATAAGCTGAATCAACGGCTAGAAATTGCAACATAAATCTTCACAAGAATCATTCGAACAAAATTAACGAATGTAATCCACAGTTAAATGGTACAAAAATCTTCTCGAGAAGCCACTTGGGAGAACAAAAGGTAAATAAAAACAACAAGGAGCAGATAGAACAAATACAGGATAGAAGCTTCGTTCGACATTTTCGTGCTGAAAGCTTATGGAACGTGTTACAAAAGGGTTTTGCAATCCCCTGATTAGCATAGCCAAGGACCCTTTAAGATGCAACTTCCGATCAGAACAAACGCCCATAAAACTACTTCACTCAATGTAGAACCCCGAACTCCATATCATGCAATCGTTGGAAGAATGCCTACGAACTACTAGATGAACCCACCTATTAATTTCCGAAAGTTTCCAGTTATGCAATCAGGTGTTGGGGATACAGGGGAATCATCGCGCACTCAACTCTAATCCTACATCCAGCTGTATCCATCCTTCAACACATAACCAGTTATTTCTGGAAACCGTTTACCTCGGACCTTCGAAACGCATCTGCTATACAAGCTATGGCAATACTCCCGAACTACCTCCCCAGTACTGGGTGATGTCGGGGTTATCTTGCCACTAACCGCATAAGAGAGTTTTCGATGTCGGCCGTCTTAAGTATTCCAGAACTGCTGCGATGTATTTGTGACGACAACACCTCGGAGCTCAACTCCCCGGGACACTGCCACAACCCCTAAATGACAGGAGGCATCGAGAACAATGTTCTCGTCACAAAGACATCAGAACAATTCAAACAATACTCGTGTGATCCTAAAAAAAATTAGTGGATTTTTGAGAGTAGAAGAGATAAGTAATCGTCAGGAGTCCTCACCAGAATGAAAAGGGATGAGGAGCAAAATAAATCCTACTCTCTGATATATATATATATATATATATATATATATATATATATATATATATATATATATATATATATATATATATATATATATATATATATATAGGACTCAAAACATTTTCAAGTGTGTGCCTAGACTCAACCGTCAACGATTCGATCAATCAGTGGGGGCTTCTAGGTCGGAGAAGGCTATGAATACCAACTTGTAATGCCCAGTATGAGATTATACCTCCTACGTATCGAGGCACGACTTAAAGGTATAAGCTCATACTAGAATGATCTCAAGTATGGTATCTTTGCACGACTCATGTAAAAGAGGGATGAAATTGCAAAAGAGTAGTTGGCTTACACTCGCCACGTCACACAATACATTACATAAGCAATCATCATCCAAATAACATCACAGTCCGACTACGAACGAAGATCCAAATGAAAGATACCATAAATTAAGCCACAAGGTCCGAATCGCCCCTAGTAGAAGCCACTACTGATCATCGGGATAGTACACGTAGTATCACCCACGTTCTTCATCGAACTCCCAGTACAGCTCTGTGCCATCACCTGTGTAGTTCACCATAGTACCTGCATCTGGTGTTGTGTAGAATTTGTGAGCCACGGAGGACTCAGCAATCCCGTTCCCGGGTAGCAAAACTATCTAAGCCTTGGGTGTGGAACAAGGCTGAAGAACAAAGGTTGCGGCTGCACTAGCACTAGCTTACGTGTTTAGAGCGAGAAGAGAAGTGCCACGAGCGTCAAGGTGATCACGAAGTGATCCTATCTAAGCACGTCAAACATAACCCCACCGTGTTCACTTCCCAAAGCCCTTTTCGGAAAATGACCGTCACGGTTACTCACGCTGGTAGTGTATTCTGAACATGGTGTCAAGTTTTCTACAACCGGATATTAACAAATTCCCATCTGCCACATAACCACGGGCACGGCTTTCGAAAGATCAAACCCTGTAGGGGTGTCCCAACTTAGCCCATCACAAGCTCACGATCTGCGGAGTCGCAACTCCAAGGTGGGAAGACCCGAGTATTCTCGTAATCCCATGCTCAAGATATTCCGACTAAGGTAAAACTAATCCAGCAAGACCTCCCGGCGTGCCGACACCCTGACAGTAGCCGTGCGTATCTAGTCTCAGGCCATGACTGGATGGGCGATGCTACTGGTTATACCAGATACCTCGGGTTTCCCCAAGGCGGCCTTGCAGGCTCTCCAGTTTGGACCAACACTCATGTGGAGCCCTGGCCCGGGTTGTTGATTAAGAAAAGGGTTTATAACTCCCTATGCAAGTTTTAGTTGTTAGGCAAATGTAGAACCAATGTTGGGACTTGCTGGAAAAGCTTTAGCGCTAAGCGGTTTATCGAGGGGGTCCCATAACCCCAACCGTATGAGGAACGCAATATCAAGGAACATAACACCGGTTTATACGGTTCCTAGGGTGGCATGAGTGGAACAAAACACCAAGCAAGAGGCTTAATCTTCCACCCATTACCAATATATAGATGATTTAGTTGACATATTATATAGTGTGATATCCCAACCATAACTTCAACATGAAGCAAGAATCTTCAAATCTTCACCTGCATCTAACAATGCTATAAGAGGGGTTGAGCGAAGCTTACGTAGCCAAACAAAGGTTTGCTAGGTTGGGTGGTTAGAGAGATTCATGGCTTCAATAGGACGCTGACAAACAAACATGGGCATCGAGGCAATAAGCTAAAGAGCGAGACATCTAGCAATAAGCAAAGATAGTAATGATATCTGGGTCAGGTCATCTTGCCTGTCGAGTCGTCGAAGGGATCGTAAGACGGCTCCTCGTACTCAACCTCGGTAGGAACCTCGTTCTCGGTCTCGGCTCCCGGCTCTACTCAACACAAGAACACAACATGGCACAACATCAAACAAGGTGCAATGCACAATCAACATGATGCAAGACAAGTCTATATGATGCATTTCATGGCAAGGGATGAAGCACACAAGAACAACACAAAACAACAAGTTTAAACGAGGCCGGAAACAACATATAGCAAATCCGGTAAGTCCTCATATGCATACTTTGAAATTGGTCCAGATCTGAACAAACCTTAAGTTAAAGTTGTTAAACAGCAAGTTAACATGCACCATGATGATCTACACGAAATTCTAGTCAAGTTTCATATAAAGTTTGTTTAATTCGGAGCTACGGTCTAGAAGATATGAGCAAAACAAGACAAGCAAGGCAGCGGTGCAAGATGCATCCAAACATCAAACAAACACACTCCAAACATGTAAACAACATAATATTATGATACTACATGCAAAATCACACAAGTTTCATATAGGGCACGCTCAAAACGGAGCAACGGTTCAACACATACACACGAAACAAGATACAATGCAAAGCTGAAGTTAACAGCCACATAGCAACTTTGGAGTAAGAGATATATACGATATAGCAACCAAACATGATGACAAGAAGCATGGACTTGAAGTAGACATGTTCTACAGCAAACAACTCCATTGGAGCAACTCCATAGGAGGCATTGATCAATAGCAACAAGCTACACCAAATTGATCATGCTGATAAAAACCTGACAGGCATAATTTATAGCAACTTGAGAGCAAGAAATAAATAAGCTACAGCAAGCCATATGTGCAAGTGAGGGCATGGATGGATAGACAATAACATGGACAACAAGGAATGATCATTGGCCACTCCAAAACAAGCATGGATTTGAGTGGGGCATCAAGCAAACATAGCATCATGTTAAAACAGATTCCAGACTTAGCAGTTTTTTCACTAAGTATAAAACAGTAACATTGGCATGGCATGTTTACAAGCTTGTTTAAGTCACCTCCAGGCATATCATGGAAAGTGGTTTCCACCACAGCAAATACCATATGATGGTGCTTCTAAAACATATTGACATGTGACATGAGGATAAACACATCAATAGCAATGAGCACTTCAAATCAGCATCTCATAATAAGTTTCAGCACTTAACAACCACATGCACTTTTGCAACAGAGATTTAACATTGCAAAATGACACCTAACATGAATTCTAGAGCAACCATCTTGTAGAGCACTTCACAATGAACATTTTGACATATTATATGCTCCATTTGGATAAACATGCACCAAGTTATCACATCTCAAACATGGCATCAAATTAACAAGTAACAGCAGTTTATAACAAGTAGCACTTTTGTCACGATGGTTAGGTTATCAAGATGATCTCAAACAAGCATTCCACAATGGAACAAAATGTAGAGCACATCACCACGATCATTTTGATATATCATATGCACAATTTGGACAAGCACACTAAAAGTTACAGCCACTCAAACATGCAATAAAAATAACAAAATCATGGGACTTAGTGAAAATATACCCTCTGAAAAAGGGAACGAAGGGATCCCGGGACGGAGGCGATGGCGTTTGGATGGGCGGATGGGTGGATCTGGTCCCGTCTTCCAGATCCACCGGAGTACTCGCCGGAGCACTCGCCAGCGACGGCGGAGACGGAGGGAACGGCGGCGGCAGGGCGCTCCGGCCGGCGGAGGAGAGCGGCGGCGGCGGGCGCGGACGGATGCGGTGGAGCGGCGGGAGGCGGCTCGCCGGCGTCGGGCGGTGCGGGTCCGGCGGCCTTCGCGGCGGCCGGCGGCGCGGGGCCGCGCTGGCGGATCGGCGGTGGTGGGCCGATCGGCGGCGGGGCGCGGAGTGGATCGGCTCGGTAGGCGGGCGACGGAGGGCCAGAGGCAGGCCTCGCGGGCCCGCGGCGGCTGGGCGCCTGGTGGGAGGCGGACGGGCCACGTGGCGGCGTGCTACTGCCTGAGGGGGCGGCGGCGGACGTGTCCGGCGCCGGCGGACGTGAAACAGAAGGACTAGGGTTTCGCCCGAAAATGGAGGGGTGTGGACGTTTTTATAGGCATAGGGAGCTAGGAGACTCCAAATGGGGTGCGGTTTTCGCCCACACGATCACGATCCGACGACCGAGATGATGGGAGTGGTTGTGCTGGGTTAGTGGGCTGTTGTGGAGGGGGTCTTGGGCCAAAAGGAAGGGGTACTTTTAGCCCACTAGGTTAACCGTTGGAGTACCTAACGAACTCCAAACGCGACGAAACTTGACAGGCGGCCTACACGTACCAAAACAACAACGCACGACAAGTCTCACGTCATTCCGGGAACGTTATATGGCCACACACGAAAGAAGGACTCGGGGATGCCACGGGCACGTGAGTGATTGTCGGAACTCGAAACGGACAACGGGAAGAGGCGACTGGGACCGGGTGCAAGTGACAACACGAATGCAATGCAATGCACATGACAACATGACATGAATGAAATGCACACATGCACACGATAAAACGAATAAACCCGAAATGAAAGAAGAGCCCAGAATGGAATTGATGAAGTCAAAGTTTCATATATTGCCATAATTGGAAAGTGTTACATCTGGGGCATTACAACGGGGCACCCCCTTTCCCTAGTCCAATACGGACCAGTCCATGGGGAAGGGGCGCGTCCACCCTTGAGGCCTTTCTCTCCTTTCCCGTATGGCCCATTAAGGCCCAATATGAATTCCCGTAACTCTCCGGTACTCCGAAAAATACCCGAATCACTCAGAACCTTTTCGATGTCCAAATATAGCCTTCCAATATATCGATCTTTATTTCTCGACCATTTGGAGACTGTTCATCATGTCCGTGATCTCATCCGGGACTCCGAACAAACGTCGGTCATCAAATCACATAACTCATAATACAAATCATCATCGAACGTTAAGCGTGCGGACCCTACGGGTTCGAGAACTATGAATACATGACCGAGACACATCTCCGGTCAATAACTAATAGCGGAACCTGGATGCTCATATTGGATCCTACATATTCTACGAAGATCTTTATCGGTCAAACCGCATAACAACATATGTTGTTCCCTTTGTCATCGGTATGTTACTTCCCCGAGATTCGATCGTCGGTATCATTATAACTAGTTCAAGCTCATCACCGGCAAGTTCTTTACTTGTTTCGTAATACATCATCTCGTGACTAACTCATTTAGTCATTTGCTTGCAAGGCTTATTACGATGTGTATTACCGAGAGGGCCTAGAGATACCTCTCCGACACTCGGAGTGACAAATCATATTCTCGATCTATGCCAACACCACAAACACCTTCGGAGACACCTTTAGAGCATCTTTATAATCACCCAGTTACGTTGTGACGTTTGATAGCACACAAGGTGTTCCTCCAGTATTCGGGAGTTGTATAATCTCATAGTTAGAGGAACATGTATAAGTCATGAAGAATGCAATAGCAGTAAAACTAAACGATCATAATGCTAAGCTAACGGATGGGTCTTGTCCATCACATCATTCTTCTAATTATGTGATCTCGTTGATGAAATGACAACTCATGTCTATGGTTAGGAAACATAACCATCTTTGATTAACGAGCTAGTCTAGTAGATGCATACTAGGGACTCTCTGTTTTGTCTATGTATTCACAGATGTACTAAGTTTCCGGTTAATACAATTCCAGCATGAATAATAAACATTTATCATGATATAAGGAGATATAAATAACAACTTTATTATTGCCTCTAGGACATATTCCTTCACCGGCTACGGAGGGGGAACCGGCTTCGCCTTGCCGGCTTCATCCAGCGCTACCTGGATCTTCATGGCGGATTCGGCGTTGGAGTATTTGTCCACCGTCCCTATGATCGCGGACATGGTGGCCGGCCCGGAGCGTAGAAGCTTGTGCTTGAGGAGGGTGCCATCCCGGCACCCGTTGATGAAGTACTGGATTGCCTGGACCTCGTGGACGCCCTCGCAGCTGTTCCGAAGCTCGGTCCAGCGTGCTAGGTACTCCCGGCCGGTTTTCGGTGGCCCCTGCACGCATAGGCAAGTTGGCTGGGACGGCCGGGTCGCCGGTAGGTTTCGGTGAAGTTGCGCACGAAGGCCTGCTCGAAATCAACCCACGTGTTGATGCTGCCCACCGGCAGACTGTTCAGCCACATGTGGGCTGACCGCTGGAGCATGAATGGTGCGTAGCGGACGGGGAGGCAGTGGTTACCGCCGGCGATGTCGATGGCGGTGGTGTAGTCGGTGAGTCAGTCCTCCGGCTTCACGGTGCCATTGTACTTGGGGGTGTCACGGGGAAGCGTGAACCCTTTAGCAAAGGGCTCGCTCCGGATGCGTGGGCCGAAGCATGCCGGTCCGACCGGACCGGTCTCCTCCAGCTCCTGGGAGAGGGCGAGCCGGTCGAGGCGATGGCGAGCGTCGGTGTTGTCGATGGCGCGCGGACCCAGCCGGCCGGTGACCGCGCTGTGGGGGGCCGGGTCGACCGACGTCTGTTGCCGAGTGGGCTGATGACCAGGGTTGAGCCGCCGCTGGGCTTCCAAGGGCGATTCGTTGCCCAAGCTGCCGGCGGTCGCCGGGGCGGGGTTGCGGCGGATCTTGGTGCGGCCGGAGAGTGCCTTGCCGGGTGGTGAAGACGTTGTGTGCTGGTTGTCACCGGTTCCAGCAACGCGGGCGGAGCCGTATCCGGCCGGCTTGGCGAGCTGGTTGAGGCGGTCCTGCTGCGCGTTGGCCGCAGCGAGGAGGTCGTGAAACCTCTTGAGGCGATCCTGCAGCTCTTCGCCTGCGAGCTTGTCGAGGCCGACCGCGGCCGCCTGAGCAGTGCATATGTTCTTCACGGGAGTTTCGTAGATGGGAGGGAGGGCGCCGAGGGCGCGTCCGATCGTGCCGCCCCGGGCCCTCACGTCGGCGACCCGACTTGGCTCGGGCGCGCCAGGTGTAAAGCCGTAGGCGGCATTGCGCTCTAGCTGAGCGGAATCAAGGTGACGCTGCGTGGCGGCGAGCATTTGGGTGAGGTCCAGCAGGCGCTGGCGATCCTCGTCGAGGCGAGTCCGGGCCTCGGCGATGTTGGAGGCGTCGATGTCGGTGCCGATGGGAACGCGGAGGCTCTGCATCGTGGCAAGCAGCGGGTTTGGGCGAGCCGGCCCGATCCACCGCGGCCTTAGCTTCGGCGGCCTTTCTTGCCGCGCTCGTCGAGGAGGAGGCGCCGGTGTCGGTGATGAAAACCTCTATGCAGAGGTCCATCGCTCCGTTGGGAATGCTGCCGCCGAGGGAGATGGGGGAGTCGGAAAAGTCAAGTACCTCGTTGGGATACTCGTCGGCCGTAGGCGCATCGGAGATGCGTAGTGCGGTGAAGGAGGCGGCAAGGGCATCGATGACGTCGTCCGCCAGCGCGACGGGCTCGTCGGAGTCGGAGGGAAGCCCCGTCTGAAGCATGCTCCCGGCCAGGACCTCGAGCTGCCCAATGGTGGGCGCCAACTGTCGTGGTGGGCGCACGACATATGCCAAGGGATGTCTAAAGATAGGAGGAGGCTCGAGGGCACTGGTGGGCTTCAGAGGCGAGGTTAGCATGAGCGAGCATGGGACGCAAGACATACCCAGGTTCGGGGCTCTCCGGAGAGATAACACCCCTAGTCCTGCCGAGTATAGTTGATGTATATCAGTATAGAGTTGCTCCTTAAGCTGTATGGAGGAAGGAGGAAGACGGGCCAAGGCTTAGGCTGCTTCTCCTTGTAATGTGCGTCTATCTCTCTTCGTTCTCTGTGTGTGTTCGCGTCTAGTTCTTGTTCCGCCCGTATGCATGAGGGATCCTGGGGGTTTTATAGGTCAACCCCCAGGGGTACAATGGTAATGTTACAAGGCCGTGGGGCCGGGTTGTTATTGTTCGGGAAGCTGGCGCTGGGACCCGCCGGGTACAAGGCTCACCGGGTTCTCCGGGCGCGGTACCCGCCGGGTACAGGGGCACTGTGTGGCGTCTTGTCGATCGTGAGGGAGTAGTCGGGTTGAGTCGGGTACAGTGGTGTTCCATCAGGTCACCGTCTGCTGGCATCATGGGTGATGATGATTGCACTGTTGCCACGCCTCGACTGGCCAGAGGCATGGGCGGGGCACTGTTGCTTCGGTCATCGGTAGGTGGAGACTCGTCCCATCGTACGGACGAGATGGGACGGGAGCTGACCCGTGGCCGGATTGGGGAACACGCCACGGGCCGTGCAGGCTTGTTGGGGAAGTCTTAACGCGTCGAGTCCAGATCCCTTGAGCGGGCCGTTGGGTCCGAATCATGGGATCCGGTCGGTTGGAGAGTTTGGCCGGGTCATGGGACTTGGCCGGGTCGAGCGACCCGGCCAAGCGAGAGCCGGATTGCGGGGCAATGTTGGCCCCGTTGTTTTTTGAAAAGGATCCGGCTTCCGTTCCTGCCTGGGGTTCATCCCCTCGACAAAAGGTTTTTGACAAGTTCAAGGAGTTGACTACGATGAGACTTTCTCACCCGTAGCGATGCTTAAGTCTGTCCGAACCATGTTAGCAATTGCCGCATTTTATGATTATGAAATCTGGCAAATGGATGTCAAAACTGCATTCCTTAATGGATATCTCAAAGAAGAGTTGTATATGATGCTGAAGGAAATATTCCGTAGAGGCAATAATAATGTTGTTATTTATATTTCCTTATATATCATGATAAATGTCTTTTATTCATGCTAGAATTGTATTAACCGGAAACTTGATACATGTGTGAATACATAGACAAAACAGAGTGTCCCTAGTATGCCTCTACTAGACTAGCTCGTTAATCAAAGATGGTTATGTTTCCTAACCATAGACATGAGTTGTCATTTGATCAATGGGATCACATCATTAGGAGAAAGATGTGATGGACAAGACCCATCCGTTAGCTTAGCACTATGATCGTTTAGTTTTACTGCTATTGCTTTCTTCATGACTTATACATGTTCCTATGACTATGAGATTATGCAACTCCCGAATACCGGAGGAACACCCTGTGTGCTATCAAACGTCACAACATATCTGAGTGATTATAAAGATGCTCTACAGGTGTCTCCGAAAGTGTTTGTGGCGTTGGCATAGATCAAGAATAGGATTTGTCACTCCGAGTGTCAGAGACGTATCTCTCGGCCCTCTCGGTAATACACATCATAATAAGCCTTGCAAGCAAATGACTAATGAGTTAGTCACGGGATGATGTATTACGAGACGAGTGAACAGACTTGCCGGTGAAGAGATTGAACTTGGTATGATGATACTGACGATCGAATCTCGGGCAAGTAACATACCGATGACAAAGGGAACAACGTATGTTGTTATGCGGTTTGACCGATAAAGATCTTCGTAGAATATGTAGGAACCAATATGAGCATCCAGGTTCCGCTATTGGTTATTGACCGGAGATGAGTATCGGTCATGTGTACATAGTTCTCGAGCCCGTAGGGTCCGCACGCTTAACGTTCGATGATGATCGGTATTATGAGTTTTTGTGTTTTGATGTACCGAAGGTAGTTCAGAGTCCCGGATGAGATCACGGACATGACGAGGAGTCTCGAAATGGTCGATACATAAAGATTGATATATTGTAAGGTTATATTCGGACACCGGAAGGGTTCCGGGAGTCACCGGATAAATACCGGAGTACCGGGAAGTTACTGGACCCCCCCGAGGAGTCAATGGGCCTTAGTGGAAGAGAGGAGGAGCCAGCCAAGTGGATGGTGCCCCCCAAGCCCAATCCGAATTGGGTTGGGGGCCGGCCCCCCTTTCCTTTCTCCCTCTCTCCCTCTTCCTTCTTCTCCTACTCCTACTAGGAAAGGGGGAATCCTACTCCTAGTGGGAGTAGGACTCCTCCCCTTGGGCGCGCCATAGAGAGGCCGACCCTCTCCTCCTCCCCTCCTTTATATACGTGGCTAGGGGGCACCCCATAGACACACAAGTTGATTTCTTAGCCATGTGCGGTGCCCCCCTCCACAGTTACACACCTCGGTCATATCGTGGTAGTGCTTAGGCGAAGCCCTGCGCTGGTAACTTCATCATCACCGCCACCACGCCGTCGTGCTGACGGAACTCTCCCTCGACCTTGATACATCTCCAATGTATCTACTTTTCCAAACACTTTTGCCATTGTTTTGGACTCTAACTTGCATGATTTGAATGGAACTAACCCGGACTGACGTTGTTTTCAGCAGAACTGCCATGGTGTTATTTTTGTCCAGAAATAAAAGTTCTCGGAATGACCTAAAAATCCACGGAGACATGTTTTGGAAATAATAAAAATTATTGGCGGAAGAATCAGCATCAGGGGCCCACACTCTGTCCACGAGGGTGGGAGCGCGCCCCCTGCCTCGTGGCCCCCCTGGAGCTCCACCGACCTCAACTCCAACTCCATATATTCACGTTTGGGGAGAAAAAAATCAAAGAGAAGGATTCATCGCGTTTTACGATACAGAGCCACCGCCTAACCCTAATCTTCTTCGGGATGGCTGATCTGGAGTTCGTTCGGGGCTCCGGAGAGGGGAATCCATCGCCGGCATCATAATCAACCATCCTTCATCACCAATTTCATGATGCTCACCGTCGTGCGTGAGTAATTCCATCGTAGGCTTGCTGGACGGTGATGGGTTGGATGAGATTTACCATGTAATCGAGTTAGTTTTGTTAGGGTTTGATCCCTAGTATCCATTATGTTATAAGATTGATGTTGCTATGATTTGCCATGCTTAATGCTTGTCACTAGGGCCCGAGTGCCATGATTTCAGATCTGAACCTATTAAGTTTTCATGAATATATGTGAGTTCTTGATCCTATCTTGCAAGTCAATAGTCACCTACTATGTGTTATGATCCGGCAACCCCGAAGTGACAATAATCGGGACCACTCCCGGTGATGACCTTAGTTTGAGGAGTTCATGTATTCACTAAGTGTTAATGCTTTGATCCGGTACTCTATTAAAAGGATACCTTAATATCCCTTAGTTTACAATAGGACCCCACTGTCACGGGAGGGTAGGACAAAAGATGTCATGCAAGTTCTTTTCCATAAGCACGTATGACTATATTCGAATACATGCCTACATTACATTGATGGACTGGAGCTAGTTCCGTGTCACCCCATGTTATAACTGTTGCATGAGGAATCGCATCCGACATAATTATCCATCACTGATCCATTGCCTACGAGCTTTTCACATATTGAACTTTGCTTAGTTACTTTTCCGTTGCCACTGTTACAATTGCTACAAAAACTGCTACTGTTACTTTTGCCACCGTTACTGTTATGTCCATACTACTTTGCTACTAAATACTTTGCTGGAGATATTAAGTCTTCCTAGTATGGTTGAATTGACAACCCAACTGCTAATACTTGAGAATATTCTTTGGTTCCCCTTGTGTCGAATCAATAAATTTGGGCTGAATACTCTACCCTAAAGAACTGTTGCGATCTCCTATACTTGTGGGTTATCAAGACTATTTTGTGGGTTATAAGCCCTCCATAGATTCCACCTCAGGTCATATTGTCGTAGTGCTTAGGCGAAGCCCTGCGCGGATCACATCATCAACACCGTCGCCACGCCGTCGTGCTGACGGAACTCTCCCTCGTCCTCAACTAGATCAAGAGCTCGAGGGACGTCATCGGGCTAAATGTGTGCTGAACACGGAGGTGCCGTACGTTCGGTACTTGGATCGGTTGGACCGTGAAGACGTTCGACTACATCAGCCGCGTTACTAAACGCTTCCGCTTTCGGTCTATGAGGGTACGTGGACACACTCTCCCCGCTCGTTGCTATGCTTCTCCTAGATAGATCTTGCGTGATCGTAGGGTTTTTTTTTAAATACTACGTTCCCCAACACCCATTGCCAATCAAAGTCCACTTAATCACATATTTTTGTTCATTCAAAACCACAGAAGCACAAACTTCTATAATGTGACCCCATAGTTCCAATAACTCAGCATACCGTGTTCTTCTAAAACTAACATTATCCAAACCTTTGCCAAACATCTCTGTCACAGATTAGTTTTTATCAAAACAGGCATTATACAGCCTAGGAAAACTGTCTTTAAGAAATTTTGGTCCAACCCAACAATTCTCTTTGACATTTTCCCCACACCCTACTACTCCATCCGTCCGGAAATACTTGTCTTCAAGATGGATAAAAGAGGATGTATCTAGACGTATTTTAATTCTAGATACATATCTTTTCATCCATTTTGATGACAAGTATTTTCGGACGGAGGGAGTATAAATTTGCACAAAGAGAAGAAATGCTCTTTGTGTTTGAAAATTTCATACCAGAACTGAGAATCACCCTAGTTAGGCTTGATTCCATTTAAACGCACATTTTTCTTGTATTTATTCAGAATTAAGTTTTTCCAAAGACCCTTAGTATTGTATAACTTTCACCAACACTTGCACAACAAAGCTTTATTCATTAAAGCTAAATTTTGTATACCTAATCCCCCCATGTCTTTTGGTCTGCACACCTCACACCATTTAACCAAATGTATTTTCATCTTATTCAAATTTTCCTGCCACAAAAATCTAGTCCTAAAGAAATCCATTCTCTTGTTAACCCCTACATGCAGCCCATAAAAGGACATCAAAAATAGGAAATGCCAGTCATTGAAGACTGAATCATAGTGATTCTACCTGCACTAGCCATCAGCCTCCCGGTGCTATTCCTTTAGATCATACCGGTATAGTTATCCTGAGCTCATTAGCTTATGCACTGGTCTGGACTGAAGAGGCCAAAGGAACAAGAGTGTTGTCACAACACGACAAACTTACTAGTGGCGCTTGATTTCTTTAACATGGGGAAAGGGTGGATACATATGCATGTGTGGTGTTTCCTATAGATGGTTTATGTGCACGGAGAGTACATTTTCCATGTGATGTTTCTCGTGGACCCTGGCTTAGCTCGGCATGCTAGTTTTGATGCGGGTGTGTTGTGTTGGGGGGATAGTTCAAGAATTGATGAATGATTTATCAATTTCATTTAAAAATGGAATTGGGAACATGTGCTACTTTGCTCCCAAAAAAACCCAGCCAGTCAAGTAGGTTTGTTTATCAAGAAATCAAGCAATGATCTTGTGATACAACATTACTTGTGAACTAAGATAGGGGTGACCAGAAATAGCCATTTTCAGGGAGAAATTTTAGGCCCTCTTTGATTTGCAGGATTGTAAAAACATGGGAATAGGAAAAATATAGGATTGAAATGTCATGCTCATCTCAATCCTATACGATTTTAGGTTGTTTGATTGCATCATAGGAAAAACAAAGGATTCTTTCAAAGAGGTTTGAGTGGATGCTAGAAATCCCATGGGAAGTAGTACAAAAAATTCCATAGGAAAAGTTCCTATAGAATTCAATCCTATGAATCAAACAATCAACATAGGAAAAAATCCTAAGGATTCTAATCCTCCGAAATTCCTATGCAAATCCTTTGAATCAAAGGAGCCCTTAGATGCATAGAGACACGCATACAAACACCCCTAATGTTGAGGAGCTTTAGAGTTTCTCTCCCAAAAATTTGGTGTTCGTCGTCTTGATGTTTGTTGTTTTGGTGTCAACGTCTGCACAATGAATCCATAGATGTTCAAACCTAGTAATGTCAATTTGATGTTGTTTTTTTTTTTGTTTTGAGGTTGCTTACCACATACACCATGTGGTATGTCAATTTGATGTTTTAGATACATATACTGATATACCTTTTATTTCTATATTGTCAAACTAAAAAGTGTTTAACCGATAAAAGAGCGAGAACTAACCACCGGTTTCATAGTTGGTGTGCCATTTGTAATCCCAGCACACCAGCGTGAAATGATGTTTCCATGGAGAGCGAGGCATCTTCATTAATTCAAAAGATTAGGTTCTTGTGTGAACCCATGTGCAGGTGCATGTGTGCAGCGATATAATATGGGACCAGCTATACATGAGTCGCCTGAAAATTTATTTTGGGTAACTCGATTTTTTGGGTCATTAGATTAAAAATCCAACTGGTATTTCTTTCTTCTTCCTCCAACGGTTCCTTTTCCCATGAAATTGACTTATCCAAATTTTAAATTCAGTCAACTTACACATACCTATTGTCATATAGAAATAATTAGCACTCGTGTTTTTTCTCGGAGTACGTCAATGGCGTACCTTATTTTTATAGAAGACAGAAATATGTACAAGAAGTTGAGTGTGATGCGAACATCACGCAAAGAAAGGAAAAAAAACAACCACACCCACTCCAATTACATAGCATACTCTCTCACAAATCTATTTAACGCCCCAGCACCTAACCCGGCATCTTTCCATTCTTTGATCTCAGACATGATATGGTTATGGAGCTCGTCCACTGTTTTCTGTTGGTTTACCCGGTTGAACACCCTATCGTTTCTTTGCTTCCAGAGCGACCAAGCCACTGCAGTCACAATCGTGTCGAAAGCTCTTTTGTCAGCCCGAGTAAAACTTCGTCTTGCGAGTAGCCACCAGTCCATCAGATTATCTTGGAGGTGGCTCACCCACATAGCACTCGTGTTTGAAAAACTGCATTTCAAATCATGGAGCGTGTGATTCATGAACAAATAAAGGAAAACGCCGTTTACTATTCGCGCTGGGTCTGCCCGGTGGAAAGGCAGGCAACGAGGCAAGTGAAGTGACTGGCCGCCTCGCCTCGCCTCGCCACTGGCCGGGTGCCCGTGTGGGTGGGCGGGCGCGCGAGGCGCAGATATTTTGCGCGCGCGCCGCGACGTTACGCGCCGTGGTTGGCCGACGACGCCGCGACGCGGGTGCGTGGGGCTCCTTGTCTTGTCTCCCTGGTCTCCGGTGCTCCGTCCTCCTCCTCCTCGCCGTGGCCGGCAGCGGGGCTCCGTCACGCGACCCCGGCATCCGCCGGACGCGACGCCCCGTCCTCTCAGACTTCATTCAGGGCGCGTCCTCGCCCGCACTAGCGCCCAGGCCGGGCGTGTGCCCTCGGGTGGTGACCACCGGACGGGACGCGCCGGATGGGACCTGCGTGCCACGCATGCGTGGACAGATTCTCTCCGATCGGGTGTGCGCCAGTGCCGCGGGCACGAACTTTCCCCGCCCCACGACCTGGAATTGGATGACGGACGCACCGGCGCCGGCACCGGTGCTCGCACGCACGATGCCGTACGGCGACTCTGGCTGCGCGTGTCCCGTCTGAATTAAGTACGCGCCATCTTTTCTTCCCGTCTACTCTCTCGGAGCTGAAATCTGCACTACCTAGACATGATGAGAAGAGTATTATTCGAGTGTTATTATAGAGATATATGGACGGATCGGCACCACACAAATAAAGACGGACCGGCTTGCCACGATTGCTTGCTCCTGTGATTTGACCACCCCCACGCCCCCCTTAATTCGCTTTGCATCATATCCTGCTCAGTTTAGGTCATGCTAGATCACGCGCCGCTGTTTGTGTGCACATATTTTCCTTTTTTTTTTTTTGAAACAGGACATATTTTCCTTTTTCTTCCTGATCAAAAATAGTCGAGTGTGCATGCACGCATGCATGCATGTGGACTGACCATGTGGCTGACTAGTTTTGGCCCTGGTGCATCGGATGGAGAATATTATACACCGGCACGCACGAGCTTATCCTAGCCTTAAATAGTGAAAAAAAAATGCAACCGCCAGGGCACTATTTCTTGTGCCTATGGACAGCCAAGAATACACTACCACAGTGGTGTATTGTCACGTTTTCAACGGGTGCCTGTAATGGTATATATGGTTCATGGTTCGGGCATTTTTAGAGCGAATGAAAGCACAGAGAGTCCGGAATGAACAAAAAAAACTTTTTCCAAGCGATCAATTATACGAACAGTACTTTCTTTTCCTAAGCGATCAATATCGTGAACAGGAAACTTTCTCCTTATCATATCCCCAAAGGGAGAAAACAAAAAGCGGACCTTTTTTTTTTACAAGAATGAAAGCACAAGGGACCGGCCTAGCTTGGGCACACTATTTTCTTTTTCGTCCTGATCATAACAGTCCAGCGGCCGGTGCGTTTTCTATCATTCTATGTAATCAACTGTTATCTGGTCTTGCATCCGTGCACGAAGCAGTGCTGTAATTAAATCTGCACCGCAGACAGTGACACATGCATGCATGTGGATTGGACTTGGACATATACTTCGGCACGAGCTGATTCTACCCTTAATCGGTGAAAAGAATGCCGGCCGCCAGGGCACTGTTTCTAGTGTCTATGAGCAGCCAAGAACACGCACGCATGCATGCATTTGGGTAGAACATACTCTCTGTGGTTTAATTTAGCAAAGGGCATGCATGAGCTAATTCTAGCTTTAATTGGAGCATATAAAGTCAATTGCATCAAATTTATCCAAATCTTTTCTTCAACTCCCGCCATCCTCCAACCTTTCCCGCGTCTAGACCCTTGCCGTTCTCCAACCCTGCTCCAATCCTCACCACAGGGCCCAATCCACCACCGGAGATGTCGTCCAACCCGACCCAGACCGCCGCAACGAAGACGCAGCCCGCCTCGTCCGCCGGCGTCCCTTCATTGGGTGCGGCTTGCAAGGCGGAGAACGTCGCCCGGAAGTTGTGGCGACGCCGACAGCGAGAGGGGGAGGCGACGGAGGCATCGCGGGGAAGGTTCGGACATGGTGGAGCAATTGTCTCCTCTGCTGCGCCCGGATCCCCGCACCCCTTCCATCTAGACCTGGCCAAACCTCGGGCCGGGCCGGGCCTACCAAAGCCCGGGGCAAAATACCCAGGGCCGAGCCCGGCCCGACCAGGCCGTCAGGCCTGGATTTTGGGCCCAAGCCAGGCCTGAACGTGTAAAAGCCCGTCGGGCCTCGGGCCAGGCCCCTTCAGAAAAGAGCAAAATCGACGGGCCCGGGCCCGGCCCGACTTGGCCATCGGGCTGAATATCTAGGCCCGAACCCGGCCCGGAAGCAGCATCGGGCCGGGCCGGGCTGCCCATGGCCAGGTCTACTTCCATCTGGGCGCCGATGCGGATTATGTCGTCCGACCCCATTGGGATAGGGACAAAGGAGGATTTGACTGCCGACTGGGCCATTCCGGAGAGCTTTTCGTCCACGGAGATGCCGGCGATGGACGTATGTGACTCGCCGCGGCTCGTTAGGACGCGGATGAGCACGGGCACCGGCAGTTCCCGGGCTGCCCTAAACATGTTTGACGGAATGACCGAACAAGTGTCGGTGCGTTTTCTTTTCTCATGTCCGAACAAATATTTGCATAGATCACTAGTTTATTTTGCACATGATCAATGCTTGCAAACCATAATCATGTAGGAAGCGTTCTTGTCAAAAATGTTCAATGACAATATAGATCCGACGAAATGGAGTATGAATTGGAGGCCACCACCGCATTTGAAGTTGGGACAACATCCTATCCAATCCGAGCAAGAAGAAGAAGAATACCAAGACGATGAAGCCAAGAGATCCGACATTCTCAAGATTTGAGGACATCTTGTTGGTCAAAGCTTTGTTGGCCACAACAATGAATCCAATATGCGACACCGAGCAAAAGGGGAACATATATTGGGCGTAGATTTGAAAGGAGTATCACGAACAAAAGGAGTATATGGAGCCGCATCCTATCATGACCACCCGCAATGTGGCATCTCTCCAACGTTGTTGGGAGATCATTCAAAGGTAAGTGAGCAAGTACGTCGGCTACTACTTACAAGTAACCAAACGCCCTCAAAGTGGGATGGGAGTGGCAACTCACGTAAGCTCAACTACTTCATCTTGTCGTCATTTGCATATGCTTCTTGTGCCCGCATTATCTTGCTTATACATATGCTGTTTGCTCAATGGCGGTGGCGGCCACTTTGTATCACAAGGTGGAGAAGAAGCCATCTGCTTTTAGCTATTGTTGGATCATGCTGAATGGCAAGCCAAAGTGGAACCTACTTATTGCCGAGCTCAAGTCCGACAAGAAGAGAAATGATGGCTCGAGCTCCAACCAAACAATTGGATTGGCCAATGAAGAGGACGATGTTGTCGTGACGAATGAAAAAGCCATTGTGCCAAAGGATAACTAACAAGTCATGGGAAACAAGTGGGAGAAGGCACGTGCCTCCCGTGATGCCGTGGCTACAAAAATGTCATCCACATGGATGGGCATTTCCCCGGCGAGGGAGAACAAGAATGGGGAGAGGTACAATCTCATGTTGCATGCGCAAAAGAAATGGATGAAGTGGGACTGGAAGAGAGCGGTGAAAAAGCTCGAAACTGAGGGAGAAGATCGAGTTGGAGAAGCAACAAGCGGCGATCAAATGGGAACTCAAGAAGCCCAAGACATTTGGCGACATAAAGCTCGAGAAGGAGATGTTGCAACTCGAACGGGACACAGACGATGCGAGGATCATGTTGGCGGACGATACCCTCTCGGATGAGCATGCGAAGAAGTGGCTTGCGTACAAGGAGAAGGAGATTAATGACCGTAGGGACTACGAGGCGGCGAAGGCGGCCGCGGCACGGATGCAAGTGGAGGAGGCAGTCCGAATGCAAGCGGAGCAGGCAGCCCGGTTGCTGGCGGAGCAGAACGAGCAGGACGCATTCTGCCTGGAGCACAACGCATTCCGTTCGGAGCATGCACCCGACCAGTGATCCGAGGTCATCTGTCATGCTCGGGCATCGATTTCATTTTGGCATATCCGGTTTGTGGAACTATGATTTGCGTTGCTTTCTTTCGAATTTTTGAATTCGGACAATTTGTATCGTATGATCAACGTGCAGTGGATCACATGAATTTGAGTATCCGGATTTGGAGTTTTTTTTTTTTTTTGAGAATCACCGGAGGGTGTGGAAGAATATATTACTCAAATTGGCCAAAATGCCAGAGTGATGATCCAGTTTATAAGGAAAATCGGATCGAAAATTTTAACAAATTGATCCCCATTTATAAGGGAAACCGGGCCGAAAACCAAATAAGGCACGGCCTAGCTGGCAGACATAAGACCAACACCATGAGAGACACAAGTAGATGTGGAGTGTGTGAAGTATGTGAATGCGCGGTGCAACATATGAGGGGCTGGTGAGGGCTGTCCACGGCCGCGTCCGGACATGCCGGCAGGCGTATAAGAGGTCGAATTTGCTGTAGATGCTTTTAGAGCATCGGATGGAAAATATTTATACACGGGCATAAGCAAATCCTAGCCTTAATTAGTGAAGCGAATGCAGCCGCCAGGGCACTCACTATTTCAGTGTCTATGAGCAGCCAAGAACATTATTTACTCCAATTGTTTAGTCCGGAACAGAGGAGGTTTTATCGTGGGTTTTGCCGCGTTTTCAACGGGTGTCTGCGACGTTAAGAATCCCAACCCTCTAGCTCATGCTTCCACTTTATGAGATCGACTTCGTGAACACATTTCCTTTTTCCTCCAATCGATCGGTTTCGTGAACAGGATACCTTTTTCTGATCATCAAAAGGAAGAACGAAAGAAAGCAGACATATATAGGAGACCGGCCATATGATGCAGCGTTTTCAACCTAGCTAGCCTTACAGTGGCAGGCAAAGGCAGCCAACAGAACCGCAAATTGGCAACACGAGTGCATACCGCGACCCGATCGGCATCTCGCCCGGCATATCTTCTCTAGCTGATGGGGAGCTCTCTTTTCCTTCCCTTCACTCATGGCCTCTGCAACTTTGCCTTGAAGTAGACCGTGCCGTCAGCGATGCCTCCTCCGAGAAGAACGATATATATAGTATATATTTGTAAGAGGAAATTGCACAAATATATAATAGTTCGGACTCGGTCTTTTCTTGTGTGGTCACGCATTCATCTCATCTCAACATGTGCAATTGAGATGGATGTGTGGCCACACATGGAAGAACCGAGTCGGAATGATGATATACGGGATAAAGTTGGGGTAGCGTCGATTGAAGAGAAGCTTGTATAACATCGTCTGAGATGATTTATGCATATTCATCGCAGGCCTCCATAAGCGTCAGTGCATAGCGGACGGCTAAGTGTGCCGATAATGTCATGAGGGGTCGGGGTAGACCGAACTTGACATGAGAGAACTCCGTCAAGAGGGATCTAAAGGACTGGAGTATCACCATAGAACTAGCCATGGATAGCGGTGCGTGAAAGCTTACTATTAATGTGCCATAATCATGAGTTGGTTGCGACATCTTATGAGTTTCACCTCTAACCTACCCTAACTTGTTGTTGTTGTTGTTGTTAGAACAATATGCAACATTTTTTGTTATTGGTTAGTTAGAGCTAGCTTTTTTTTGTTCAAGTCCACTAGAGTTGTGGTTATTTGTTACCTTGGCCCCAACACTTGTGTATTTTTGCAAATTCCTCTACTCGTTTTTATAGACGAAGCCATCATTGCAGATTTTATTCATTTTGTAGTTTTCGTGAGGTGCGGTTGGCTGCGGTGGCGGTGACTTCTTCGTCGACGAGTAGTGGCAGTGGTTGGTGGCTTGCCGGTGCAGATTGGTGTGCGTCTGTGGTTGTGAGGGGAGCTTGGGTGAAGAACGTGTCTCGGCTTGGTGCCTTGACCAGCGATGAAGACGGTTATGGTCAGTGTTCACCTTCTTGGAGGCATCGATGCATTGTTGTCTCACCCCCTACCGTGCGAATCTGGCCATTGTTGCAACTCCGAGGAAAACCCTTGATCCTATGTGATCGGACGATGACGACGCTTTGGTGTCGTTTCCCCCATTGGGGGCTTCGTCTTTGGAGCTGGGTATCGGCGAGCAGGACTAGGGGAAGGCGGCGGTGTTGGCATCGAGGCTTATGTGGCAACGATGGTGGGGGGGGGGGGTGATGTTAGAGACACGGCTATAGTTGAGGTAGTTGGCTCTTCTTCAGCGTGTTCATGTGATTGCCTCGGCTTGTTTGTTGCTCTAAAGTCTAAATTGCGGTGTACATATGATTCATTGTGTTTGACTATTGTATAATTACAATTCTTCATTTAATATAAATAGTATATATAATAAAATGAAAATTGCTATGCATGTTTGCATGGTGAGGTGAAATGCGGAGCTCCCATGAGGAATTATTGTGCAGGGCCAATAAGTGGGTGACATGTGTCCTCACGGGGTCAACAACTCACCATTAAGTTAGATTTTTGTCATGGCGAGAGGAGAAGATGCATGGTCGATTTTCTTTCTTTCTTTCTTTTTTTCTTGGAGTTGACTCGCACAGAAATGCCAGGCCCAGAAATGTGGCAGCAACTAATGGATGCCCCACAATCAGAAAGCGATACTACATTATTGTACCTACCACAATTCTTTCTCATCGCCACTTTTGCAAGTGCCGGCACAGTTTAAGTTTATCTGCATTTCACGGTTCGTTCGTTTGCAGGGTCCAATCGGATGACATGAGCGTTATCCATCCATCCATCCATCCACCCCCCGGACACGGCATCCAGTTCTCGGGCTACTCGATTGGAATCCCGTTTCTTCGGGGCTTCCCAGATATGCCAAGGCCAGACGGGACCTATATCTGGCAAACAAAGCAACATAGAACGGCCCAGGTGATCAGGCAGGCGATCCTGTCTCACACTCACCCTCTGGCGTGCATATATTCTTGTTTCACCGCCTCGTTGAGGCAAGACTTGACGTTGCTGCATTGCATGGAAGTTCTGAGAATTAGCGTACGTGTTTACAGGTAATTGAGGGCAAGAAGGGGACAAACCGGAGGAGACAAAGGCAGCAACCAGGCAACAGGCAAAAAGGAAATCCAGAAACTGACAAAGTGAATCCTCTATTTTACTTTACTTTAATTTAATTTCCGAGTACGCAACTTGAGCCAAAATGCTTGGCATCTTTTTTTTTAAAAGCTTGTGATCTATTCATTTTCAATCGTAGCAGTACAACAAAAATAGAAATAATAAAAATTACACTTAGATTCATAGACCATCTAACGACGGTTACAAGCACCGAAGTGAGTCAAAGACGCGTCGCCGTCATCGCCCGTCACTCATCGAAACCGGTCAAATCTTGTTGTAGTAGACAGTCGGGAAGTCGTCATGCTAAGGCCCCATAGGACCAGCGCACCAAAACAATGGCTGCCGTCGATTAAGAGTATAGATCGAAAGGATCCAATATGAAGACACACGAACGTAGACAAACGACGACTAGATCCGAGCAGATCCATCAAAGACAGATCCCCCATAGACATGCCTCCACACGCCCATCAACGATGCTACACGCATCACCGGAAGGGGGGCTAAGCGAGTGGCGGTGCCAGGATCAGAAGCCTGTGATGTCATTTCAAATCTGTGATGTCAAATACATGTGTTTCCATCAATGGCAAAAACCTATGTGGTCAACTGACCACACTTCTCTCAACGTGGCTTCACCACTGGGCTAAGCGGGGAGAAGCTTATTTCATTTTCAAGGAGCCATCGTCATCATGCCTTTTTGAGCTGGATACAAACCCTAACAAAACTTAAAGAAACGTCTAAAAATAAAACCCTTCCGCCGGCAAGGGTCAGGATCCAACGTGCTCCATGGTCCTAAGGCCTGCGAAGACGAGGCGGAACAGGAGGCGGCGCGCTGACAGCTGCAGTTTTGCCTTCCTCTGCGCCTTAGAATGCTTGGAATCTCCTCTGTTCTTTTACCAGTTACGCTCAAAATCAAGGCTTCGCACGTGTCGTTACATCGCATTTGGGCTGCGTTGGTGCGAAAATGGTCCCCGCTTTCTCATTCTAGACAAACCCATACTTAATCACCCGTCTCTAAAAACCCATATTTAATCACCCCGTAACCCACCTTTTGAACCATATGACGGCCGTTGGCTCCAAATCCTTATCTCAGTTTTGAGGCCCCGACGCCCCGCTCCTTCTTTACTCACACAAACCAGCACCACGAAGCAAACTAGGCCGCTGTTCGGGCTCGCAAAAGCCAGATCCTGATTTACTTACTGAAAATTCACAAAAAAGCCAGATCTTCCAGCCACATAACAAAACGTACGCGCGCACGCAGGCGAAGATACACAAGAAATCATAAAAGAAAAGAAACAAACGAAAGGCGAAAACGACGCATTCGGCAAGCACATCCCGAGATGCGAGTGCTCAAATCGCTTTATGTATTATTCGTGGCGATCGATCGTGCGCGCGCGGTTAAGTGTCGTACTACCAGCACTAGTGGCCCTCCCCCTCCTCCCTCCCTCTCGATCCATGAACGGAGCGGGAGCCCGGCGACTGTCCGCCTCCCTCCCTCTCCATCGGCGTCGCCTCAATCATCCAAACTCCTCTGCTTTCCACTCCACAAAGCGATCGGCGGGTTCCCATTCGTCCGTATGGCGTCACCTTTCCGACCACCCAAAGCCGCGCGGTCGATGAGATGCTGCTGCTGCTGCCACAAATCTAGAGCAACAGTGTCTCCGGGCCTGTGGACAACGCACGCAAAAGATGCGTGCCATCTGCTTTGGGTACATGCCTGGCTGGCTGCATGGCATGGGCATCTCAAACCTGGGTTTAGCTGTACCAACGAGTATACACTCATCTGTTCCTAAATATAAGACGTTTTGGCAGTTTAAATTAAACTACCAAAACGTCTTAGATTTAGGAACGGAGGTAGTAATATATATACTACTTATATTAGTGTGTGAGATGTGCGTAAACTTTTCAGATCCATGGTTTTTCATATTTGAAAGTTGAAACAAATTTTCATTGCAAAAACAAATATAGTAACATAGTACATGTCTAGGGTTGAGTCATTTTGAGTTTTTGACAACCATCTTGCTATTTTTCCATGGTGACCGAGAAATAACTGATTCTGAGTTACCCCGATCGACAACCATTTGATCTGGACGCTAGGGTCTACGCAAGTGCAAAAGGACGGGAAGATCTTGATCAGACTTTTCTAAGTCGACGGAGCCATAAAAATTCTCTTTTAAAAAAAAACCCACGAGTCTATTCTCCTGATTTGGTTGCCATGTCGTTATTATTTTCATTGTATTTCTCTGCTTTTCCTGAGAATTGTTGTTAGTTGTCAAATAAAGGTGTGATGGGGGCACCTTGTCCTGTTTAACTTGATTTTCTATGTGTTTTAGTTGTCAACTAAAGGTGTTGTGGGGCCATATTCCCTGTATCAATCTTTTATTCCCCCAAAATTAAAGACAAGCAGTGCTGAAAGGCGTGTATGATATGCATCTCATCCGCCATGTTGCTAGTTTGTGTCAATGGATTTGGAAAATCCCTTTATAATTGGTTTGCTACATCAAGAGTTATTGAAATAAAGCGTGTCTATATATACTAGAACTTGTAGATACTAATAAGACCATGATACAAGTAAATTGTGTTAGTATTCAGTACTACGTACCTAACTCAATCCCTTGAGATAAAGACAGGGAATTTCAGCTTACATCATGCCTTATGGTCCACAGGGAGAGGGATTCTGCCTAACCCTTCCCTGTCGAAATAAGCCCTAATGTGCTATGGTGTCCCTCCTGAATATGCCCAAGGTATATGACACATCCGATCAAGATCTAGCTTTGCTTTTTCTTTCGGAAATGAGATGCACCAAACCACCATGCATGCATCCTTCGTACGCGCGACACCATGCTAGTGATCCAAAGTTGGGTTTACTAATCTAAAGGGCTTGCGATTCCGGGACAAACTCATAGGTGTCGAACTTACAAGGCCCCAAACATTGTATAACGCGCTAATCTAATGGCCGAGCTGATCTAGCTACTTCACTGGCTCTCTAGTGGCCTAACTATTTCCATTCGTTTATTCCCACAGTGGCTACATGCCCTGGTGTCCATCATCATCCATCGAGCAGCTGTCCTGTCCCTGTGGTGGATCTCATGCCACTCTAACTGGGCACAAGAGTTTAATTCTGTCCCTAAGCTAAACTAGTGCGAGCGACGAGAAAAGCTAGAGGCCGACCGGGCATCTAGTTGGGCCACTGATTGATGAAAAAAACTAAAGCAGGGTTTGGCATGGATTAACTGGAATAATTAAAAATGATAATTACGGTAGACAAGACTACTCGGGCAAGTCAAGTCATGGAATGTGTAAGCAAGAGAGAAATGAAAAGAGAACGTTCACAATGTTCTCTTCGGAAAGCAAAGGCTAACTGATGGAGGGTTAAAATACAAGAGGCATAGCATTGTTTTGGATATAGTTGGCCCCGAAAGGAGAAAGGTGGTGGTGGTGTGTGCGCCTCATGGCCATGTACCAAATCGACAAGGCGAAAGCTATGAAACTCTAGAAAAAACAATACAATGGACAGAGAGAGAAGATGGCTTCTCCCTCTGGGCTGAGGCAAGCAGGCAGGCAGAGCCGCCTTGGCTGCCAGGCTATAAAAGGAAGGCCCTCGCACCAACCCGGCCATTGCCTCCTCCGCTCACCCAGAGCTAGTTAAGCAGCGAGCCCATCCAGAAGCGAAACCGAGCCACGATCATCTACTTTCTGGCTCCTGAGCCCAGCTCTCTCCACTCCCCGTCGATCTCCGCCGGTCAAGCAACCATGCTGCACCATTACCACCATGGCGAAGTGGCTAGCCTGCACTGCCTCTCGCCCCCGAACCCGCCGTTCCACACCCACTACCACCACCCCGGCATGATCGCCGCCAGCATGACGCCCCCTCCGCCCTTCCACTTCTCACCGGCCGCCTACGAGTATGAGGACGAGCCTATGATGCAGGAAGCACTGGCCGCCATCGGCAATAACAGCCCGCCCGGCTCCGGCGGGGCTGATGATGACATCCATGGCCAGGCACTGGCTTCGGCGGCGGAGGAGGAGCGGAGGCGGCGGAGGATGGTGTCCAACCGGGAGTCGGCGAGGCGGTCGCGCATGCGCAAGCAGCGGCAGCTCAGCGAGCTGTGGGCGCGGGTCGCCCACCTCCGCGGCGCCAACCGCCGCCTCCTCGACGAGCTCAACCGCGCAATGAGGAACTGCGGTGACGTCCGCCGCGACAACGACCGGCTCGGCGCCGAGAAGGCCGAGCTGGAGGCCAGGCTCGAGCAGCTCATGCAACAAGCACAACAGAGCAACAACAACACCTCCTCAGAGGAGCCATGCGAGAAAAACGACGCCGCGGCTGCTGCTGAATAAACCATTCTTATCTTCTCATTTTAACAAGCTACGAGGATCGTTAATTATTATTATTATTATTAGTATACTCAAATAAGGCGTGCGTTGAGGGGTTTGATCGGCTTAATCGTTTCTTAATTTTATTAAGACTAAGTCTTGGGGTAATGATACATACCGTACCCTTAACTAGCTACGTACTACTGCTGCTGCACATTACTGTCATCTTTTTTGGCAAAGGTGTAAGTGGGTAGATGAATATGGATTGGGTGTTACTGACGAGTTGCCATCAGTGGACAATTTATGGTGCAACATGATCGATCATACGGATGATGAAACAAGAAACCGCTGGAAACCAGTGTGGAATGAGAAACCATACAACACCATTGGTTTCTTTCTTCCAAAGAAAATGACGCTTTCCACTGATAATGATGTGGTGAGTGGCGAGTGGATTACTGGCCTGTACTTGCAACAAAGCTGTATTCCCATGAAAAACAGGGGGCCAGATTGTTTGGATTAATTCATGTTATCTTGAATTTTACCCCCAAAGAATTCAGTGACTGTGTGTCTGAGAGTTGAGACAAACCAGACCCTTGTTTTAACTTCAGCAGAAAAATCTATAAGCTAAATTATGAAATTGCTGATATCTGAAACAACGCTAAATTCCCCTAAAAAACAGTGGTAAATGATCTCACATGAAAATAAGGAACTGATAATAAGGCTTACGTACCAAATCCAGTGAGCTCATGGAAGATTCAGATATCACAAATCAGGGTCTAAAACAGTTTTGCATTATTATGCGCCCTGTCAGTAGAAAGTCTCGAAGATACAAAATCCTAAACAAAAGTGTGCAGAGTCTTGAATCAGAAAACAAAAGTCAAATTTGTATGTAGGTGCCAAGATTTAATATGAAAATTATGCAGTAACATGGCAGAGAATATAGAGCCAATAGCCATACCAAAATTAACAGGATTCAGGTGCATTGCAAATCTGCAGTTGGCAAGCTGTCATCGAATCAAGTGTCCAAGCCTGCGTGAGCATGTGAATACAAAACGGAAAGGCATGGACCAGTGCGAGGCGCTCACGTCACAGGGACCCCTGCAAAAGTGACCTGAATTGCTTCAAAAAGCAGGAGCTTTGACACATAATATACTTACATGGGTTTGGGTGGACAGCCGGGGACAAGCACAATATACTGTCTTTGCGGTGGTGATGATGGAGCTTTCATGCATCTAACAGGACAAGAACAGGAAGGAACTGCATTACCTCAAAAAGCTGTTTAAATAGGGTTAACTTTCGGATGTTGCCTATGTATATCCAGTTCTGTGTCTATGGTTATGCAGATAAGAATGATTGCTAGCACAGTGCACAGGTAAATCAGGGAAAGGAAAAGGCAAGCGTTCAAATTTCGACATAAACAAGAAATGAAGGGTGTTCAACGAAGAACCGAGATGACGAATAGTAAACATTACAGTGAAAAATGTATCGTGAAACCACAAAATTAAATTCAAAGTGCATCGTGAAATCATTGTTCGCAACAAATGCTGCTGAAAAAAGATTCGATGAAATGGATCTAGCATCGCCTAACATGCAGGGCAGGTTATTTTTAAAAGATAACTTGCATGCCTCAGGTAGCATATACCTTAAGACTTAAGGCAACAAATTGTTCACAACACATGCTGCTGAAACTGGTTCAACGAAATGAATCAAGCATCGCCGACATACATCTGCTGGACAGGTTTTTAACTTCTTATATATGATAACTTGCATGCTTCGGGTTGTTGCATGTCTTCAGGCGTGAGAAGAACATACAACAACCCACTAGAGTGCTGTTATCCCATCAGGTCTCCTTTGATGCCTGTCTCTTGCCAGGTGTTAGATTGTTTTCTGTTGCCAAAACACCTGCATTATTCTTTGGTGAAGCTTCAGCTACCACAGATGGAGAACCGTTCTTGGCAGAGGAATCTGCTGCTGAAGATGGAGAATCCCTCCTCTCATGGCTATTCTTCTCCTGGAGAAAATTTACCGGGTTCTCGTACGAACTTGTACATGGCCACCTACAAACGAACAATGGAGATGAATGTTATATTCAACTTTGAGATATTTACACAAAAGCACACAGAAATCACACCTACTTGAACGGATGGTTTCACCTTCAACAATAGTTTCTTCTTCAAAGATTTTTCCTACAAACACAACAAAGATGAGGAACTGAACGTTGGCATGGTCTAATAGCAAAAAGAAGGGCCAACTTATACTCCCTCCGTCCCATAATATAAGAACGTTTTTTACACTAGTATAGTGTTAAAAATGTTCTTATATTATGGGACAGTGGGAGTACTTAATAATAATCAGGAAATGTGAACATAATTATCAGTCATTACACAAGTTTGCAGACTAGCTGCTGTACCAGTGTTCGCTACTGAGTTCTGAAAAAGGCAAATATGCAAATTGACCTAAAAGACCACCTCAGTAATGAGATGTCCCATTCCATAAAGTCACTTCTTTTATCCTCTTCTCCCCTGAGAATTCATTTAAGTAGGAGTCTGCTAGTGGACACTAGTAAAGTATATGGGAATTCAAAAAGGAAATGGCAGCTTATCAGAAAATGTGACCATAAAGTATGTAACTATTCTTAATAATTTTCATTAGTATGTTCCCATAACCATAGAACCATAGTGCTTCAACATGTTGATCGAGTCACTTGTTAAATAAAAGGGTCAATTCACAAAGTGTGATCAATAACCATATACCATGACCATGACTACTCAATGCTGAATTGCTGACTAAGTAACATGGCCCCATACTAAGAAACAAATGGATCATTGTCAATATGGAGTGACAAACTAGGCATGAAGATCAAATATAGCATGTACTTGTGCATAAATAATTACAATCAAAGTTCATACTCCCTCCATCCCAAAATAAGTGACTCAACTTTATACTAGCTTTAGTACAAAGTTGAGTCACTTATTTTGGGATGGAGGGAGTACCATATATGCAAAATATCATGTGGGAGATATTATTCATTGGCAAAAGGCATAGCTGCGGACCCATGGCTCTTGACTTCTTGTTGAAACTTAGGGTTACTGGTAGTAAGTTAGCTAATTGAACAATTAAAATGTAACCTTTGGTAGAGATATTTCAAAATAATGGATCAGATTTTCAGTTATTGATATCTGGCTGACATGTGAATGAAAACACGCAAGTTATTTCCTTAATACCAGGCAGCTAAACAACAAGACAGGCCGTATTTTTTCATTTACAATATGAACCAAGTAACTCACTCGAAATCAGATGAGCTTAAATCAACTCTGCCTCTACATACTTGGAAGTCGTACATTAGAAAATAAATAAGTAGAAACATCATTATATTTTGAGAGCAACCATCAAGATACGACGCCTGACGCAGAGGTTGTGTGCTTATTGGTATGGAGCTCTGACCCCAAGGCTTGCGGTATTTAAAATTCTGGTAGATGTTGATTAGAAACCATGTTTTTATTGACGCGATGAAACCTGAATGTTTTTCAATTCAACATGTACTATGCAATGTCCCATTGTCTACTTAATACAATGATATAACTGGATTTAGAAGGCGTAAAATTTGCAACAGAATTCTGCCCTTAACTTAATTGTGGAGCAGATAGCAACTAATATGTAGGATGCTTTTTGTTCTACCCACACTGAAGAAAACTTAAACAATACAACTATGAGGTTTAATTCCTTCTACTTATTTCATCCTTTTTTTAAAAGCAACTTGATACATTGTGAAGAACTGGCAACTGCTACAAGACCAGACGAAAAGAATGGCCTATCTGACATCAAAACAAGTTTTAAAAAGTACAGAATACTAGGTGATTAAATCTAAAAAGGTAAATCTATTTAATGCATGAAGATGAAGACTTCAGAAGTACCTCCGTCAAAAGCCTTATTAGAAAAGTATTTGGCCTTAATGCGGGCTGCAAGTTCAGCTTGGTATCTGTTTACCTTCTGTTCATGCTCCTCGATTTCCGACTTACTGCAAATGAGAATGCAAAGAACTTACTATCATGTTTCATGATATCTTATTATTAGGTGACGTGGAAGTATCGATTTGTCTTTTTCGAAGCCCATGTGTATTTAGTTTGTCTAAGACTTTTAACGGTGCGAGATTCCCGATATAAAGGTTCAAATATTTACGGCAAAGAAAATAGTAGATGGAATGGAGGTGGCATGTTCAGAATAATTAGGATATAAAGAAAGTACATGACTGTCTGAAACATAAGAACCAAAGCCTCCTTCATTCTGTCATTGGTTTGCCTTATTATTCTAGCCCTAGGTCTAGTAAAGTTATATGCCACTTCTTCTCCCAAAAAGAAGTAGTATGTCACTTCCACTCGCAAAAAAGAAGCGATATGCTATTTCAAATGATAGTAAACCATAACATCCTGAGTGACTCGAAACCAAGTCCAGCGCAGACCTACAGAATGGTATCTGTGAGCAAAAATGCAGGCTGTCCTTTTTCAGAAGATAGATTCAACTTCACAACTATATCATTTGTGTTCAAAATAATCTGTGCTTACAATTTATTGTCAGGGAAACAATTTACCATGATACTCTTTTTTTTCTCTCTCTCTCTCTCTCGAAAAACAAGCTTGTGTCTCGATGCATTGATAGAATGAATATTAATTACAAGCCTAAGAGTAGGCCGAAACAACCGGCCACTCAAGACTAAACCCGAACGCTGACAGACACTCGTTACAACTGACATCAAATGCATTCTATCCTCATTCAGCATGTTACTCCTACCTAGTCAAAAAATTTAAAATTAACTTCTCCAGCATGGGTTTATGTAGTACAATTGTTTATGTACATCTGAATTCTGAAGGATCAAAATTGAACGAAACATAATGCGCATAGGCATGAAGTCTAAAATGGCATCCTTCTTGTTCTCTAGAGAACTCCATATGCAGAAGTGGAAAAAGCAAACTTGGAGGAAAACCATAAAACTGATGGCGTGGTGTGCTCATTCCGTTGTGCAGAAATAACATTGCCGCTTTCAGACATTAAAAGGCAAAATTGACTCACCCCACTGCATCCATTGCAGTTGCAGGTTCGGACTTGACGTTGAGCATGGTTCCTCTCAATGCCCAGCGGAAGGCCGCCGAACCTCTTGGAAGGTCAGCTGCCACACGACACGAGCCCGCAAGAAATTGAACGCGTCGGAGAAAAATGAACACCCGGATTACCGCGAAACAGAACGCGAGACAGTTAGGGTTCGTCACCAGCAAACCTATCGAATCGGCTCCACGCCAGCCCAGTGCAACGGGGGAGAAGAGGCCGATGGCGGGGCTGATGGGGGAGAAATTTCTCTGGGGTGGCGAGCCTTGGCGGAGGGAGGTGAGGGGAGCGCTGTCGCGGAGGGCAGGGGAGGCGGACTAGGGGGTGGGGAGGGCCGAAGGGGAGTGAAGGAAAGTCCAGGAGTCAACTGGGAACTCGCTTGGCTTGACCCTCTGCGAATTTGGTGGGCCCTTCTGGCCAGACTGGCAGCACCGATTTTTTCTCGAGATCACGCCAGAGCGTGCCTTATCTTTATAGAAGAAAGCAGAGTAGGCAATATACAAAGATACCGGGGATGAATACAAGCAAACACCCCAGGTAGACACACCCACACACCCCCTAGCTAGCGTATGCCTACACTCTCACACAAACTACTCCAACCTCCTCCCCCAAGGCATGTCTTCTTCCACTCTTTCAACTCGCCAATGATGGCCGTAGCCAGTTCCGTACCATTCAACAGCTGATTGTTCCTGTGGAAGACTCTTGCATTGCGCTGCTTTCATAATGCCCAAATGGTCGTAATAACGACCGTATCAAAACCCCTCTTAGCACCCCTACTCCATCTAACTCTTTGCGTCAACCACCACTCCAATGGAGATCGTGAGAGTCAGGGATGGATGCCTGCAGGCCCAGCGCGTCAAACACAATATGCCAAACTTCCCTCGCGTACACGCACTGGACCAGGATATGCTCCGCATTGTCCTCATCTTGGAGGCACGTATAGCATGGAGAGGGCCGATCTTGTAACCCATGCCTAGCACGCCTGTCCGAGGTCCAGATGCGATGTTGCACCGCCAGCCAAGTGAAAATTTTGCATTTAAGCAAAGCCCAACTCCGCCATATGCAAGAGGCAAAGGGCACCGAAACAGCACCTAGACACACCCGGTGGTATGTCGACCGGGCCGTATATAGGCCAGACGGATCCGCAGGCCAGGAGAATGGATCCTGACGAGAGGTGTCCCGCTGCACCGTGCTAATCGCCAAGTTTAGATGGCAGAGCTGCATGTGGTCACCAAAACTGAGATCCCCCGAAATATCTAGCAGCCACCTCCCATTCTCCAAGCCCTCCGCCACCGTTCTCCTGTTAACTGCCCGCGTTCGAACCTTGGCATATATGAATGGGGCAATATCTCTAGCTGAGAAACCATGGATCCAACGATCCCGCCAGAACAGAATCTTGGTGCCATTCCCCAGAGAAATGCTAACCAGACTGTCAAACACCGCACGGGCATCCGTATCCTGCATCATCGGCAGTCCTTGCCACGGTCTCTCAGGGTCTGTCCGCCGCAGCCATTCCCATCTAACCCGCAGAGCAAGCCCTTGCAACTGCAGGTTCCTCACGCCAAGGCCACCCAGGCCCATAGGCTTACACGCCGCATCCCACGCGATCAAGCATTGTCCAGTATTAGCCTTATCCTTGCCGGCCGAGAAGAAGCCTCCCATCCATTGCTCAATCTCTTCCAACACCCAAGCAGGGGCTTCCACAACCATGAAGTGGTGTATCGGTTTGGCCGCGATGACCGATTTGACCAAGACAAGCCTGCCCGGCCTATGCAACAGGCCCCTTTGCCATGCCGGCGCAAACTTCTTGGCGTGATCCAGCATGGGCTGCCACTCTGCCCGAGTGAGCTTTCTGATGGCCAATTGCAGCCCCAGATATCTACAAGAGAAGTCACCCATGCGGCAATGCAGCACCGATTCCACCCGATCCTTATCCGCATTATCCCCATGGATCATGATCGCCATCGACTTTTGATAATTGACTCTCAGGCCTGACGCCTCACCGAACACTGTGAGAACCGACCGGACTAAAAAGAGATCCAGGTCCCGTGGTCTAACGAACATAGCCACATCATCGGCGTAGATTGACACGGATTGGTGGGGAGCAATACCAGTGAAAGGGCTCAAGACGCCCCATGACGTCGCACGGATCATCATCTTCGATAGAACGTCCATGGCAATCACAAAAAGAAGAGGAGAGACAGGATCCCCCTGCCTCAGGCCCTTCACGTGCACAAAGCTTTTACCTGGCACCCCGTTCACAATCACTTTGGTGCTGGCCGTCCTCAAGAGAATGGCGATCCACTGACACCACTTATTGCCAAACCATTTACTTCGCATCACCTCAAATAAGAACAGCCAAGCAAGAGAATCAAAAGCCCTAGATATGCCCAACTTCAAGAACACCGCCGCATCCTTGCGGGCATAGATTTTACTGGCGGCTTGCCTAACTAGGAGAAAGTTATCGTGCAGGTGCCTCCCACATATGAACGCGGACTGATTTGACTCAACGATCTCCTTCATTCTACCCCGCACACGATTCGCCAGCATCTTGGCCAATAACTTAGCCACACTATGGGTAAGGCTAATCGGTCTGAAGTAGCCCACCTCCTCGGCCTCCGGCTTTCTGGGAATGAGCACGATGTATGCATGGTTCAGTTTACCAAAGCCACGGCCATCCCCAACATATAGCTTCATAAGCACTGCCATCACGTCCTTCTTAATGATATGCCAAGCCTTTTGAAAGAAAGCAGTGATGAACCCATCCGGTCCCGGAGCCCGATCCGTGGGCATGTCCTTTATCGTGTTCCACACTTCCTCTTCTGAGAATATACCGTCGAGCTCCGACAAGTCAGTCCCTTCCATGCCGAGGAAGTCAAGATCCACCTCCATCTCGCGGGCAGTGGTATGCCCTAGCAACCGCTCGTAGGACTCCGAGAAAATCTCCTCCTTCCTTCCTTGGTCCGTGATCAGCTCACCATTGTGTCTAATGTGAGGTATGAAGTTCTTGCAGCTACGACCATTGGCCACGACTTGGAAGAGTTTCGTGTTCGCATCCCCCTCTTTAATCCACTTCAGCCTCGATCACTGCCTTTCGATCGCACGTTGGAGCGGCGCCATCCCCAGCATGGCTTGTTTCAAAGATCGCCTCAGCCAGCGCTCCAACCCAGTCAAATCCCTAGATTCCATAGCTCTATCCAATCGGAGGATGACGTAATTGGCGATAGCAATTTGAATCTTAATATTCCCGGTCTTCCTCTGCCCCCAGGCTTGCAAGGCCACCGCCGTATTCCTCAGCAGGGCATCGAGCCTTTTAAACGGGTCAGTGATATCCTCCGCGCACACCCAAGCTTCCTGAACAGGGGCCTCAAACCCCTCCAAGCGGGTCCAGTACAATTCAAACCTAAACCTCTTCTTGGCACAAAACGGAGCCGCCGTGGAAAGGTGTAACGGGGCGTGGTCCGAGATGCTCGAGGAGAGAACTTGAAGCAAGACATCCGGGTAATAGAGCTCCCAATCAACCGACACCAACACTCGATCGATCTTGGTTAACACAGCATTCTCTCTCTCATTAGACCACATGAACCTCCTCCCGTGCATATAGAGCTCTTTGAGCTCATTATTATCCACAAACGCTTTGAACCTTCTCATCATGGATCTATTGAGATTGGTGTTATTCTTCTCCTCCGCTCTTAAAATCATATCGAAGTCCCCTAGCACCATCCACGGGCCCGGGAAAACATCCCTCCTATGCTGTAACTCGACTAGAAAGTTAAACTTAAGTTCATCACCTTGGGGGCCATAGACTACGGAAAGCCACCACTCCCAACCATCTTTGTTACGCGCGCGCCCCGTGAGTAAGTTAGAGTCCCGGGTCAGATTATCGATAGCCATACAAGTGCTATCCCAGGCTAGCAAAATACCACCCCTCGTATCAATCGCCGGCAGGTAAGCAAACCCATCAAAAGATGGCCCAATGCATTGCATCACCATGTAATTGTCAAGTACATCTAATTTCGTCTCAAGGAGACACACCAAGTTCACCTTCGCATCTAAGACAAAATCCCTAACCGCATGTCTTTTAGTCGGGTTATTGAGGCCCCTCACGTTCCAAGAGAGTACATGTGGATTCCAATCCATAGAGAGCGAAGACACACACCCCACCAACCAGCTCCAGCTCACGCCGCCCCCGTCACCACGGACACGCTAGTGCCCTTCTCATGCGCTGGTGGCATCTCCTTGCCAAACAGAGCCGCAATGACCCTGATGTGCTGCGCTCGTAGTGGAGACTCGAAAATTTCAGCTAACTCCGTGATATTGTCATCGTTCCCCTCCAAGTCCTCGGGCACGATACCAAGCACGTGCATTAGGACATTCTCCGCTTGCGTGACTGGCAGCACCGTCAACGAGGTCGCGTTCCTTTCTGTTTCCAACGGTGCACTCCTAAATGGTAAGGTCAAAAAAGGAACGACGTTCCCAGTGCTCCACGGTGGACAGGTGCTAAGGATGTCACATAGGTAAAAAAATGATGTGGCAAAGCAATTAAAGAGGAGAGAGAGCATTATAGTGATCTCAAGAAGAACCAATGCTAAGCACGTGAACCTATGCAAAAAGACTATCAACCAATACATGATGAAGTTTTGTGATTAAACAATTAAATAAAGGAGGCTTAGCTACAAAAGCTCAGCACCATGCATTGGGAATATTAGTTGCTAAGCATTTTAATGCACTTAGCACCCCACTTTAGAGCAAGTACAATAGAGCTGAGTCAGCGGGCTATAAGGAATAAACTAGTATATTTCTGCTTAGTTGAAGGAAAGAGAAGAGGAGAGGGAAGGTAAGCGGGCTCTTCGTGAAGAGCCAGCTCTAGCACGTGCTCGTAGGCACTTGGTGAGAATAAAAGGTGGGCCACATAAATAAAAAGTAGTACACTCTTTTGATTTACTATTGTACATGTTGACTATAAGATGGGTTGTAGATGACATGGCACTGGCTTATAGCCAGCAGCTGGCTATACTATTAACCATGCTCTTAGCACCAATGCATTGGGAGAGGTCTAAGGCCTCGTTCGGCACCTTAGTTTTTCCACCCCAAGGGGCTAGGGGATTGGAGGGGACCAAATCCCCTCAACTCCCACTAAGGGCATGTACAATGGAGGCATCATGTTGGTGATGCCTCATGCCATCCGCGTAGACACCTCCCTCCTTTTTAGTATCTTTTACTCATCCATGGCCGGTCCCCCACTCTCCTCCTCATGGGTTTTCATCATCTCCACCGGTTCACTCTTCCTTTTGGTTCTCTCTCTCTCTCTCTCTCTCTTCTCTTTTCCCTTTTTATCAGGGAAGAGGCCGGTTCTTCTGCAGGAGATGGGTTCTATCCAAAAGAAGATGATTAAACACATTTGGACCACTTTTGATCGATGTGGCAACTGAGGCATCTGTCCAGCATGGAGCATTGGCCATGCCCTAATCCCCCACCCCAACGAATGAAACCCTAGATAGAGGGGAGGGGGGAGGGGTGAGGTGGAACTAGTCAATACCGGCCAGAATGCCAGGTTGTTGGAAGGATCTACACGTCAGAGGCGGAAGGGGCTGAGGCGGCATGTACGGCGACGTCGATAGCGTGGACGGCAACGGCGGAAAGAGCCAAGGCCGACAGCGTGTACGATGGCGACGACAGAAGGACTGGTCGGGCTCGGCTTGGACGGAGTCGAACAACGCAGATCGGCTGCGAACTGCTGAACGAAGGGCGGACGAGGCGGCGCCGCCACTGTAGGGGGTGATATTTCGCGAGGGAAGCTCACGTATGCTCTCACAGGGGTATTGAGGGTTTAAGCGTGTAAATTTGGGGATGGACCGGTCCAATACCAGGGCACCGAACGGGCCTATGGGGAATTTCGTGGATTTCTATACCGGGCCGGTAAAATACTCTTCAAACCTAGAAATACTCCGATGCGGAACGAGGCCTAAAGAGTAAAGTGATAGCGGGGTGTATGCGCGTATTCTTTACTCTATTTTGTTTAAATTGGAAATTTATTATTGAATACATTAATGCTCTTTTTACAACTTTCATCCCTACTGTACTATAGACGTGTGTTAAACTTTGAAAATGTTAAAATAAATCTTTTATTTGGATTTTTTTAAAATAAACTACAAGCATTAAGCAGAAATCTCAACATTGGGAATTTCAAGCATATTATGCGCATGCAATACAAATCACAAAAAATGGAAGTTGGATCCATGAAAAAACACTACCTGAAGGATGGAATGGAATCGGTCGTCGCCGCCGCTACTTGCACAACGTCGTCCTTGCTCCTTCGTGACGGGTTGCTTATGGAGTAGAGGGGATCTGGGCTCCAGGGGCATCTAGAGCTAGCACCACCTGTCTATGAAGGGGAAGGGCGGCTGTAGGATCGAAGAAGGTGAGAGTGTCTAGAGGGGGGGTGATTAGACTACTCGACAAGATAAAAATTCTGTCTTTTATCAAGGACAGATTTTGACAGTTTTTTGCAAAGCACACAAGTCAAGTAACATACTACACATGCAATTCTAGAGTATGGGCAGCGGAAAGTAAATTGCACATATAGTAAAGAGAGGTGGAGAAGATCAAACGTAGTTTGGAGACACGGAGATTTTTGTCGTGGTTCCGATAGGTGGTGCTATCGTACATCCACGTTGATGGATACTTCAACCCACGGAGGGTAACGGCTGCGCGAGTCCACGGAGGGCTCCACCCACGAAGGGTCCACGAAGAAGCAACCTTGTCTATTCCATCATGGCCTACGCCCACGGAGGACTAGCCTTACTCGGGGTAGATCTTCACGAAGTAGGCGATCTCCTTGCCCTTACAAACTTCTTGGTTCAACTCCACATCTCAAAGACGGAGGCTCCCAAGCGACACCTAACCAATCTAGGAGGCACCACCCTCCAAAAGGTAATAGATGGTGTTGATGATGATGAACTCCTTGCTCTTGTGCTTCAAATGATAATCTCCCCAACACTCAACTCTCCTCACTGATATGGCTGTGGTGGAAGAAAAGATTGAGTGGAAAGCAACTTGGGAAGGCTAGAAATCAAGTTTCATATGGTAGGAATGGAATGGCTTGATCTCAACACAAGGGTAGGTGGTTCACTTCTCAGAAAGTGTATGGTAGGAATGGTAGACTTTCTGATGGCTCTCCTCACGAATGAAGAGGGGGTGGAGGGGTATATATAGCCTCCACACAAAATCCAACCGTTACACACACATTTGACCAATCTCGGTGAGACCGAAGTGAAAACTCGGTCAGACCGAAAGTTCAAATATAGTGAACGTTGGGATTTTCGGTGGGACCGAAAATACCATCTCGGTGGGACCGAAAGTGCAAAAGATATGAACGTTGGAGTTTTCGGTGGGACCGAGAAAGAAAACTCGGTTGGACCGATTTGAGAAAAGACAGGAACATGCCAGAATCGGTGAGACCGAAAATGCAATATCGGTGAGACCGATTTGAGCCAAGACAGAAGCTTGCCCATTTCGGTGAGACCGATAATACAAACTCGGTTATTCCGAAATGATGTGAAATGGTTACAGAAGGTTGGCAGTTCAGTTTCGGTGAGACCGATCTCAAACTCGGAATGACCGATTTTTCTAGGGTTTGGAATATGGCTGAAGTGGTTCATCTCGGTGGGGCTGAGTTGGAAGAATCGGTTTGTCCGAGATTACTTATGAGTGTGTATAGTAGTGAAAGTTGCTGATAGTTGAAGGAGACATATCACTAAGCACTTGAGCAACCAGATCATCAATACAACCTCATCCCCTTTTAATAGTATTGGCTTTTCCTATGGACTCAATGTGATCTTTGATCACTAAACCAAAAATGGAGTCTTGAGCTTTTGCCAATGCTTGCCTTAGCATTTGAGGGGTCCACTTCTTCAGTCATCTTGCCATACCAATGTGATTGGATTTCCTGAAACATACTTGATAAAAGCATTAGTCCAACCACAAAGTATGTTGTCATTAATTACCAAAACCACCCAGGGAGCAAATGTGCTTTCAATCTCCCCCTTTTTGGTAATTGATGGCAACACACTGAAATTATACTAAACAAGACATCAAAGCTTATTGAAAGAAAGACAGAATTATCACGAAAGCTTTGACAAGCATGTAGTACACAGGCTCCCCCTACAAGTGTGCAAGATTTTCATAGATTATGGTTTTGGACTACCACAAGCACACAAGAGAGATAAGCAAGATGTGCTACATGCAGCTTGGCTATATGCATCAGAGCAGATGAAAGGAAGTGAGTGATAATGCATATGTGCATGGTGATTTCTTGCAAACAAGTATTTACAAGCAAGTCACCATCATGCACATTCTGCAAGATGCATATACTTACCTTGAGGTTCCTTGACATTGTACCTGAAGGGATAAACTTGAGAAAACAAGGTTAGATAACACAAGAGTATTCCTTCAATCAACTGCAAGAACATCAAGAGTACCAAGCCAGGGAGGACATGTATAAAGAGTGTCTCATATTGAGCACAGGCTTGAATCAGCAAACATGTCTCCGAAACTAAAAGATTTTCAATGAACTCTGAGAGATTTTGTTATGGAAAGCAAAATCAAAAGAATGATGCCAATTGTAATGTCCAAGTGTAAAACACGGCAAAGCTTTGATGTGATTCTCTCCCCCTTAAGATAAGATTGCTTTTCTTCTTCCCTTGAGTCTTCTCTTCTCCCCTACTCCCCCTACTCCCCCTAAGTCCTCTCCCCCTTTGACATCAAGTGCCGAAAAGGACAGCAAACTAGGTAGGGCAGGAAAGATGGAAAGAAAGAAAGAAAGAAAGAAGTGGGATCCTTAAGAATCACAACAGGGCAAATAAGAACATGCATAGAGAAACATTGAGTCTTCTCCCCTTTAAGATTTAAATTTGAGTGGAGCTGCAGAAGTTGATGTCCTGGAAGATAAATCGGTGACACCGAATTAGATGGATCGGTGGGTCCGAATCCTTTTCGGTTGGACCGAAAATGTTAAATCGGTGACTCCGAGTTTATTCCAAGGAAATACAGAAATAATTCAGCTCACTTTGCAAGGAGTATTTCAAAGGATTTGCAATGAATTTGTAAAAGATTTTCAGGGAATTGATCAGAGCCAAAAGGATATTCACAAAGAAACATAAGAAAAGAAAAAAAAAAATTCCTAGATGAAGTTTTTTTTTTGTTTAAAAAAAAAACTCAATGAGAGAACATAAGAGAAAATAGAAAAACTCCAAAAACATATGTACTTCATCTAGATAAAGGTCGGCGACAATGTCACCTATGTTTGAGTATATTGACTTAGGAGTCAAATGAGGACATTTGATCATAGGTCATACTCATCGTTTAAGCTCAAAATGGGGTTGCCATTTTTCGATTAAGCATTCGATGTGATCACATCTTATGAAGCTGCTTGTACTCATGACTTTGAGCAAAGCTCCTTAAAGATGTGAACAACGTACCTTGGGCTTGTTGTTGCTTTGCTCATGTAGGTAGACTTGATGTAGGTGCTCATTGAATGTGAAGTTGGAGCGCCATTTCTACTTGTGTAGTTCATCTTCCTACATGGGTTAGGCAAGCAAGGAAATACTCAAGAATATCCAAGATGACAAGAGTGAAATACTAGATGTATAAGGTGTCAAAAAGGATATGTGGAATTTTGTTCCTTGAACTCAACATCCCAAAGGGCTAGATACTTGGTTAATGACAAGATTACTCATGATTTGAGTGTGTGGTAATCTTGTGGAATGTAGATCATCCAAGTACCTGCAAGGAGTTAGATGCAATACAAGGAGGCAAATGTGTCCAAGACATATGATCATCATCATAAGAGAAATATCAAGGATTAGTCAAGAGGCTCATGCCTTGCATGCATCAATGGAGTTATCACTCCAAGTTTGAAGCATCAATGATGTTCAACTCACTCCTTAAGCGACAAAACACTTTCTCATCAAGAGGTTTTGTAAAGATATCAGCAAGTTGTTTGTCAGTGCGAACATGCTTAAGATTAATATCACCCTTGGCAATATGATCACGAATAAAATGCTGACGAACTTCAATATGCTTTGTTCGAGAGTGTTGCACAGGATTGTGTCCAATCTTGATTGCACTCTCATTGTCACAAAGCAAGGGAACACGTCTCACATGTATCCCATAATCTTTAAGCGTTTGTGTCATCCATAGCAATTGAGCACAACACGAACCAGCAGCAATATATTCTGCTTCGGCAGTGGATAATGATACCGAATTTTGTTTCTTGGAGGACCAAGATACAAGGGATCGACCAAGGAATTGACATGTACCCGAAGTTGACTTTCTATCAACCTTGTCACCGGCATAGTCCGAGTCGGAATAGCCAACAAGGTCGAAAGAGGCTCTCTTAGGATACCAAATGCCAAAGTTTGGTGTGTGTATCAAGTATCTCACTATCCTCTTAACAGCTTTAAGATGACATTCTTTAGGGGCTGCTTGATATCGCGCACACATGCATACACTCAACATTATGTCAGGACGAGAAGCACAAAGATATAGTAGAGAACCAATCATAGATCGGTAAACCCTTTGATCAACGGGTTCTCCATCTTTTGTCAAGTCATTATGTCCACTAGTAGGCATGGGGGTACTCATACCTTTGCTTTCTTGCATGTTGAACTTCTTGAAGAGATCCTTGGTGTACTTTGTTTGTGAGACAAAGGTACCCTCCTTAGATTGCTTGATTTGCAACCCAAGGAAGAATTTGAGTTCACACATCATGGACATCTCATACTTCTCCGACATAAGCTGTCCAAACTTCTTGCTAAAATGGGGGTTAGTTGAACCAAAGATAATATCATCAACATATATTTGGCACACAAATAGTTCACCATTAACCCTTTTTGTGAACAGCGTTGAGTCTATCTTTCCAATTTCAAAGCCTTTTTCAAGAAGAAAGCTAGTTAAGCATTTGTACCAAGCTCTAGGAGCTTGTTTAAGACCATAAAGAGCTTTATGCAACTTGTAAACATGATTAGGCTTTTTGGGATTCACAAAACCGGGAGGTTGTTTCACAAATACTTCCTCCTCAATTTCACCATTTAGGAAAGCACTTTTGATGTCCATTTGATAGAGAGTAATATCATGGTGATTGGCATAAGCAAGAAGAATGCGAATGGACTCAAGTCTAGCAACGGGGGCATAGGTCTCACCATAGTCCATACCTTCGACTTGTGTGTAACCTTGAGCTACGAGACGAGCCTTGTTGCGGATGACTTGTCCATCTTCATCTTGTTTGTTCCGAAACACCCATTTGGTTCCAATGATGTTTTGATCATCGTTGGGCTTCTCTACCAAAGTCCATACCTTGTTCCTCTCGAAGTTGTGTAGTTCTTCGTGCATAGCGTTCACCCAATCCGGGTCTTCAAGTGCTTCTTCTACCTTCATAGGTTCAATACTAGAGATAAATGAGTAATGCTCACAAAAGTTAGCTAAGCGAGTTTTAGAGCGAGTAATTCTCCCGGAGTTGATGTCGTTCATCATTTGTTCCACGGGATGATTCTTCTTGACTCTTGCTCGAACTCGGGATAGCTTTTGTTGATGTTGTGGCTGAGCTTCCTCATCATCTTCATCTTCCTCTTCTTCTTCTTCTTCATTGTTGTTGGTGTTGTCTTGAGGTGGTGGAGAAGGAGGTTGTGGTGGATCTTCTTGTTGCATTTCCTCATCTTGGTGAGTTCCACTTGTGGAGGCCTCCATGTTGCCTTGAGGTTCATCTCGCCGTGAGGTAGGTGGCTCCACATAGGTAGATGAGGTACTCTCCTTCACTTCCATGGGACGAATCTTTCCAATAGATAAGTCTTGGATAGCTTCCGATGGGTCCTTGTCTCCTACATCAATAGGCATTTGCTCTACTTGCGAGCCATTAGATTCATCAAACTTCACGTCTACCGTCTCTTCAACCTTTCGGGTGAAATTATTGTAGACACGGTAGGTGTGGGAGTTTGATCCATAACCAAGAAGAAAGCCTTCATGAGATTTAGGAGCAAATTTAGACCGACGATGTTTATCAAGGATATAGCATTTTGAACCAAAGACACGAAAGTATCCCACTTGGGGTTTGTTACCGGTGAGAAGCTCGTATGATGTCTTGCCGAGAAGCTTATGAAGATAAAGCCTGTTGATAGCATGACAAGCTGTCTCGACCGCTTCTCCCCAAAAATGCTTCGGTGTCTTGTATTCATCAAGCATCGTTCTTGCCATCTCTATGAGCGTTCGGTTCTTCCTCTCAACAACTCCATTTTGTTGAGGAGTGTACGTAGCCGAGAACTCATGTAGAATCCCTTCCTCATCGAGAAAAGAGTCTACATTGGCGTTCTTGAACTCCGTTCCATTGTCACTCCGAACTTTCTTGATCTTCACCTCAAATTGATTTTGGGCCTGGAATAATCATCAACTATAACTAGACCAAAGGAGTTACCACCAAGGCTTTTGTAAGCATTGGGACCGAAGAGATCCATATGAAGAAGCTCAAGCGGTCTCCTTGTGGTCATGATGTTTTTCACGGGATGACTTCCACCAACTTGTTTTCCTGCTTGACAGGCACTACAAAGTCTATCTTTGTCAAAGAAAACATCTTTAACACCAAGAATATGATCACCTTTGATCAGCTTGTCTAGGTTACGCATACCAACATGTCCTAGCCTTCTATGCCACAACCAACCTTTAGAGGATTTAGCAATGAAACAAGCTCTAGGTTGGGCTTTCTTAGTGAAATCAACAATGTATAGATCACCTCTACGGATACCGGTAAAAGCCATGTTTTGATTATCACGACGAAAGACTTGGCAATCTACTTTGGTGAATAGCACATTGAATCCAAAGTCAGCTAGTCTAGACACGGAAAGTAAATTGTATCCAAGAGATTCTACAAGCATGACATTTTGAATAGAGCTATCATGAGATATGGCCACCTTACCAAGGCCAAGTACCTTACCCTTGGAGTTGTCTCCAAAAGTCACATACTTGCGTGGACCATCGTTCTTTGCAAGCTCTCGAAACATGTCTTTGTCTCCGGTCATGTGATCGGTGCATCCACTATCAAGAATCCACTCTTTTCCGCCGGACATGTAGTCTCTCATATTTGCCATGAGATTGAGACTCTTCATGACCTTGTCTAGCTCGGTGTCCGAATCGGAGTAATCATCATCATGCTCATGCTCATCATCATATTGACCCATAGATTGTTCATCATCAACACCTAGGTCAATTTGATAAGTACTTGCATTAGTTTGGTCAATGGAACAATAATCTTCGGAATGCAATGCAAGAGCATTTCTAATGATAATATTGATAAGACCGGGATCACCCTTCTTTTTCATAAGATCATGAAGCTCAAAGAAGCATTTATCAAAGTTGGGATCATTGGGGTGCAACTTATCAAATTCAATAGTCTTGTGTAGAATTTCATCAAGACTTCTCAAAGAGTAGTCTGGATAAAGTTCTTCCAAGAATTTCCACACAGCATAGGCGCACTCAAAGTTTGTAACAAGCTTAAGCAAATCATCGGGTAACCCTCTAATGATAAGATTTACAGTTCTAAGGTTACAAAGCAAATCAAGCTCTTCATCCATGGTAGGGTGCAAGGGATCAAAAGGAGGCACATAGGGGGTCTCAATATATTTGCACAAATTGTACTTCTTAAAGATACTAAGCATTTCAGACCTCCAAGAGTTATAAGACTCTCCATTAAGAATAGGCACTCTATGGCTAACACTCCCGAACGTAGACACGTCCATCTTCCTCCAATGGTGTGTAAACCAAAGCAATGGAGACCAAAGCTCTGATACCAATTGTAGGATCGAAGAAGGTGAGAGTGTCTAGAGGGGGGGGGGTGATTAGACTACTCGACAAGATAAAAATTCTGTCTTTTATCAAGGACAGATTTTGACAGTTTTTTGCAAAGCACACAAGTCAAGTAACATACTACACATGCAATTCTAGAGTATGGGCAGCGGAAAGTAAATTGCACATATAGTAAAGAGAGGTGGAGAAGATCAAACGCAGTTTGGAGACACGGAGATTTTTATCGTGGTTCCGATAGGTGGTGCTATCGTACATCCACGTTGATGGAGACTTCAACCCACGGAGGGTAACGGCTGCGCGAGTCCACGGAGGGCTCCACCCACGAAGGGTCCACGAAGAAGCAACCTTGTCTATTCCATCATGGCCTACGCCCACGGAGGACTAGCCTTACTCGGGGTAGATCTTCACGAAGTAGGCGATCTCCTTGCCCTTACAAACTTCTTGGTTCAACTCCACATCTCAAAGACGGAGGCTCCCAAGCGACACCTAACCAATCTAGGAGGCACCACCCTCCAAAAGGTAATAGATGGTGTTGATGATGATGAACTCCTTGCTCTTGTGCTTCAAATGATAATCTCCCCAACACTCAACTCTCCTCACTGATATGGCTGTGGTGGAAGAAAAGATTGAGTGGAAAGCAACTTGGGAAGGCTAGAAATCAAGTTTCATATGGTAGGAATGGAATGGCTTGATCTCAACACAAGGGTAGGTGGTTCACTTCTCAGAAAGTGTATGGTAGGAATGGTAGACTTTCTGATGGCTCTCCTCACGAATGAAGAGGGGGTGGAGGGGTATATATAGCCTCCACACAAAATCCAACCGTTACACACACATTTGACCAATCTCGGTGAGACCGAAGTGAAAACTCGGTCAGACCGAAAGTTCAAATATAGTGAACGTTGGGATTTTCGGTGGGACCGAAAATACCATCTCGGTGGGACCGAAAGTGCAAAAGATATGAACGTTGGAGTTTTCGGTGGGACCGAGAAAGAAAACTCGGTTGGACCGATTTGAGAAAAGACAGGAACATGCCAGAATCGGTGAGACCGAAAATGCAATATCGGTGAGACCGATTTGAGCCAAGACAGAAGCTTGCCCATTTCTGTGAGACCGATAATACAAACTCGGTTATTCCGAAATGATGTGAAATGGTTACAGAAGGTTGGCAGTTCAGTTTCGGTGAGACCGATCTCAAACTCGGAATGACCGATTTTTCTAGGGTTTGGAATATGGCTGAAGTGGTTCATCTCGGTGGGGCTGAGTTGGAAGAATCGGTTTGTCCGAGATTACTTATGAGTGTGTATAGTAGTGAAAGTTGCTGATAGTTGAAGGAGACATATCACTAAGCACTTGAGCAACCAGATCATCAACACAACCTCATCCCCTTTTAATAGTATTGGCTTTTCCTATGGACTCAATGTGATCTTTGATCACTAAACCAAAAATGGAGTCTTGAGCTTTTGCCAATGCTTGCCTTAGCATTTGAGGGGTCCACTTCTTCAGTCATCTTGCCATACCAATGTGATTGGATTTCCTGAAACATACTTGATAAAAGCATTAGTCCAACCACAAAGTATGTTGTCATTAATTACCAAAACCACCCAGGGAGCAAATGTGCTTTCAGCGGCGTCGCCCCTCTTTCCGCCCCGTCGTTGCTCTTCCCATGACGAGGTGGGCTTGACATGGAGAAACTTGAATGGGAGATCGGGGCCTGATGGGCCTCTAACCCCTCGTTGGTTACCCCAAGTGGAAGATGTGAGATGCAGTGTTGTGGAAGTTTTTCCCTTAGCAAAGATGCCAAGGATCGAATCCCCAGAGACTCCTAGGTTCAACAAGTAGGTGTCAATTGCTAACGGCGCCAGATATTAGCAATCAACGTGGACCTGCACACAGATACAAATAACTTTGCTCCCAACAAGTACAGAGAGGTTGTCAATCCCTCCGGCCTTGTAGTTCACAAAGGATTAAACGCAAATGATAGTAGTGATAGATAATGTTTGCAATAGTAAATAATAGCGAAAAGTAAATAGCTGATGTGATCAATGATGGTAATATGGACCGGAGTCTCATGATGTTCACTAGTGATGTCTCTCTCCCAAAAGACGATAAAACAGCTATGTGAGGTGAACGAATTACAGCTGGGCAATTGACAGGACCACGAACGCAAACCAATGCTGACTACATTGCAAGAAAGGTTGAGGTTCAAAGCATGGGCGGTACGCCAAAGTAAGTAGACCGAAATCCATCAATATCTACTACTAATCATCCACCTTGAGATATCTATCCAGAACATCTCGCTAGTATTAAGTTGTGAGCCCCACCCATAGTGTAAACTCAATGCAACAGACAACTGCATTAAAAGAACTTTGCGTAAAGTAAACAATCCTTGCACCCGCGGGCACAAGCACCGTTGTTTTCCCCCTTGTGGCAACAACACATCCCCTAGACTCATGTTTCTGTCACTCAAACTAGTCATCGAGGGGCATGAACCCACAATCGAGCATAACGTTCCCTCTTGGAGTCACTACGTATTACTTGGCCAAAGCAATAAATAACAATGGAGAACATGCAAGAATTACTTATGAACATTGAACATATAAACCGCTCTAGAGTACCCGGCTAACCAGAGCAATTGCTTCGCGCGTTCAATCTGGTTCATCCAATGTGCGTTCGTGTAAAGTTATCAGTACTTTTCAGCTGTGTGCCAAAGATCCTGCCATTGGTCTTACCTCACGCCATGGATTTGGGTTTTGGTGGATGACGCCTGGGCCAGGCAAATGCGTGGGGCTAGCAGCTCAGTGTGTCGTGCGTGCGTCTTCCCTTGTGAGAAATATAGACTGTCTTGTGTGGTAAAAGGAGGGATGGACTGGAGCGCTTGTCGCTCGCACAATATCGGCTGTGGGCTGTTGGTTCGTGTTAATGTTGATGACGTGTGGGCCAATATGCAGCGCGGGCCCGGCGTTTCAGTCACTGCGTGCGTGTGTGCAAGTGTAAGGCTGGAAAAGAGAGGTGGGATGCAGCGATCGTGGGACGTGGGGTGGAAAGCCAGGACCAATCCTCTTCCCAAAACCCAGCGCACTGCCAATCCTCTCCGTCCTGGAGCCCTTCTTCTTCTCTCTCCGCGCCGCCTCGTCTCCTTGCTCTCGCACCGCCGCCTCGTCTCCTTGCTCTCGCACCGCCGCCTTCTCTCCCCGGTGCTCGAGGTGCAGTAGCGGGGGCGCCATACGTTCTCGATCCAACCGGGTCGGGCGCAGGTCGCGGGCATCACGCGCCGTGCGCCGCCGCGTGCCGTGATTCTGGATCTGGCCACCGATGAAAACTGGTGGTGGGGGAAGAGGGCGCCCTTTTCCTCGGTGTCTGGGCCGCCATGGCTGACGGCAGAGCCCTTGGCTGGCCTTGAGATCGACGCATCTGCAGCCACTGCATCACCACCATTCGGTCGCCGTCTACCTCCACCCCCTTTTGTTGATTTATTCCCACCGGTGTTCTCAATATCGGCGAGAAGGTGTGGGGCGGGGCGCGGAGCACGAAGGAGGAGGAGAAGGAGATGGTGCCGGCCGAGGCGGTGGCGAGGTTCTTGGAACCAGGTGGAACGGGGGAGACGGCGAGGGGCCGAGCGCAGGAGCCCGCAGTGAAGGCTGGCGCGGCTGTGTCAGAAGGCGGGTCGTGGTCCTGTGGTCTGTGCAGGCTTATCGACGACCTGGTGGAAACAAGGGAGGCCGGCGGCGACACTACTACGTCACGCGCTGCTGAGATCTAGCGTCATCGTGGTATTTCCCGTGGTATTTCCCTGTTCTTCAATCCGTTTGTAAACCCTGTAACACTGGCCGCTTAATCTGTTCTGTATTTCCCTTTGCCTACTATCCCTATGGCGTTCATCATCTCAGGGATTTGCTGGCACTGGATCCAGCGGGGGGAGTTCCCTGAGGCATTTGATTCTTGTGGGATCCCCACACGTCTTGCAGGATCAACAGGTTATCGGCACCTTCTCATATGCATCCACGTTTTAACGTGCTTTATGTGGTATTGGCTGTGAGGCAAAGTTCGAGGTTGATCTGATCTATAATTCAGTGTGACTTCATTCATAGATTTGGGCTTTCTGGATGTGGATTTTTTTTCTTCTGCTGTTCGGATGTGGAATTCTGTAGACGTGATCATGCCATGAGTGACCATTGGACGATGTATGCATGTTTTACTGCGTTTTATGTGGTGTTTGCTTTGAGATAAAGTTTTGAGTCACTACCAAGAAGAGGCTCTAATATTCCCTTCTATTCTTCACTAATCTTTTCTTCTCTAATTAGCTTCACTGATATGTTGCTTTGCTGTAAGCTTATGTCTACTTAATTATAAATCTTAAGCTAAGTGAAATATGGTGGTTAAGGAGTAGTGTTTCACTGTACGTACTTATTTCCCTTATTGTATGACCTGTGAGTGAGGTCAAGCAGCAAGAACTGGGCAGTTACTTGGCGTACCATGTCCCAATTTCCCTAATTTATCTGGGTCTTTTTAACTTATTCTCCGAGTGGTGTGCACAAAAAATATACATTCAAATACTTTCTTTTTCAGCATATGCCTGCCAAAAGGAAATGGTTCAACAACATTTTAAATGTACCATTTGAATAAGGAAGTAAAAAGAGGATTTTGTTAGTTTTGCTTTACACAGGGAAATGTTGAGAAGCATACTGTCCTATTTTTTGAGTCAGTGAATAAATAGAGTACTTGTCCACACAAAAATGAATACATAGGACTCTGTTATATCCTTAATCATATTCTGTCTTTTCTCAGGAGCACGACGCAAATCTGAAGACTTTTCTGTACCAGGCCAAACCAACTACTTGCATATTGAAGAAACTTCCATGCTGTTTTACATGCGACATGGGTTCTAACATCTGATCTAGCGTATATGTTATTATGTTATCATAGCAGAATAAGAGGTATGATTCCATCACCGTTATCTCAGTTTGATCAAGAAACTAAAACTACCCCACACTATCCACTCATGGTTATTTTATTATTGTGTTTCCCTTTGTAGATGCGCTCCAACCAGTGTATTTTTCATCCAAGATGCTTCTACAAGAAATGCGGCAAACATCAGTAACGGACCGCACCAGGTAGTGAAGCTGCACCTGAGGGGAGCCCAATGTGGGTTCCTTTAGCAATTGGCTTTTGCAGCTACTAGCCTATGCCATGTGCTGATTCGTTCGCTTTGCCATATGCAGGTATCGTGGGGACTAATCCGTGGCTGAGGTTGACAAAAAAAACAGGGGAGCCCACTAACAACCAAATTCCAGACTGGTTTTTGTCATATCAGACATTAGTCATGAAAGTTACAGTCTTTCATTTTTATCATACAAAGCGCACTGATTGATTCTCACGGAATAGCAATGCCTTTCAGTTGTTCTTGTCAGTACATCCGAGTAAGGATAACTGCACACTTCTAAATTTGTCAGTACATCCAAATTGATCTTCCTGGCCGCTTTGGTAATAACTACAAACTTCTAAATTTGTCATCTTTTTGGTCTGCATAGCTGATTTCCCCTGAGGATTGTAGTAATGTTTAAACAAATATTTACACTTCTAAACAAGTATGGAAAAAGGAGACTTGCTTGAACTGAATCAGCCATAAACCTCCCTTAATTATGTACATGTCTAAAAAAACTTTAGGTCTGCCTCGCTGTAGAAATACACAATTATATTTGTAACACTTAGATGCTTGCCTATGTAAGCTTGCATCACAGACCAGCAAGGAGGAGGACGAAGCCCGGGTTCAGCCCCGTTGGAATTGGCATCTGCTCACAGCAAGCTGTAGATGATGTTCGTATTTTGTTTCTTTTCTCCTGTAGCAAACACAATCAGGTGCTGAGATAAGGCTGAATTATATTCAGATTCGTAGCGGCTAGGTAGTATATTTTAGCACTAAGTTTCTTTAAAATTCTGGGCATAATCTGTGCGGAATTTCAATGTACTCCTAAAACAACAGGTGTAGCTCTTGTTTTTATGTTTCCAATGATCCTGGTTTCACTGAAATTTGATTGCTAGTTTAGGAGTTAAGCCAGAAAAGGTGCTACTGTTTAGTAATAGCGAGTCTGTGAGAAGATCTATTTACCTATGTTCAACCAAGTTAGAGACAGTTTTAGTCCCAATCACCTTAAATAAAGTTGTAGGGAATTCTCTGTAGGTATCTTAGAATAGTTTATTTGCTAAGATCGGTTAAGCGGTTTAAAAGCTATGAACAGAACAATGAGTGACTCAGTAACTCAGTTGAAGTTTTAGCTAAACTTAGAACTTGTTATTTAGGTTTTTTGCTTCAGGGAAATATTAATGTATTCATGAAATCGATATTTAACAATTTTTGTATATGAGTTGATATAACTTTTATGTGCCTTTAGTAGGCGATAGCAAGGCAGCCAGACAATCTTAATTTGGGGAAATAAGATAAATAAATGAAAAGACAGGTTACCTGATGATACAATTGAAAGTGAAAGGGATATTGATATTTCGTCGATGATGTGAACTGCAAAAGGATGCTCTTGGTGGCAGCATCCTGGGCTTCTGAAACATGCTCAGTTCAGCTGAAAGGATGTATTGCGATTATGCAGAGAGATGGAATTGTTTGAACTCCAGTGCCACCAATCGACGGCATACCAAGACACTGCCACAAGAGGTACCTTCTATTTGTTCTTTTGTACTACTCCCTCCGTCCCAAAATAAGTGACTCAAAAGTGATTCAGTTTTGTACTAAAGTTAGTACAAAGTTGAGTCATTTTTGAGTCACTTATTTTGGGATGGAGGGAGTACTTTGTTGGTCTCATACTGTATGGTATTGGTTCTTTAGGAATCTCTTGAATCACCTGATAATGGATCAAAATCAACACTCCCAACTAGAACGCTGCTAGGTACCTAACCTTTAAAATATATGATGCAGCCAAGATATTATATTTGTTTGTCATTCTTATGTGGTTATTAATACCTGACTGTCGCAAATGCAATACCTGAAGTTCCGGGATAAACAGAAACAACAAGAGTATTGTTTGGTCTGTCATAGGTCGATAGCCACACTAGCAAGGTAGTCATTGTTCTTGGCAATCATGAGCCTAACCACACAGTTCCATTTTAATATAGCTGATACAAAATGGTACCACACGAAGGGTGAAAATGCAGGTCACTTGTTTGTCATGAACACCAGAACATAAGCAGGCTGAAGGAAAAAAGCATACATTTGTGGTCATCTGTTGTTCCCAGAGAAATAATCTTTTGTAGCATTTAGACTCCTAGGTACTATAGCTTTACATTCATTAGCAGGCACCAGGAAGCATTCCTAATAATGACCACCCGTTTAATTATTTTGCAGGATCAACATATCTAAACAATCTTATTTATAAATATGTATTTGGTTTATCATTGACGTTTGACAACTTGGTGCAGCATCGGTGCTTCCAGGATGAAGAATAAATGCATGTCATTCAGGGATAACTGTGGGCAATGAAATGTTGAAGGGTCCGTCTCTTACCCCAGTCCATATAGACGCTTAGTTCTTCATGGCCATTGTCTCTAATGTTTTTGTTTGTAATATAGTTTGGCTTGGAAATATAAAAACCCCATGCCGCCTGTCACACATTTTTTTGTCGTCCGAACAAACCCCCTTTTTCCATTAATTTCTTGATATATGGTTATGATGCAGTCTTCTAGACGAAGATGGATTTAGGCTGTGTGATTCCACATTATGCATTGCACTTCCTTTAAGCATGAATATCTGAACGTGCACAATGTATATTGCCCAGTCGTGTTATCTTTTCTGTTTATATTTCCAGGATACATAAAGTACATGTATTGCATTAGAATATAAGTTCTACTTCTGTACTATTATTTTCCTTCATGGTATATGTGGCAGAACACCATGTATATCTAATATCTTCAGGTTTCAGGATTGAAATGCCCTTTGTTTTGTGTAAGAGGTGGTTACCTGAGATTTTATTTGATTACTCTATTAGATCGTGAGCAAATTAAGACATATATATTGATCTTGCAGTTGATAGCATTTCCTGTCATATTGTTAATTCTCTTACAAATCCACCACCTCAGATGGTGCTGACAAGGGTGCAAAGCAGGCTTCCTTGGAGCTTTGGTACCGGGTTTTAAGGAGAACATTTGCCTTCATGAAGCCCCCACTTTGTGGTCATTGCAGCTGTGGCTAAGGAGAATACCCGTCAGCGCCAGCTCACTGCTTGTGTATGTAATGGATCTATATTTCCAACCTTTTCGTTTATGGTAAGTAGAACAACGCCTAGAAATAATGAAAGACCGTTTCTAATTACCTTTGCTGCATCTAACCTAACTGCCATGCCTATGTGACCACTAAAGAAAATACCATTGTTCCATTTGCTGCGTAGTTAGATTTAGTTTTAGTGATTTCTCAACCATTTTGTTCTTGCTCTGAAGATTAAGACATGCATAGGCCTTAGACTATGGTAATCATCTATGTGATACGTATCCTTTTGTTGTCGCGTATATTAAAAGTAATCAAGGACTTCCTAATATTGATGTATCCCCTCAGTTGTATTGGTACTGCTACATATTCGTCATGACACTACCAATTATATATAGCAAATTCAAAGGTGTCTATATGATGCATCTCTACCTGTAAATAAGCTGGTCCATTCTACAGTGGGCATTCTCATGAAGATTCAGCTGATGATTTTCATCAAGACATGGACGACGACTACGGTCACTATGTCCGATCCCCATGAGCATCATATTCAGCCTGCTGAGCTGTCTGGTTGCCATGTGAAGCTGTATATGTATAGCTTCACCATTATGACTTGGTTCTGTGGCTGTTGTGTTTAGGCTCCTATGTTGGTTGAATAAGATGCAAAGCTCTCTGTCTATAGCTTTGCCTTAGAAATCCTTTTTCCTTTTTGAACTGTGCTATGGTCATGTATAAGTATGAAATCCATGTTGATGCGTTGAGACAATGGTATTTATCTATGTTGCATCTTTGCTTTTGCCCACTGTGGTTCCTCCTTTCAGTACCTTCGCTATGAAGATACATTCATTTACTTAACTCTTCTGAGACTAAATCAGTGAACACAAGATGTATCTCTGCCTATCTACCTTTCTTCCTAATAGCATTGTAAATAATCCATGTGTTCCAATCTGTCCCTAAATATATTTATGCTCACTCTTTCAATACTTGCATTGCTCTCGCCCTTTGCGCCATTGGCGCAACGAGTCATCTAGTAAATATAAAAGAGGTAGATCAAATATATTACTCAATCACAATCTGAACATAATCTCATAATCCATCGGATCCCAGCAAACTCATCATAGCAACAGCATAAGGATTACATATGTGCCTCGATCATGTAGGGCAGCTCACGAGGACTAATTAGTGAAGCACAAGAACGGGAGGAGAACATCACATAGCTATTGGTCATGGACTCATGGTCCAAGGGAGACTACTCACAACTCATCCGGGAGGCGTCCATGGTGGTGGAGAGGCTCCCGGTGGTGATCCTCCCCTCCGGCAGGGTGCCGGGAAGAGTTCTCCTGGTGCTCCCGATCTTGGAAGCAGCGGCGGCGGCGGAACAGAGATAAGATCGCGAAAAAGAGTTCCCGTCCCGAGGGTTTCGAAGGACACTCTAAATATATGCCAAAGGGGGGCACCAGACGGGGCTCGGGGGGCCCGGGCGCCCCCCACGGTGCGGCCCAGGGGGGGGGGGCGCGCCGCCAGGGCGCCTGGAGCCCTGGTGGCCCCCCCGGCTGTCCTTCGGGCGCAAGGTAGGTTCTGGAACACTGATTTTTAATATATTTTTTCTGGATTTTTCTTGGCAGTTCTCGTAATGTGAAAACCTAAAATACAAAAACAGCCGAAAACAGAAACTGGCACTGGGGTGCACTGGATTAGTAGGTTAGTCCAAATATGATCAAAGGTGTATGGAAGTGTATAAACCAAAAGTGGCATGGAGCAAGCAGAAATTATAGATACGTTTTGGACGTATCAACACCCCCAAGCTTAATTCCTGCTCGTCCTCGAGTAGGTAAATGATAACAAGAATAATTTCTGTGGTGACATGCTATTAACCATATAGGACTTATTCATAGTCATATGACAAAAGCTTACTGAGACAATGATTCTATAGTAATTAAGTTGCCTCATGAGAAAATCACAAATGACTGAAAGTTTTACAACATGAAACTGAAACATCAAAAAGATTTGCAATGAACATGATGTGCAAATATGATAAAGTGATATCTAGCTTGCCCCCTTTAGTGAAGCAAAACATAAATGCAGGGGCACCTCCAAGGTTTAAGTGATGACTAGATACAATGATTTCAGAAATAACGATATCACAATCATGCAAAAGACAATGCTACTTTGGGACAATGCACATTACACTCAGAATGACAATCATGCTCTCAGTAGTTGGTGCTTGAAGAAAGAAGGTGGAGACTCAACATAAAAGTAAAAGGATGGTCATGTGCTAGAGCTTTTTTTTTTTGAAAACATAGAAGCAATTTTGTCAACGGTAGTAGTACTTCATATGTGTCATGCATAAGACATCCTATAAGTTGCAAGCCTCATGCATCGAATACCAATAGTGCTCGCACCTTGTCCTAATTAGCTCGGATTTCCATGGGTTATCATTGCATTACATATGTTTCAACCAAGTGTCACAAAGGGGTACCTCTATGCCACCTGTACAAAGGTCCAAGGAGATAAATCGCATTTGATTTCTCGTTTTTGATAAATCTCAACTTGAGGACATCCATACCGGGACAACATAGAAAATAGATAATGGACTCCTCTTTAATGCATAAGCATATTCTCATAAGAGATTGAGGATTAATGTCCAAGCTAAAACTTCCACCATGATACATGGCTTTGGTTGGCGGCCCAATGTTCTTCTCTAACAATATGCATACTCAACCATTCAACCCATGGCAAATCACCCTTACTTCAGACAAGACGAACATGCATAGCAACTCACATGATATTCAACAATAGTGTGACAGTTGATGGCGTCCCCAGAAACATGGTTACCGCTCAGCAAGCAACTTATAAGAAATAAGATACATAAGTGACATATTCTTTACCACAATAGTTTTTAAGCTACTTTCCCATGAGCTATGTATTGCAAAGTTAGTCCGCTTAGTACAGGTGGAGGTTAGCAAAAGACTGGGAGCGACCAACTAAGAGAGCAATGACGGTCATAATCATGCAGAGCGACAAAGCAACATTGAATCAGGCATGGAAGTTATATCGCTACTCAGAAATAAAAGATCATCAAGGCTTGGCAGACTTTCTTTACAGTCTTTAATATGCGTGAGCATACGCCAAGTCAATCAAAATAAATTCTTGAAGGAAGATATTACTAAACCATACCACATCATTGGCAAACAAATCATGTTGGTACTCCAATAACACATTAGGAATCCCCCAGCTATTTGAGACTAACCACGAGAAAACATGAATTACTAAGCACCATTATGCAAGTAGCATCTTTATCATTGACATATCAAGCAATGCAGCGGAAGCAAACTCTCTAAATAAGATGAGCATGGTAATTAAAGAGAGTTCAAGCAACCAACTAAACAAAAGCTCTTTGAAAAGATAAGCATGAATACTAAGAGCAGAGCATGATAGTAGCTATTAAAAGACAAAGAACACACACAGCAAGGATAGACATGAAAATTCTATGTTATGTTCTAGGTAGAAGTGGAGCGTGTTTCTCTCCCACATAAAGAACGCTGAGTTCCGACTCGTTATGAAAAACTAAAAGGAAACTAAAAGCAAGACGCTCCAAGCATAGCACATAACACATGAAGTGATTAAAATATAGTGGAACGAAAGACGAACTGATAATGTTGATGGAGAAGGGGATGCACGGGGGCATCCCCAAGCTTAGACGCTTGAGTCTCCTTGAATATTTCTTGGGGGTGCACGGGGGCATCCCCAAGCTTGAGCGCTTGACACTCCTGAATCTTTTTATCATCTTCCCTCGCACACTTGAAAACTCCCTTCATACATAACTCATCATAATCTGATTAGCGAGGTTAGTACCCTTAATAAAATAATTGCACCTTGCTGGAAATAAAGATATTCTTGAAGTTCTACTATTTCTCAAGATTGCCAAAAGGTTTTTGCAAAGGAAAAGCAAGCTCTTGATTTGCAAAATGAAGGAAAGGCAAAACAGGACAGAATCTGTGAAAAACAGAACAGCAGGTAGTAATTGATTTGTTCGGGGCACTTCTGCAACTCAAATCAAAAAACTCAGAACAGACGCACGAAAGACAATTATATAGAGAACGTTGTCGAAAATATTCAGACCAAAAAGATGAACTGGTGATTTTATACGAATTTTTCTATCCAAGGACAGAATCTGTTTCCTGGACAGCACCTCACAACTTTTGAACTTTCTAGCAATCAGATGCTATACTTGGCACAAATATGAAAAGCAAAGATACAATGATGATGCTACTGTAGTAAACAACATCAAGACCACTAAAAACTGAAAGAACAAACTGAAAGCAAAGGTAACAAGGGTTGTCTCCCTAGAGCTCTTTCTTTATAGCCATAAAGATAGGCTTAAGACTTTAATGATGCTCTCGTAGGAATAAGAGTTGAAGAACAAAAGAGAGCAGCAAGAAGCAAATACCAAATACATTTAAGCCTAATATGCTTCCTATGCATGGGAATATTGCAAGAAAATAAATTATTGAAGCATAAAGCAACTAGCATAGGAAGGCAAAACAAGCATAACTTCAAAACCTTCAACATAAAGAGAGGGAACTTAATATTATTGAAATATCTATAAGCATATGTTCCCTTCTCATAATAATTTTCAGTGGGATCACGAATAAACTCAACAATATAAGCATCACATAAAGCATTGTTACCATGATCCACATGCAAAAAGGTACTCTTACTCTCCACATAAGCATCATGAAGAGGATAAAACTTAGTATAAAAGAGAGACATAAGCTCTTGCCAATCAAGCAAGTGCGAGTTATCGAGAAGCTTATACCAATCTGAAGCTTTATCTATAAGTGATACGGCGAACAATTTCCTCATGACAAACTCCCTTGATACACCTGCAAGCTTAAATAATGAACATAATCGTGACAGATATAGCAAGTGTTCACCGGGATGTCTGTCTCCTGCATAACGATTAGCCAAAACATAATCGATAATACCAGCTGGTATTTTATAGGGCACAATTTCAGTAGGGGGAGGAGCAACCACCACAGGTGTGGGGCGTCTTCCCGCAAGCAACGATCCAATAGCAAGGTTGTCCATAAGCATAAATAGTGAAAAGACATAGAGAAAACTGAAAGGTAAACTAACAAGACTAAAAGCAAAGGTAAAAGATAGCGTGCAACTCCCCTATCCTGAAGAGTGGAGTCCCCGACAACGGCGCCAGAAAAACTCCTTGATGGGCCTCTAACCCCTCGTTGGTTACCCCAAGTGGAAGGTGTGAGATGCAGTGTTGTGGAAGTTTTTCCCTTAGCAAAGATGCCAAGGATCGAATCCCAGAGACTCCTAGGTTCAACAAGTAGGTGTCAACTGCTAACGGCGCCAGATATTAGCAATCAACGTGGACCTGCACACAGATACAAATAACTTTGCTCCCAACGAGTACAGAGAGGTTGTCAATCCCTACGGCCTTGTAGTTCACAAAGGATTAAACGCAAATGATAGTAGTGATAGATAATGTTTGCAATAGTAAATAATAGCGAAAAGTAAATAGCGGATGTGATCAATGATGGTAATATGGACCGGAGTCTCATGATGTTCACTAGTGATGTCTCTCTCCCAAAAGACGATAAAACAGCTATGTGAGGTGAACGAATTACAGCTGGGCAATTGACAGGACCACGAACGCAAACCAATGCTGACTACATTGCAAGAAAGGTTGAGGTTCAAAGCATGGGCGGTACGCCAAAGTAAGTAGACCGAAATCCATCAATATCTACTACTAATCATCCACCTTGAGATATCTATCCAGAACATCTCGCTGGTATTAAGTTGCGAGCCCCACCCATAGTGTAAACTCAATGCAACAGACAACTGCATTAAAAGAACTTTGCGTAAAGTAAACAATCCTTGCACCCGCGGGCACAAGCACCATTGTTTTCCCCCTTGTGGCAACAACACATCCCCTAGACTCATGTTTCTGTCACTCAAACTAGTCATCGAGGGGCATGAACCCACAATCGAGCATACCGTTCCCTCTTGGAGTCACTACGTATTACTTGGCCAAAGCAATAAATAACAACGGAGAACATGCAAGAATTACTTATGAACATAAATATAAAAGAGGTAGATCAAATATATTACTCAATCACAATCTGAACATAATCTCATAATCCATCGGATCCCAGCAAACTCATCATAGCAACAGCATAAGGATTACATATGTGCCTCGATCATGTAGGGCAGCTCACGAGGACTAATTAGTGAAGCACAAGAACGGGAGGAGAACATCACATAGCTACTGGTCATGGACTCATGGTCCAAGGGAGACTACTCACGACTCATCCGGGAGGCGTCCATGGTGGTGGAGAGGCTCCCAGTGGTGATCCTCCCCTCCGGCAGGGTGCTGGGAAGAGTTCTCCTGGTGCTCCCGATCTTGGAAGCGGCGGCGGCGGCGGAACAGAGATGAGATTGCGAAAAAGAGTTCCCATCCCGAGGGTTTCGAAGGACGCTCTAAATATATGCCAAAGGGGGGCACCAGACGGGGCTCGGGGGGCCCAGGCGCCCCCCCCCCCCCGGCGCGACTCAGGGGGGGGGGGGCGCCAGGGCGCCTGGAGCCCTGGTGGCCCCCCCGGCTGTCCTTCGGGCGCAAGGTAGGTTCTGGAACGCTGATTTTTTATATAATTTTTCTGGATTTTGCCTGGCAGTTCTCGTAATGTGAAAACCTGAAATACAAAAACAGCCGAAAACAGAAACTGGCACTGGGGTGCACTGGATTAGTAGGTTAGTCCAAATATGATCAAAAGTGTATGGAAGTGTATAAATATCATAGCAATATCACCCAAAAGTGGCATGGAGCAAGCAGAAATTATAGATACGTTTTGGACGTATCAGGGCCTCAGTGAGTAGTAGCCCCTAGACGAAGAAGAATAACTGGGATAGAGGCTGGATGGGGTCACGGCGGAGGGTTTGCTCGAGCAGTCCCGGGTTCACTCTCACCCTTGTCCGGTAAAGCGGTCTATTTACGGTGGAGGATGGGGCAATCTGGGCTTGAGTTGGGTCGTGCTAGTTTGTATGGTACCCATCTACGGTCCAGTATAACCAAACATGTTTACGAGAATCGGGTAACAATGTAATTGAATGATGGGTACAAAAAGTTTGAACCAAACACGTTCCAAATGTTCTTGTGTGTGAGACACAAAGAGGCGAGCACAAGTAGACAATAGCACCCAAGAAACGAAGGAACTTAAATATTTACCCAACATTTTAAAAACATAGGAACAGAAAAAGATATACTGAAACATCAACATGCTAGATTGTACCAAAAACCAAAAACATCATTTGTTGAGGAGAATCATTTGGATACCTCATAGGAAATGAGCAAATAAAGGTACTAGTGCTTGAATTGCAAGAAAAAGACAAAAGGTACTCCCTCCGTTCCAAAATAGATGACTTAACTTTGTACTAACATTAGTACAAAGTTGAGTCATCTATTTTGGAACGGAGGGAGTATATTGTAAATTTCAAATGATTTTTCTAACGAGCTACCGAAGTATCCTGGCCACCTCCCTCATCGCTGATGGAACCAATGTGGGAGGCGGCCCTGCCTCTCCTTCCTTCACATAGACACGCCATCGGAGGTGGTCGGGTTCGGTTGGCCTGAAAGTGGATTAGGGGGAGAAGCTGCGTGAAAAAGAGCCGTCTAAGGATGATGAAGCGGAAGTGCGGCTAAACAAAATATGAAATACACAGAGAGGAATTTCCCAGCCCGGGAATGGTAATGCATGGGACACATGAGTACACATGGTCATCCTTCACTACAAATCATGATGACCCTCAAACGTGCGGGTTGGGAAGGCCAAAGGGAAGTGAAGGAAAGTTAGGGAGTCAACTCAAAACTTGCTTGACCCTCTACGAATTTGGTGGGCCAGACTGGCAGCACCGAGATGAGGTCGCATTTCGTTCTGTTTCCAGCGGTGTATTCGTAACTGGCAAGGCCAAAAAAGGAAACGACGTACTATCTATATTACTATTAAACAAGCGAACTTTATCTTTCTTAAGGCCACCCCACAAGCGTACCCAGCCTGATAACTATCGTCAGATTATCCCACCAAATCACATCTAACAGTCAAGATTAATCTAATCTGATATATTGATTGTATCTAGCAATTAACAACGGCAGACGATTACTCTGCCAAATAGGTGTTCCGTGAAAAACGTAATCCGCTCTTCTAGGAGCAATCAACCCCCCATAGTTCTCTTCTCCCTGGCCTTCCTTCCATGTCCTCACACCCTCCTTAGGGTTGGATCGTGATACGTCCAAAACGTATCTATAATTTCTGCTTGCTCCATGCCTCTTTTGTGTGATATTGCTATGATATTTATGCACTTCCATACACTTTTGATCATATTTGGACTAACCTATTAACTCAGTGCACCACAGTGCCAGTTCCTGTTTTCTGCTGTTTTTCTATTTCAGGTTTCCCCCATATTAAAAGTGCTCCAAAAATTCCGGGAAAAATGCAGGAAAAATCAGCATACAGGAAGCTTCGAGAAAAACCAAAGTGGGGCCAGAGGGGAGCCAGGGGTGGCCCAGGCGGCCACCCAGCGCGGCCCCACCCCTGGCCGCGCCAGGGGGGCGCCTGGGGCCCCCTCTCCGCCTCTGGTGACCCCCCTTCGCATATATATTCCTCGGGTCCCGAAACACTCGAGGACGGAACCCTTTTTCGCGATCTCGCCTCTGTTCCGCCGCCGCAGCGCTTCCAAGATCGGGAGCATCAGGAGAACTCTTCCCGGCACCCTGCCGGAGGGGAGAACCACCACCGGGAGATTCTCCACCACCATGGACGCTTCCCGGATGAGTTGTGAGTAGTCCCCCTTGGACCATGGGTCCATGACCAGTAGCTATGTGATGTTCTCCTCCCCTCTTTGTTCTTCATGGTTTAGACCTCGTGAGCTGCCCTACATGATCGAGGCACATATGTAATCTTTATGCTGTTGCTCTGCTGAGTTTGCTGGGATCCGATGGATTATGAGATTATGTTCAGATTGTGTTTGAGTAATATATTTGATTCACCTCTTTTATATTTATGTTCTTGAGTAATTCTAGCATGTTCTCCGTTGCTGTTTATTGCTTTGGCCAAGTAGTAGGTAGTAACTCCAAGAGGGAGCGTTATGCTTGATTGTGGGTTCATGCCCCCTGATGACTAGCTTGAGTGACAGAAACATGAGTCTAGGGGATGTGCTGTTGCCACAAGGGGGAAAACAACGGTGCTTGTACTTGCGGGTGCAAGGATTGTTTACTTTACGCAAAGTTCTTTTAATGCAGTTGTCTGTTGCTTTGAGTTTACACTTTGGGTGGGACTCGCAACTTAATACTAGCGAGATGTTCTGGATAGATATCTCAAGGTGGATGATTAGTAGTAGATGCAGATGGATTTCGGTCTACTTGCCTTGGCGTACCGCCCATGCTTTTGAGCCTCTACCTTTCTTTGCAGCATAGTTAGCATTGGTTTGCGCACATAATCCTGTCAATTGCCCAGCTGTAATTTGTTTACCTCGCTTAGCTGTTTTATCGTCTTTTGGGAGAGAGACATCACTAGTGAACATCATGGGACCCCGGTCCATATTTACCACCGCTGATCACACCTTATATTTACTTCCTGTTTTTATTCCCTAGTTGCAGTCATATCTATCATTATTACCTCTTGTGTTTGATCATATGTAAACAACAAGGCCGGAGGGATTGACAACCTCTCTGTACTCGTTGGGAGCAAAGTTATTTGTATCTGTGTGCAGGTCCTGTCAACCGCTAAGTTTCTGGCACCGTTGACACCTTCTTGTCGACCCTCGGAGTCTCACGGGATTCGATCCTTGGTACCTTTGCCAAGGGAAATTTGCTGCTACGCTACATCTCAACCTTCCACTTGGGGTAACCAACGAGGGGCGAGAAGCCATCAAGCAAAGTTTCTGGCGCCGTTGCCGGGGACTCCACTCTTCAAGATAGGGGAGTTGCACGCTATCTTTTATCTTTGCTTTTTAGTCTTGTTAGTTTACCTTTCAGTTTTTGCTTTAGTGTCGCTTACCAAAAATCACAAAAATAGTTATTTTGCTTGTTGCTGCTATGGGTTCCACGGAGAACACCAAGTTGTGTGACTTCACTAGTCATAACAACAATGACTTTATCTGCACGCCTATTGCTACACCTGCCACTTTAGCACCTTCTTATGAAATTAAACCTTCTTTACTGAACCTAGTTATGAAAGATCAATTCTCCGGTGCTGGAGATGATGCTGCTTTGCACTTAAATAATTTTGTTGAGCTTGTGATATGCAAAAGTACAAAGAAGTATATGGTGATATTGTTAAGCTTAAGCTTTTTCCTTTCTCCTTGAGAGGAGGAGCTAAAATCTGGTTTCAATCCTTGCCTAGGAATAGTATAGATTCTTGGGACAAGTGCAAGGATGCCTTTATTGGGAAGTACTATCCCCGTGCTAAAATTATCCAACTAAGGAGTAACATAATGAATTTTAAACAATTGTATAATGAACACGTTGCCCAAGCGTGGGAACGCATGAAATCTCTTGTCAAGAACTGCCCTACTCATGGTTTGACTACTTGGATGGTTATCCAAACTTTTTATGCAGGCTTGAACTTTACCTCGCGGAACTTGTTAGATTCGGCCGCGGGAGGAACCTTTATGTCAACTACACTTGGTGCTGCCACGAAGCTTCTCGACGAGATGATGACCAATTATTCCCAATGGCACACCGAACGCGCTCCAACAGGTAGGAAGGTAAACTCTGTCGAGGAGATTTCCTCCCTAAATGAAAAAGTTGACTTGATCATGTCTCTACTTTCCAAGCAATATCCTATTGATCCTCATGATGTTCCTTTAAATTCTTTGATTGCTCAAGATCAAGTAGATGTGAACTTTATCTCTAGAAACAATTTCAATAACAATGCTTATAGGAGTAATTTTGGTAGCAACCCTAGACCGTTCCCCTCTAATTCCTATGGGAACAACAATGCTTATCCTAGCACCAAGAACTCCACTTCTGAACTAGAGATTATGCTTAAAGACTTCATCACTACCCAAAAGGCCTTCAATAAGAGTGTAGAAGAAAAACTAGACAAACTAGATAATCTCTCTTCGAAGGTAGACAATTTAGCCCATGAGGTAGAGTTGCTTAAAATTAGAACTTCTCCTCTTGAGGAGAGGAAGACCACTCCTATGAATGCTATTCAAGTGCAAATTAATGAAAACATTAGGATGATGGCTAAACTTAAAAAGAGATGGGCTAGAGAAAAGGAGGAAGAAGATAGAATTAAGAGCCTTCCTACCCACCACACTGTTGCTACTATCCAAGTTGTTGAGGAATTCCAAACTCTTAGCACCCAATGCACTCCTAGTCCCATTGGACCTATTAATGGTGATGCTATGACCTCAACCGTAGAAGAAGAAACTCCTATAACCATAGAAGCTACCAAACAAGTGAGCCTAAAGGACACCACTACCACTTTACTTGATAGTAGTGACCTTGATTTTGATAATTGCACCCTTTCTGAAGTTATTAGTTTTCTTCACAAGATGTCTAGAGATCCCCACACTAGCACACTTAACCTTGCCTTCACAGAGCATATCACTAATGCTCTCATCAAAGCTAGGGAGGAGAAGCTTAGGGTAGAAGCCTCCATACCTAGAAAGCTAGAAGATGGTTGGGATCCTATGATTAAAATTAAGTTGAATAACTTCTCTTGCTATGCTTTATGTGATGTTGGAGCTAGTACCTCCGTTATGCCCAAAAGAATGTATGATATGCTTAAATTGAAACCTTTTGATCCTTGTTCTTTTGGTGTTCGTCTTGTTGATTTTTCCATAAAGAAACCTTTGGGGAAGATCGACGATGTTCTTATCATTGTCAATGACAATTATGTTCCCGTTGATTTTACTATTATGGATATTGAATGTGAACCTTCTTGCCCAATTATTTTGGGACGTCCTTTTCTTCGCACCGTTGGTGCTATCATTGACATGAAAGAGGGGAATATAAAATTCCAATTCCCTCTCAAGAAAGGGATGGAACACTTCCCTAGAAAGAAGATTAAGTTGCCTTTTGAGTCCGTTACACGGGCTAGCTATTCTCTTACTCTTGATAAAACTTGATCTTCTCCTTTTTGCATCATGCCTAGCTTAAAGGCATAAAAGAAAGCGCTTTTGGGAGGCAGCCCACAACGAATAAGGTTTTATTTTGCTTTTGTTGTGTCTTGATGTTTGTTACTACAGTAGCATCATCATTGTATCTTTTCTTTTCAGCTTTGTGCCAAGTTTAGCCTCCGATTGCAAGAAAGTTCAAAAGTTGTGACGTGCTGTCCAGAAAACAGATTCTGTCCTTGGACAGAATAATTCGTATAAAATCACCAGATCATCTTTTTGATCTGAATTTTTTGACAGCATGCTCTATACAATTGGCTTTTGAGCGTCTGTTCTGAGTTTTTTGATTTGAGTTGCAGAAGTGCCCCGAAAAAATTGTTTACTACCTGCTGGTCTGTTTTTCACAGATTCTGTCCTGTTTTGCCTTTTCTTCGTTTTGCAAACCTTGAGCTTGCTTTTTCTTTGCAAAAACCTTTTGGCAATCTTGAGAAACAGTAGCTCTTCAAGATTATCTTTATTTCCAGTAGGGAAAAATTATTTTATTGTGGGTACTAACCTCGCTAATCAGATTGTGATGAGTTATGTATGAAGGGAGTTTTCAAGTGTGCGAGGGAAGGTGATAAAAGAAGATTCAGGAGGGTCAAACGCTCAAGCTTGGGGATGCCCCCGTGCACCCCCAAGAAATATTCAAGAAGACTCAAGCGTCTAAGCTTGGGGATGCCCCCGTGCATCCCCTTCTCCATCAACAATTATCAGTTCGTCTTTCGTTCCACTATATTTTAATCACTTCATGCGTTATGTGCTATGCTTGGAGCGTCTTGCTCTTAGTTTCCTTTTTAGTTTTCTTTAGCTTTGCTTGCTGTTCATAACAAGTTAGAACCCAACTTTCTTTGTGTGGGAGAGAAACACGCTCCACTTCAACCTAGAACACAACATAGGATTTTCATGCTTATCTTTGCTGTGTGTGTTCTTTGTCTTTCCATAGCTGCTGTCATGTTTAGCTCTTAGTTTTCATGCTTTTCTTTTAAAGAGCTTTTGTTTAGTTGGTTGCTAAACTCTCTTGAGTTTTCATGTTTATCTTGTTAAGAGAGTTTGCCTGTTGCACTGAGTTGTGTATCTTAACCTAAAGTAGGTAATTGAGGTTGCTATTTAATTTTAGTAGTAACTTGCAATAGTTTTTGAGGTATTGCCATGAGTAATGTCTGAACTTTTGGTGTCAAGAGCTTTAGCCTATTAGTGATAGATGTCGTATTTTGGGCAATCCGTGTTTATTTTCAAAAACCTACAAAATAGTTGAGAACTTTAGCTACTAAATGGATCACTAATCTTTGGAGGGATCGAATATTAGAGTACACTCACGTACCATGAGCCGAGGATGCGCAAGGATAACCAAACCCCCATACACTCCTCCTCGGGGTACTTGTCTCTTTGTGAACCTCCTAATTAGATTGAGAGTTACCGATAATAAGTGCATGAGTTCTTCGGACTAATGTGAGTATTCGAAGGTTGACACTTCCACCTAGCCATATTTTTCTAGCCTCTTCGGTACCGTGCATTGCCCTTTCTCACCTCGAGAGTTGGCGCATACTCCGCCGGTGCATCCAAATCCTTGGCACGATACGCTCTGTCATCATAAGCCTCATTATATCCTTCCTCAAAACAGCCACCATACCTACCTATCAAGGCATTTCCATAGCCTTTCCGAGATACATTGCCATGCAACATCCATCTTCTCATGACTTGATCTTCATGTCATACATGCTTTTTGCTTGATCGATGAGCCGCATGCTAGTTGGGCCTTGCCCTACTCATTGCTACATGACGCGCTAGTATCATTGCATATCCTGCTACACCGGCAGAGGCATACATTTGCATACATCATGATAGTTTCATTTTCTTTATGTTGAGTACTTTTGTAAAGTGTGAAAGATCTTCTATACTTCTTGTAATTTGTAGAGTGTTGCCCCTAAAGTGAGGAAAAGATCCCAAAGAGGACAAATCAAAAGATCCCAAAGAGGACAAAATCAAAAGATCCCAAAGAGGACAAATGAGAGATAAATAGAAAGAGTCATTGAGGCCACAAAAAATAAAAATAAAAATAGAAAAAAGAGAAAAAGAAATAAAAAGAGAGAAGGGGGCACACTACTATTCTTTTTGAGAGATCCACACTCATACTCCATCTTATACCTTGTACTCCATAGAGATTATCATTTATGCATATAGCTATGTGGGGACCTTCACACTATAGAACTTGGCTTGTATATTCCAATGATGAGCCTCCTCAAAAGAGCTCTAGGTCTTCTTGAGCAAGCAAGTTGGATGCACCCCCACTAGTTCCATTGGAGAGCTTACCTTAGCTCATATGTGCATCCGTTGCATGGCAATCCCTACTCCTCACGTCATATCTATCATTTGGCTTTCTCTCGCCGATGATTGTCCTCATTGATGTGAGCCTTTCACACCTTTTTTGTCTTCCCCCTTCATCATTTTTCTCTTTTTGCCATCCTAAGTGTCGACTTTCTTGCTTACGCTCATCCATTGCGTGAGTGCTCAAAATATCGAAAGGGAGTGGATCATTTTGACTTGTACCTGGCTGTTAGTCTGGGGATTGATACATCCAAAACGTATCTATAATTTCTGCTTGCTCCATGCCACTTTTGGGTGATATTGCTATGATATTTGTACACTTCCATACACTTTTGATCATATTTGGACTAACCTACTAATCCAGTGCACCCCAGTGCCAGTTTCTGTTTTCGGCTGTTTTTGTATTTCAGGTTTTCACATTACGAGAACTGCCAGGAAAAATCCAGAAAAATTATATAAAAAATCAGCGTTCCAGAACCTACCTTGCGCCCGAAGGACAGCCGGGGGGGGGGGGGGCACCAGGGCTCCAGGCGCCCTGGCGGCGCGCCCCCCTGGGCCGCGCCGGGGGGGCGCCTGCGCCCCCCGAGCCCCGTCTGGTGCCCCCCTTTGGCATATATTTAGAGCGTCCTTCGAAACCCTCGGGACGGGAACTCTTTTTCGCGATCTCATCTCTGTTCCGTCGCCGCCGCCGCTTTCAAGATCGGGAGCACCCGGAGAATCTTCCCGGCACCCTGCCGGAGGGGAGGATCATCATCGGGAGCCTCTCCACCACCATGGACGCCTCCCGAATGAGTTGTGAGTAGTCTCCCTTGGACCATGAGTCCTTGACCAGTAGCTATGTGATGTTCTCCTCCCGTTCTTGTGCTTCACTAATTAGTCCTCGTGAGCTGCCCTACATGATCGAGGCACATATGTAATCCTTATGCTGTTGCTATGATGAGTTTGCTGGGATCCGATGGATTATGAGATTATGTTCAGATTGTGATTGAGTAATATATTTGATCTACCTCTTTTATATTTATGTTCATAAGTAATTCTTGCATGTTCTCCGTTGTTATTTATTGCTTTGGCCAAGTAATACGTAGTGACTCCAAGAGGGAACGTTATGCTCGATTGTGGGTTCATGCCCCTCGATGACTAGTTTGAGTGACAGAAACATGAGTCTAGGGGATGTGATGTTGCCACAAGGGGGAAAACAACGGTGCTTGTGCCCGCGGGTGCAAGGATTGTTTACTTTACGCAAAGTTCTTTTAATGCAGTTGTCTGTTGCTTTGAGTTTACACTATGGGTGTGACTCGCAACTTAATACCAGCGAGATGTTCTGGATAGATATCTCAAGGTGGATGATTAGTAGTAGATATTGATGGATTTCGGTCTACTTACTTTGGCGTACCGCCCATGCTTTGAACCTCAACCTTTCTTGCAATGTAGTCAGCATTGGTTTGCGTTCGTGGTCCTGTCAATTGCCCAGCAGTAATTCGTTTACCTCATATAGCTGTTTTATCGTCTTTTGGGAGAGAGACATCACTAGTGAACATCATGAGACTCCGGTCCATATTACCATCATTGATCACATCCGCTATTTACTTTTCGCTATTATTTACTATTGCAAACATTATCTATCACTACTATCATTTGCGTTTAATCCTTTGTGAACTACAAGGCCGGAGGGATTGACAACCTCTCAGTACTCGTTGGGAGCAAAGTTATTTGTATCTGTGTGCAGGTCCACGTTGATTGCTAATTTCTGGCGCCGTTAGCAGTTGACACCTACTTGTTGAACCTAGGAGTCTCCGGGGATTCGATCCTTGGCATCTTTGCTAAGGGAAAAACTTCCACAACACTGCATCTCACACCTTCCACTTGGGGTAACCAACAAGGGGTTAGAGGCCCATCAAGGAGTTTTTCTGGCGCCGTTGCCGGGGACTCCACTCTTCAGGATAGGGGAGTTGCACGCTATCTTTTACCTTTGCTTTTTAGTCTTGTTAGTTTACCTTTCAGTTTTCTCTATGTCTTTTCACTATTTATGCTTATGGACAACCTTGCTATTGGATCGTTGCTTGCGGGAAGACGCCCCACACCTGTGGTGGTTGGTCCTCCCCCTACTGAAATTGTGCCCTATAAAATACCAGCTGGTATTATCGATTATGTTTTGGCTAATCGTTATGCAGGAGACAGACATCCCGGTGAACACTTGCTATATCTGTCACGATTATGTTCATTATTTAAGCTTGCAGGTGCATCAAGGGAGTTTGTCATGAGGAAATTGTTCGCCGTATCACTTATAGATAAAGCTTCAGATTGGTATAAGCTTCTCGATAACTCGCACTTGCTTGATTGGCAAGAGCTTATGTCTCTCTTTTATACTAAGTTTTATCCTCTTCATGATACTTATGTGGAGAGTAAGAGTACCTTTTTGCATGTGGATCATGGTAACAATGCTTTATGTGATGCTTATATTGTTGAGTTTATTCGTGATCCCACTGAAAATTATTATGAGAAGGGAACATATGCTTATAGATATTTCAATAATATTAAGTTCCCTCTCTTTATGTTGAAGGTTTTGAAGTTATGCTTGTTTTGCCTTCCTATGCTAGTTGCTTTATGCTTCAATAATTTATTTTCTTGCAATATTCCCATGCATAGGAAGCATGTTAGGCTTAAATGTGTTTGGTATTTGCTTCTTGCTGCTCTCTTTTGTTCTTCAACTCTTATTCCTACGAGAGCATCATTAAAGTCTTAAGCCTATCTTTATGGCTATAAAGAAAGAGCTCTAGGGAGACAATCCTTGTTACCTTTGCTTTCAGTTTGTTCTTTCAGTTTTTAGTGGTCTTGATGTTGTTTACTACAGTAGCATCATCATTGTATCTTTGCTTTTCATATTTGTGCCAAGTATAGCCTCTGATTGCTAGAAAGTTCAAAAGTTGTGAGGTGCTGTCCAGGAAACAGATTCTGTCCTTGGATAGAAAAATTCGTATAAAATCACCAGATCATCTTTTTGGTCTGAATTTTTTTCGACAGCGTTCTCTATATAATTGTCTTTCGTGCATCTGTACTGAGTTTTTTGATTTGAGTTGCAGAAGTGCCCCGAACAAATCATTTACTACCTGCTGTTCTGTTTTTCACAGATTCTGTCCTGTTTTACCTTTCCTTCATTTTGCAAACCAAGAGCTTGCTTTTTCTTTGCAAAAACCTTTTGGCAATCTTGAGAAACAGTAGACCTTCAAGAATATCTTTATTTCCAGCAAGGAACAATTATTTTATTAAGGGTACTAACCTCGCTAATCAGTTTATAATGAGTTATGTATGAAGGGAGTTTTCAAGTGTGCGAGGGAAGATGATAAAAAGATTCAGGAGTGTCAAGCGCTCAAGCTTGGGGATGCCCCCGTGCACCCCCAAGAAATATTCAAGGAGACTCAAGCGTCTAAGCTTGGGGATGCCCCCGTGCATCCCCTTCTCCATCAACATTATCAGTTCGTCTTTCGTTCCGCTATATTTTTATCACTTCATGTGTTATGTGCTATGCTGGGAGCGTCTTGCTTTTAGTTTTCTTTTTAGTTTTTCATAACGAGTCAGAACTCAGCTTTCTTTATGTGGGAGAGAAACACGCTCCACTTCTACCTAGAACATAACATAGAATTTTCATGTCTATCTTTGCTGTGTGTGTTCTTTGTCTTTTAATAGCTACTATCATGCTCTGCTCTTAGTATTCATGCTTATCTTTTCAAAGAGCTTTTGTTTAGTTGGTTGCTTGAACTCTCTTTAAATTATCATGCTTATCTTATTAAGAGAGTTTGCTTCCGTTGCATTGGTTGATATGTCTATGATAAAGATGCTACTTGCATAATGGTGCTTAGTAATTCATGTTTTCTTGTGGTTAGTCTCAAATAGCTGGGGGATTCCCAATGTGTTATTGGAGTACCAACTTGATTTGTTTGCCTATGATGTGGTATGGTTTAGTAATATCTTCCTTCGAGAATTTATTTTGATTGACTTGGCGTATGCTCACGCATATTTAAGACTATAAAGAAAGTCTGTCAAGCCTTGATGATCTTTTATTTCTGAGTAGCGATATAACTACCATGCCTGATTCAATGTTGCTTTGTCGCTCTGCATGATTATGACCGTCATTGCTCTCTTAGTTGGTCGCTCCCAGTCTTTTTCTAACCTCCACCTGTACTAAGCGGACTAACTTTGCAATACATAGCTCATGGGAAAGTAGCTTAAAAACTATTGTGGTAAAGAATATGTTACTTATGTATCTTATTTCTTATAAGTTGCTTGCTGAGCGGTAACCATGTTTCTGGGGACGCCATCAACTGTCACACTATTGTTGAATATCATGTGAGTTGCTATGCATGTTCGTCTTGTCTGAAGTAAGGGTGATTTGCCATGGGTTGAATGGTTGAGTATGCATATTGTTAGAGAAGAACATTGGGCCACCAACCAAAGCCATGTATCATGGTGGAAGTTTTAGCTTGGACATTAATCCTCAATCTCTTATGAGAATATGCTTATGCATTAAAGAGGAGTCCATTATCTATTTTCTATGTTGTCCCGGTATGGATGTCCTCAAGTTGAGATCTATCAAAAACGAGAAATCAAATGCGATTTATCTCCTTGGACCTTTGTACAGGTGGCATAGAGGTACCCCTTTGTGACACTTGGTTGAAACATATGTAATGCAATGATAACCCATGGAAATCCGAGCTAATTAGGACAAGATGCGAGCACTATTGGTATTCGATGCATGAGGCTTGCAACTTATAGGATGTCTTATGCATGACACATATGAAGTAGTACTACCGTTGACAAAATTGCTTCTATGTTTTCAAAAAAAAAAGCTCTAGCACATAACCATTCTTTTACTTTTATGTTGAGTCTTTCTTCAAGCACCAACTACTGAGAGCATGATTGTCATTCTGAGTGTAATGTGCATTGTTCCAAAGTAGCATTGTCTTTTGCATGATTGTGATATCGTTTATTTTGAAATCATTGTATCTAGTCATCACTTGAACCTTGGAGGTGCCCCTGCATTTATGTTTTGCTTCACTAAAGGGGGCAAGCTAGATATCACTTTATCATATTTGCACATCATGTTCATTGCAAATCTTTTTGATGTTTCAGTTTCATATTGTAAAACTTTCAGTCCTTTGTGATTTTCTCATGAGGCAACTTAATTACTATAGAATCATTGTCTCAGTAAGCTTTTGTCATATGACTATAAAAAGTCCTATATGGTTAATAGCATGTCACCACAGAAATTATTCTTGTTATCATTTACCTACTCGAGGACGAGCAGGAATTAAGCTTGGGGATGTTGATACGTCCAAAACGTATCTATAATTTCTGCTTGCTCCATGCCACTTTCGGGTGATATTGCTATGATATTTATACACTTCCATACACTTTTGATCATATTTGGACTAACCTACTAATCCAGTGCACCCCAGTGCCAGTTTCTGTTTTCAGCTGTTTTTGTATTTCAGGTTTTCACATTACGAGAACTGCCAGGAAAAATCCAGAAAAATTATATAAAAAATCAGCGTTCCAGAACCTACCTTGCGCCCGAAGGACAGCCGGGGGG
>LR738713.1:548024285-548082187 GCA_902687465.1 Secale cereale | reverse complement strand
GGCACCAGGGCTCCAGGCGCCCTGGCGGCGCCCCCCCTGGGCCGCGCCGGGGGGGTGCCTAGGCCCCCCGAGCCCCGTCTGATGCCCCCCTTTGGCATATATTTAGAGCGTCCTTCGAAACCCTCGGGACGGGAACTCTTTTTCGCGATCTCATCTCTGTTCCGCCGCCGCCGCTTCCAAGATCGGGAGCACCAGGAGAACTCTTTCCGGCACCCTGCCGGAGGGGAGGATCATCATCGGGAGCCTCTCCACCACCATGGACGCCTCCCGGATGAGTTGTGAGTAGTCTCCCTTGGACCATGAGTCCATGACCAGTAGCTATGTGATGTTCTCCTCCCGTTCTTGTGCTTCACTAATTAGTCCTCGTGAGCTGCCCTACATGATCGAGGCACATATGTAATCCTTATGCTGTTGCTATGATGAGTTTGCTGGGATCCGATGGATTATGAGATTATGTTCAGATTGTGATTGAGTAATATATTTGATCTACCTCTTTTATATTTATGTTCATAAGTAATTCTTGCATGTTCTCCGTTGTTATTTATTGCTTTGGCCAAGTAATACGTAGTGACTCCAAGAGGGAACGTTATGCTCGATTGTGGGTTCATGCCCCTCGATGACTAGTTTGAGTGACAGAAACATGAGTCTAGGGGATGTGCTGTTGCCACAAGGGGGAAACAACGGTGCTTGTGCCCGCGAGTGCAAGGATTGTTTACTTTACGCAAAGTTCTTTTAATGCAGTTGTTTGTTGCTTTGAGTTTACACTATGGGTGGGACTCGCAACTTAATACCAGCGAGATGTTCTGGATAGATATCTCAAGGTGGATGATTAGTAGTAGATATTGATGGATTTCGGTCTACTTACTTTGGCGTACCGCCCATGCTTTGAACCTCAACCTTTCTTGCAATGTAGTCAGCATTGGTTTGCGTTCGTGGTCCTGTCAATTGCCCAGCTGTAATTTGTTTACCTCATATAGCTATTTTATCGTCTTTTGGGAGAGAGACATCACTAGTGAACATCATGAGACTCCGGTCCATATTACCATCATTTATCACATCCGCTATTTACTTTTTGCTATTATTTACTATTGCAAACATTATCTATCACTACTATCATTTGCGTTTAATCCTTTGTGAACTACAAGGCCGGAGGGATTGACAACCTCTCTGTACTCGTTGGGAGCAAAGTTATTTGTATCTGTGTGCAGGTCCACGTTGATTGCTAATATCTGGCGCCGTTAGCAGTTGACACCTACTTGTTGAACCTAGGAGTCTCTGGGGATTCGATCCTTGGCATCTTTGCTAAGGGAAAAACTTCCACAACACTGCATCTCACACCTTCCACTTAGGGTAACCAACGAGGGGTTAGAGGCCCATCAGCGATGAGTCAAGATAAGATTCCAAAAAAGACCAAGTGTGAAACTTTAGTAGATTAAGTTCTCAACAATACAAAAACTATGTTTTACTCTCTCGTATATTCCTATCCCCTTTCTTGCACGCAAACACCATTTGGAGACATTCGAGTCACGGACAGCGAGAGCTCTTGCACCTTTATGTTCTTATGTTACTTGTTACAATGCTAATATAGACTCTTGCTTGTTATGACTTGAATTGAATTACATGCCTTGATTGCTTTACTTAAAAAGTTCTTATATGGTTGGTAGCATGTCACCAAGAAATTATGCTTGTTATCATTTACCTACTCGAGGACGAGCAGGAATTAAGCTTGGGGATGTTGATACGTCCAAAACGTATCTATAATTTCTGCTTGCTCCATGCCTCTTTTGTGTGATATTGCTATGATATTTATGCACTTCCATACACTTTTGATCATATTTGGACTAACCTATTAACTCAGTGCACCACAGTGCCAGTTCCTGTTTTCTGCTGTTTTTCTATTTCAGGTTTCCCCCATATTAAAAGTGCTCCAAAAATTCCGGGAAAAATACAGGAAAAATCAGCGTATAGGAAGCTTCGAGAAAAACCAAAGTGGGGCCAGAGGGGAGCCAGGGGTGGCCCAGGCGGCCACCCGGCGCGACCCCACCCCTGGCCGCGCCAGGGGGGCGCCTGGGGCCCCCTCTCCGCCTCTGGTGACCCCCCTTCGCATATATATTCCTCGGGTCCCGAAACCCTCGAGGACGGAACCCTTTTTCGCGATCTCGCCTCTGTTCCGCCGCCGCAGCGCTTCCAAGATTGGGAGCATCAGGAGAACTCTTCCCGGCACCCTGACGGAGGGGAGAACCACCACCGGGAGCTTCTCCAGCACCATGGACGCTTCCCGGATGAGTTGTGAGTAGTCCCCCTTGGACCATGGGTCCATGACCAGTAGCTATGTGATGTTCTCCTCCCCTCTTTGTTCTTCATGGTTTAGACCTCGTGAGCTGCCCTACATGATCGAGGCACATATGTAATCTTTATGCTATTGCTCTGCTGAGTTTGCTGGGATCCGATGGATTATGAGATTATGTTCATATTGTGTTTGAGTAATATATTTGATTCACCTCTTTTATATTTATGTTCTTGAGTAATTCTAGCATGTTCTCCGTTGCTGTTTATTGCTTTGGCCAAGTAGTAGGTAGTAACTCCAAGAGGGAGCGTTATGCTTGATTGTGGGTTCATGCCCCCTGATGACTAGCTTGAGTGACAGAAACATGAGTCTAGGGGATGTGCTGTTGCCACAAGGGGGAAAAACAACGGTGCTTGTACTTGCGGGTGCAAGGATTGTTTACTTTACGCAAAGTTCTTTTAATGCAGTTGTCTGTTGCTTTGAGTTTACACTTCGGGTGGGACTCGCAACTTAATACCAGCGAGATGTTCTGGATAGATATCTGAAGGTGGATGATTAGTAGTAGATGCAGATGGATTTCGGTCTACTTGCCTTGGCGTACCGCCCATGCTTTTGAGCCTCTACCTTTCTTTGCAGCATAGTTAGCATTGGTTTGCGCACATAATCCTGTCAATTGCCCAGCTGTAATTTGTTTACCTCGCTTAGCTATTTTATCGTCTTTTGGGAGAGAGACATCACTAGTGAACATCATGGGACCCCGGTCCATATTTACCACCGCTGATCACACCTTATATTTACTTCCTGTTTTTATTCCCTAGTTGCAGTCATATCTATCATTATTACCTCTTGTGTTTGATCCTTTGTAAACAACAAGGCCGGAGGGATTGACAACTTCTCTGTACTCGTTGGGAGCAAAGTTATTTGTATCTGTGTGCAGGTCCTGTCAACCGCTAAGTTTCTGGCGCCGTTGACACCTTCTTGTCGACCCTCGGAGTCTCACGGGATTCGATCCTTGGTACCTTTGCCAAGGGAAATTTGCTGCTACGCTACATCTCAACCTTCCACTTGGGGTAACCAACGAGGGGCGAGAAGCCATCAGATCGCTGCTGCCAACCTACGGTCGCTGGACTGAGGGCATCCTATCGTTGCTGGATCGAGGGCACAACTCTCTTCTCCGGCTGCCCCTGACGCCAACTCACCACACTATATCTGTCGGGCCAACGACGGTCAGAATGAATTTTCGGCGTGCAGCTTAGGAACGAGGAGCTTGACGAGGCCAAACTGGGCGTCGAACCAGGCAAGGCGGCAGTCCACACCGGCGATGAACCCAGGGAAGAGCTGGTTGTGTGTCATTGAGCTCGGCTCTGAGCACGTGCATGGCCCACCCATCAGTCGGCGAACCGATATGATGGAGGAATTAATCATACATGCGAACCGATCGTGTTTAATTCCTCCATATGGTATGCGGTGAGGTAGCCCGTTTGCCTCAGAATATGATACTCCAGAAGGTGAGTTCATAGACTTATTATGATTAGATTATACATGGATCATGATGTAACCTAAAGGAATCACAATGTATTGGGATGCCAGGACATGTCTTGCGTCCATGGCGCTGCATTCTGCCCCTTGCAAGCAGGTATGGTTTACATTGGAATGGGAGAAGACTCTGCACAAATAACACTACACGGTTAGCCTTCTAGGGTTTTCTTATGTGGAAATTTTTGTGTGCATTCAATGCAGTGAGATTCTTCTACCAAATGCTTGTTTGGAAGGTGGGAAGATCTTATTAATTGAATATTTTGCATAGTTTTTAAATACTTTTGGTTCTTTAGACTGATGGTTGATTGGTTAGAAATTATGTTATCAAAACGGGAGGATAGGAATAGATTAAACTCTTATAAATAAAAACATAATGCTTGGTCCAATTTCTCCGTATTACCATATGCAGATAGTATAGCAATCGAAGCCAGCGAAAAGCATGTTGGAAGGCCATGTCACTTCAGATTTTCCATCACCATGGGGCATATTTGTTTCGTTCAGTAAGAGCATCCACAGTGTATAGAGGCAACACTGCCTCTAACATGGGTCTTATGTGCTTGCCTCTAAGCTAAGTGCAAAATTTCACAATGTATAGAGTCAGGTACAACCTCTTAGCTTGTATACCACCTGAACATAAAATAATTTACTTTTCATCAGCTACCCTCGTTGGACGGACATGCATGCTCCAATGCCTCTGTATATCACAGGATGACAAGTAGGACCAGGAAAATATTTTACTCTTAATTAAGAGAAAGCTTGGAGGCAACCTCTTAGCTAAGAGGTGTCGCTAGCCATTTTGGTTAAGAGGCTCCGGTGTGCAGTGTATAGCGTCGGCCTCTAATGGCTTAGAGGCATCCTTAGAGGCAACAAAATGCTACACTCTGGATGCCCTAATGGAGATTGCTCATGTATTAGAACGTACTAAGTTCTACAAGTTTGTGTTCTCTTATTGCTAGCTTCTATGATTTGTGAGTTTTTCTTGATTCTTCATCCATTTTCTTTGATTTATGAGCCATTATGTTGCTTCCGACATTCAACTTGGTCAGGTCGGCGCTAGCCGACTGCAGGAGAAATCTCCTGGCCAGGTCAATGGCGTCAGCAAGGTGGACGACTGCAGCGGTGTGGAGGTGCGATCTATCAGGTATATGATAACCCACAAGTGTAGGGGATCAATTTATAGACTTTCTCGATAAGTAAGAGTATCGAACCCATCCAGGAGCTAAAGGTAGAATTTATATCCCTTCCAAGTTCTATCGACCACCGATACAACTCTACGCACGCTTAATGTTCGCTTTACCTAGTACAAGTATGAAACTAGAAATACTTTGTAGGTGTAAAGGGATAGGTTTGCAAGATAATAAAGAACACGTAAATAAAAGTTAGAGGTTGTTTAGATAAAGAAACAATTAAGTTAGCTTTATTAGATAATTTTTTGTCATAAGAAAATTATTTGTCCCTAGGTAATCGATAACTAGACCGGTAATCATTATTGCAATTTTATATGAGGGAGAGGCATGAGCTAAAATAATTTCTCTACTTGGATCATATGCACTTATGATTGGAACTCTAGCAAGCATCCGCAACTACTAAAGATCATTAAGGTAAAACCAAACCATAACATTAAGTATCAAGTCCTCTTTACTCCCATACGCAACAACCCACTCACTCGGGTATGCGTTTCTGTCACTCACGCCACCCATAATAAGCGAATCATGAACGTATTGTAACACCCTACATCAGGAATCCCACACGCGTGCGCGACACAGAGGGCACCATAGGATAACACAAAAATAAAACATGCAACTCAGACCAATCACGATCATCAATCAACCCAAAGGACAAAACAAATCTCCTCAAATATCATAGGATAGCCGCACATTATTGGATAATAATATATAGCGTTGAGCACCATGTTTAAGTAGAGATTACATCGGGGAGAAGAGGTGTTACACCGCTTCATAGAGTGGGAGAGAGAGTTGGTGTTGTCGGTAGCGAGGTTGTTGGTGTAGATCACCGTCATGATCCTTGCCCCGACGGCCCTCCGGCGCCACTGGGAGAGAGAGGAAGAGAGATCCCCCTTCTTCTGCTTCTTCTTCCTTGGCCTCCCCTAGATGGGAGGAGGGTTTCCTCTCTAGTCCTTGGACTCCATGGCGGCGGAGGGGTGGGAGCCCCTCCGAGATTGGATCAATCTCTCTGTTCTTCTTCTGTTTCGCGACCCTGTTTTCTGGCCTTTCACCGTTTCTTAAATTCCTGGAGATGTGTAACTCCGATTGGACTGAAATTTTGAGGGAATATTCTCCAGGATATTGTATTTCTTACGGCGAAATAAGGGCACCAACCGACTTACGGGATGGCCAGAAGCTTGCAGGGCGCGCCCTGGGTAGGGGGGCCTTGAGCTTGTGGGCCCCTAGGGCATCTTCTCGTGTTGATTCTGCTTCCCAAAAATCACATATATTCCAAAATAATTCTCCGTAAATTTTTATCGCGTTTGGACTTCGTTTGAAATGGATGTTCTACGAAACAAAAAACCTGTAACAAACAGGAACTGGTAGTGGGCACTAGATCAATATGTAGTCCCAAAAATAATATAAAATGTTGCCAAAAGTATATGAAAGTTGTAGAATATTGGAATGAAACAACAAAAAATTATAGATACGGCGGAGACGTATGAGCATCCCCAAGCCTAATTCGTACTCGTCCTCGAGTAGGTAAATGATAAAAAAGATAATTTTTTATGTGGAATGCTACCTAGCATAATCTTGATCATGTATTCTAATCATGGCATGAATATTAAGACACAAGTGATTCAAAGCAATAGTCTATAATTTGACATAAAGACATCAATACTCATGCATCCCAACAAACAATCATGTCATTCAAAATATCAATGCTAAAGAACATTATCGCTACAAAATGATATAGCCTTGTCATGCTCCATCTTCTTAACACACATTATTTATCATGCACAACCCCGATGGCAAGCCGAGCAATTGGTTCATACCTTTTAACGCGCTTCAGCTTTTTCAACCCCCACGCAATACATGAGCGCAAGCCATGGATATAGCACTATGAGCGGAATAGAATACGGTGGTAGAGATTAATATGGAGAAGACAAAAAAAAGGAGAAAGTCTCACATCGATGAGGCTAATCAACGGTCTATGGAGATGCCCATCAATTGATGTCAATGCGAGGAGTAGGGATTGCCATGCAACAGATGCACTAAGAGCTATAAGTGTATGAAAGCTCAAACTGAAAACTAAGTGGGTGTGCATCCAACTTGCTTACCCGTGAAGACCTTGGGCATTTGAGGAAGCCTATCATCGGAATATACAAGCCAAGTTCTATAATGAAATATTCCCACTAGTATATGCAAGTGAAAACATAGGAGACTCTCTATATGAAAAACATGGTGCTAGTTTTAGGCACAAGTGTGGAAAAGGATAGTAACATTGCCCTTTCTCTCCTTTTTCTCTTTTTTTTTTGTTTTTTTCTTCTTTTTTTGTTGGGCGCTTTTTGGCCTCTCATTTTTTGTTCGGAGTATCATCCCGACTTGTGGGGGAATCATAGTCTCCATCATCCTTTTCTCACTGGGCAATGCTCTAATAATGATGATCATCACACTTTTATTTACTTACAACTCGATACTAGAATAAAATATGACTCTATATGAATGCCTCTAGCTGTGTACCAGGATGTGCAATGATTTAGCATAACAAAGATATAAAAAAATGGACAAGTCATAAAAATATCATGCTAGCTATCTTACGATCATGCAAAGCAATATGACAATGAATACTCAAGTCATGTATATGATGATGGTGGAAGTTGCATGGCAATATATCTACAAATGGCTATGGAAATGCCATGATAGGTAGGTATGGTGGCTGTTTTGAGGAAGATATAGGGATGCTTATGTGTGATAGAGCGTATCATATCACGAGGTTTGGATGCACCGATGAAGTTTGCACCGACTCTCGAGGTGAGAAAGGGCAATGCACAGTACCGAAGAGGCTAGCAAACTGCGGAAAGGTAAGAGTGCGTATAATCCATGGACTCACATTAGTCATAAAGAACTCACATACTTATTTCAAAAGTTTATTAGCCCTCAAAGCAAAGTGCTACTATGCATGCCCCTAGGGGGGTAGATTGGTAGGAAAAGACCATCGCTCGTCCCCGACCGCCACTCATAAGGAAGACAATCAATAATAAATCATGCTCCAACTTCTTAGCGTAACAAGAGACTATATGTGCATGCTTCGGGAATCACAAACCTTAACATCAATATTCTTACTATACCACAATCATTCACTAGTACCTCCCACATATTACTATCTCTATATCGCAAAACTATTGCAAATAATCAAACATATCATATTCAGTGATTTACAAGTTTTATGTAGGATTTTATGACTAACCATGTAAATAACCAATTCGTGTTGACTCTCTAAATAAATATAAGTGAAGCAAGAGAGTTTAATTATTTCTACAAAAGATTTGCCCACGCTCTAACAAATATAAGTGAAGCAAAAGAGCATTATACAAATGGCGGTTTTCTATGTGTAGAGAAACATGCAATCCAAACTTCAAATGATATAAGTGAAGCACATGAAGCATTCTAAAAAGCCATACTCAAAAGATATAAGTGAAGTGCAAAGATCATTCTATAAATCAATCAAGGACTATCTCATACCAGCATGGTGCATAAAAGAAAAGGGAAACATAAACACAAAAGACGCTCCAAGAATTTACGCATATCATGTGAAGAAAACAAAAACCGAAACATACCGATAATTGTTAAAGAAAGATGGGATGCCTTCCGGGCATCCCCAAGCTTAGTTGCTTAGGAGTCCTTGAATATTACCTTGGGGGTGCCTCGGGCATCCCCAAGCTTAGGCTCTTTCCACTCCTTATTCCTTCATCCATCGTGATCCCACCCAAAACTTGAAAACTTCAATCACACAAAACTTAACAAAACCCTCGTGAGATCCGTTAGTATAATAAAGCAAATCACTACTTTAGGTACTGTTGAAAACCCATTCATATTTTATGTTTGCATTATACCTACTGTATTCTAACTTCTCCATGGCTTATACCACCGATAAAATCCATAGTTCCATCAAAACAAGCAAAACAATGCATCAAAAACAGAATCTGTCAAAAACAGGATAGTCTGTAGTAATCTAAACATTGACCATACTTCTGTAACTCCAAAAATTCTGAAACATTAATAAAATATATTTTTTACATAGAAGTACTGTGTAGAACTTTCAGAAACTTTTGACGTTCCAGTAAAAAATGTAAATTCACGCACTACAGCCAAAGTTTCTATTTTTGCACCACACAAACCAAACAACAATCTAAACATACTAAAGGAAAATCTTGGCACATTATTTTTATAATACAATGGATTTGTACAAGGGGGTAATTATTTTTGTTGAAAAGTTTATGTGATTCAAGATTTGCAAAGTTTCCATGGGCATGAACAAAGTTCAAGGTGCTCCGCCACTTCAAAGGTGCTTGTCTTTCTTACTTTAACTTTTCTTTTTGAAAAGTTTTAGGTTCCCCTCTATATTTTTTTTGTTTTTAAATATTTTAAAAGCACGCAATAGAATAAAATGACTCTCTAAGACATCCGGGTTGTCTCCCCGACAACATTTTCTTTAAAGCCATTAAGGTAGGCATAAAGTGCTCAAGTAATTGATCCACCCGGATCCAAAGGTATATAAAAGCCAATTTTAATTAAAAATGATATGTATTTTTAGTATTGAGCACAAAGTAATACATATCGTGCAATAACAAAGTCTAACTCTCTTCCTATGCATCGACATGTCATAAAAGAACAATTCATGCACAGAAAGTAAAGGCCAATGCATAGTATAAACAGTTTCCTGCAATTATATCGTATTGGAAACATAGAGAAGTGGAGATGTAGTTCCTCTCCCATAATAATTGCAAGTAGGATAAGCAAGCACACGCATATTATATCTATAAAAATCATCATGTGTAATGGTAAAGCGCAACACATCAATATAATCCTTAATAAGCACAAACTTCTTTGATATAGTGTAGTTGGAAGAATTCAAAAAGATAATAGGACTATCATGCGTGGGTGAAATAGCAACAATTTCATTCTTAACATAAGGAACTATAACAAGTTCATATCCATAAGCATAATTCATATTGGAATCATGGCCACAAGCATAGCAAGCATCAATTTCATCAAAAAGGGACATTTCAAATAAATCCAAGGGATCATAGCAATTATCATAGCGTTAATCCTTTGATAAGCATGAAGGGAAATTAAACAATGTATGAGTTGAATAGTTACTCTCATTAGAAGGTGGGCATGGGTAGCTAATCCACTCTTCCTCCTTTTGTTCTTCGCTCCTCTCATCATTTTTTCATCTAATGAGCGCATAGTGTCATCAATTTCTTCTTCCATAGTTTCATGCAAAATATTAGTCTCCTCTTGGACAGCGGAGACTTTCTCAATAAACTCATCAATATCGACATTATATTTATAATTCTCATAGCAATATTTTAGTATAGCAAAATTTTCAGATCTGTACACAACATTATCACAATCTTCATACTTTTCAAACAAATATTAATTTTTATAAGCACCCTTAAAGCAAAAAATTCTTCTATTCTTTCCACATCATAGTAATCATATATACCATTAGCATAAGAAGCTAAGGTTTCATTATCATTAAATTCACATGAAAAGGGAAGGTGTGGAGCCTTCATCCTAGAGTAACAAGTATAATCATATCTCAAGCATAGATCCCAAGCATACCAATGCAACATTTCAATTTCATCCCATAAGAGTTCCCTTTTTCGAGTCAAGCGGTAATCCCTAAAGTATTCACATTGATCCAACGTGTCTCCCATTATCAAGTTGAATGGGGTTTCTCAGGATTACCAAAGTAGTGTTTAATATTTTCCACATAACGATCATCGAGTGTTGTGGAGGTTCCCCATCTCCATGAGTAGCAAGTATACCTATTTTTTTGGTATTTCGTGTTCCATATCCATAACTAAAGATAGACAACAAATTATAATAGAAAATAAAAACTACTTTGTGATAAAGCAAACAAGCACACACAAGAATATTCACCTGACGCTATTGCTCCCCGGCAACGGCGCCAGAAAAAGGTCTTGATAACCCAGAAGTGTAGGGGATCAATTTTAGCCTTTCTTGATAAGTAAGAGTGTCAAACCCAATGAGGAGCTAAAGATAGAATTTATATTCCCTTCAAGTTTTATCGACCACCGATACAACTATACACACACTTAATGTTACGCTTTACCTAGACAAGTGTGAAACTAGAAGTACTTTGTAGGTGTAAAGGGATATGTTTGCAAGATAATAAAGAACACGTAAATAAATGCTAGGAACTGTTTAGATAACGAAACAATTAAGTTACCTTTAGTAGAGATTTTTGTCACAAGAAAGTTATTTGTCCCTAGGCAATCGATAACTAGACCAGCAATCATTATTTCTATTATATATGAGGGAGAGGCATGAGCTAACATAATTTCTCTACTTGGATCATATGCACTTATGATTGGAACTCTAGTAAGCATCCACAACTAATAAAGATCATTAATGTAAAACCCATCCATAGCATTAAGTATCAAGTCCTCTTTACTCCCATACGCAACAACCCACTTACTCGGGTATGTGTTTCCGTCACTCACGCCACCCACCATAAGCGAATCATGAACGTATTGCAACACCCTACAACGGGAATCCCTGACACTTGCGTGACACGGAGGGCACCATAGAACAACACCAAAATAAAACATACAACTTAAACCAATCACGATTATCAATCAACCCATAGGAAAAAAACGAATCTACTCAAACATCATAGGATAGCCACACATCATTGGATACATAATATATAGCGTTGCGCACCATGTTTAAGTAGAGATTCAGCAGGGAGAAATAGTATTACAACGCTACATAGATGGGGACAGAGTTGGTGTTGAAGGTAGCAAGGTTGTTGGTGTAGATCGCCGTCACGATCCTTGCCCAGGCGGCACTCCGGCACCATCAGGAGAGAGGGGGAGAGAGCCCCCTCCTTCTTATTCTTCCTTGCCCCCTGCCTAGATGGGAGGCGGGTTTCCCCTCTCGTCCTTGGCCTCCATTGTGGCGGAGGGGCGGGAGCCCCTCTGAGATTGGATATATATCTCTGTTTCTATTCTGTTTCGCGACCCTGTTTTCTGGCCTTTCACCGTTTCTTAAATCCCCTGAGATTCATAACTCCGATTGGGCTGAAATTTTGAGAGAATATTCTCCAGGATATTATCTTTATTGTGAAGAAATAAAGATACCAACCACCTTACAGGATGGCCACAAGCTTACAGGGCGCGCCCTGGGTAGGGGCACGCCCCTTGAGCTTGTGGGCCCCTCGAGCATCGTATCGTGTTGATTTCGCTTCCCAAAAATCACATATATTTCAAAATAATTCTCCTTAAATTTTTATCGCGTTTGGACTTCGTTGATATGGATATTCCATGGAAAAAACATGCAACGAACGGGAACTACCACTGGGCACTCGATCAATTGTTAGTCCAAAAAATAATATAAAATGTTGCCAAAAGTATATGAAAGCTGTAGAATATTGGCATGAAAGAATCAAAAATTATAGATACGACGGAGACGTATCACTATAACACTTTGTTTGTAGTCAATTTTTTGGTTCATGAATTCAAAACAAGCGTGAAGAGGTGAAGATACTAGCGTGAAGGAACCGTTAGGTGAGAACATACTGAGATGGTGATTAAGAAAATTGAGGTATATATTCCATGTATTCTATTGATGAACAATTGGCCATTGTAATTATATACTAATGCAGTTTCTGCAAGATTTATCTGTATTTAATATCTTTCATTGTGACAACCTCTAAGATTTTTGGCCAACTCTTTATAGGTGCTATAGGGAACTAATTTCTTAGTTATTATTGTTGCCCCTTTTACTTTTCTACTCGTACACTGTTTTTAATTTGGAGTAAAGTACAGTAAAAGTACTGACTTGGAGGTCTTTATTATGTAGTTCAGTTTCTTCATGCTTGTATTTGTCCATATTTCTCTTATATTTCCATAATTGAGAAGTTACAATGTTGGTTTGGATGACATTCTGATGCTGGTTAGTTAGAGTAGGATATCCTGACATTGGTTGGGCTAGAGTTCATTGGAAAATATATATTGGAACTACCAGCTATGATGCCAGATGATGATAATGGTTTACCCCATTTGATGCGAGATGAGCTAATCAGGGTTCTTGATCTACAAGGTTAAGATGCTAGGTGATGAAAATGATTCTTTTGAAGATAAAAGTACACCACCTATTATGTCCTGACAATCAGAACAACCACATTAGCAAATATTTATTTTTTTGATTGCAATTTGTTAGTGATATTATTGTTCATACTTTTTTCGTGATTATTGACGCCGATATAAGAGTTTTGTATTGAGTTTTGTCATATTTTCCCCAGTCACCACAAGTTTGGTCTGGCCTATTAACTTTGCTTATTTTCTGTTCAATCATCTCTTTAACTGATACAAATTAAAAATATTTTTTTCCTCTTCACATTGATTGCCATGTCGACTGATGCATATTCTTGTCCGAGCTGGACCAAACAGAATGTAGATGTTGGGGTCGATGATACAGTAGCCGTTCGATCATTGTCTCTTCATAGTCATTCATGCATCTTTTTGAAAAGGAAAAAGAATCATGCAGGCGGCTCTGGAATTGACCATGCTTCTCCATGGCCAACATACTTCATGTCGTGCACAATATTGTCTTGGAATCTAGCAATGAAGTGATTATGGAACTGATTTCCTTGCTTCTGGACAAGCGTATCTATCGAGCTACTCTTCTCAGGACTTAATACGACACAGTCTAAGGCAATGTGGTCAGATATTTTTTGTCAAATCAAGGAATATGATAGCTCATGATTTCACAACTCTTGCTACTAAAGATTTGTGTTTTGGTGTGTTGCATGAGAAAATTTTGACGTCTGCATGACAACATCTTGATATTTTTTGTAATGTATTGTTCTGTTGGCATTAAACATTGCATTCCATTAAAAACTCAAGTTACTTCCATGATCCTCTCTGATGGAAAAAATAACTGGTGATCCCGTCTACTAGTGTCTGTATAGCTTAACAAACGAATTGCAATTTTTGACTTCAAAGCATAACAATACTGAAGCCTAAACATGACGTGGTTATGGAGGTGTAATGACCAGCAATGAGTTCGTGGCTGCAATGTGGTGTTTCCCTTGTTTTCCATGCCAAGGGTGCCCGTGGTCGTGGATTAACCAAATTAAGTGTAAGTGACACACTATATGTCTATAAAATGTACTTTATTGTGTATGTAAAATCTAAAAATGTGCCATTCAATTGAATAATAAGATGCGTCTTGTGGAGACGTGTGTGCACGCACAAGGCGTGTGTGCATGCACAAGGTTTAACAAATGAATTACAATTTTTGACTTCAAATCATGACAATACTGAAGCCTAAACATGACGTGGTTACGCAGGTGTAATGGCCAGCCATGAGTTCGTGGCTGCAATGTGGCGTTTTCCTTGTTGTTCATGCCAGGGGTGCCCGTGGTCGCCGATTAACTGAACTAAGTGTAAGTAACACACTATATGTCTATACCGTATACTCTCTATTGTGTATGTAAAAACTAAAAAAGTGCCATTCAATATAGTAAAAAAAAAGTGCCATTCAATTGAATAATAATACATGTCTTGTGAAGACGTGTGTGCACATGCAAGGCTACTACTAAATGGTAAAGAGTAAAGTGACAGCGGGTGTCGGGGTGTATGCACGTGTTCTGTATTATATTTGGTTCAAAATTGGCAGTTTTGTATTTGAATGCATCAATGTTCTTTTTATAACTTTCGTCCATGCTGTACAATAGAGTGTATTAAAATTTGAAAATCATAAAAACAATCTTTAGAATTTCAGAATAAAAAATAAAAAATAAAAAATAACTACAAGCGGTAAGCAGAAATCTCAACATTCAAAATTTGAAGCATATTACGCGCATGCAACAGAAATCACAAAGACTGGAATTTGGATCCATGGAAAAAGGCTACCTGAAGGATGGAATGGAATCGGCCGCCGCTACCGCTACTTGTGTAACATCGTCCTTGCTCTGTCATGGTGGGTTGCTTCTGGAGTAGGGGGGTTCGGGGCTCCGAGGGCATTCAACACCAGCACCACCTGTCTATGAAGGCGAAGGGCGGCCGCTGCTGCTCTTCCCATGCCGCCGCTGCTAGTGTTCCTGTGACAAGGTGGTCGTGACATGGAGGAAGTTGAATGGGAGATCGGGGCCTCGACGAGTAATAGCACCTAGATGACGAAGAAGAACTGGGACGAAGGCTGGACGGGGTCGATGGCAGAGGGTTTGCTCGAGCAGTCCCGGGTTCACTATTATCCTTTTTCGGTAAAGCGGTCTATTTATGGTGGTGGCTGGGGGGATTTGGGCTTGAGTTGGGCCGTGCTAGTTTGTGTGGTACCCATTTACGGTCCAGTATAACAAAAAATGTTTACGAGATTTGGGTAACGATATAATTGAATGGTGGGTAGCAAATGTTCGAACCAAACTAAATATGTGCATTCAATCGGCCGGGTTGGTGATGCGGAGCATCCTTCGTTCATCCCCATGTACACCACTTGGACGCAAGGAACACCCAAGGAGAGCATGGAGAGTCCAAGGACCAAGGCCAAGTGTGTGCGGAAGAGAAGGAAGAAGGGCCAGCACCTACAGGCCCCGGACATCCGGCCCCCAGGCCCGGACATCCGGCGCCCCTTCACAGAAGCGAGCCCAGCTAGCCCGGACATCCGGCCCCATGCCCCGGACATCCGGCTCCTCCCGAAGCCCCGGACATCCGGCCCCTTCGCCGGAAATCCGGCCCTTCATCACAGAAGGCAACCGAAGCCGGCCACGCTCAGCCCGGACATCCGGCCAGAGGCCCGGACTTCCGGCTCCTCGCGAGCCGCCGGACATCCGGCCCCCGGCCCGGACATCCGGCGCCTGCCTGCGCGCAGAGGCGGGCCTGAGGCCCATGTATCCCTCTCCCACTTACCCCTTCGTGGACCTAGACTATATATACTCCTCCCCCTCCTCCATTTGAGGGTTAGCTTAGGTTTAGCTCATTTGAGACAGAGCTTTGCTCATCCACTAGTAGTTCATCTCCTTGGGAGTGACTGCGGCCCCTCCACGGAGAAGATCCACACGGATTCAAGACCTCTGCGGAGAAGATCCTACGGGATACCAAGACCTCCTCACGGAGAAGACTATCGCTACTTGTATCGTCCCTTGTTGATCATGGATCTTGTATCTCTTTGTGGTTCGAGGATCTAGCATATGTGTGACTTGTTCTTGTTGGTTTGAGTGATTCTCTCGTGTTTCCCCTCGTGTTCCCCTCTCGTGTTCTTCGTGTTCATCGTGGGATCCCCTCCATTTCGTGAAAGATTGGCCATCTAGGGTTCCACCCTACATCATATGGTATCATGAGCCACGGTTTCTCACGAATTTGGAGCCTCCCCACCATTTTCTAGCTTGATTTTGTTGTGTTCTTCCCCAATTTCGAAAATCCCCACCAAAAATAGCCCCAAAATTTTTTGTGATCTGTTAGTTTGATGAGATTTTGTTGATTTTGATCCGTGGATTTGCTTGGTTTCAAGTGGATCTAGCTTTCCCCCACTTCTCCCATCATTCCATCCACGAAATCTCTCAAATTTTGAGCCCCGAGTCATCAATTTCCACCCCCAATTCGAAAAGTTCGTCCCGATTCAGATCTGGAATCTTTGGGCCGGACATCCGGCTCCTGGAGGGCAAAATCCCGCGCGGTTCTGGACATCAGATCCCGGAAATCCGGACCCGGCCCCGGATGTCCGGCCCCTGGGATTTCTGCCACCCGTGTTTCACCGTTTTGTCCATAACTAATTCATCCGAACTCCGATTTCGACGTTCTTGAGCTCGTTTTGAAGCTCTTGACATCCCCCATAACACAAAAATACCACCATCATCATTTGACTCCATCATATTTTGTGGATTTTGGCATCTTTGCCTAGGGCTTCCACCATATCATCCGCATAACCACCACCAACTTCCGCAACCTAACCATTTTGTCCCCCATAGCATTTGTGGTTGCTTGAGTAGTGATTTGAGTCTCCTAAGGTGTTTAGGCTACTTAGGGACAATTGCTTCTTCATCAACCACCACCACCACTTCCGCATACCCATTGCCCATTATACATAGCCAACCAAACTTAACCCAATTTTGTTCAAGCTTGTTTGAGTTGTGGCTTGTGTCTCCTAAGGTGTTTCGGCTATTTAGGGACCGTGACTTCAACTCCGACATCGTGTATAGCCCATCATTCCACTTCCACAACAACCACGTCATTGCCGCTACCACCATTTGATATTTGTCCTTGAGATTTTGAGTTGTGGTTTTTCCGTTTCCTAAAGTGTTTCGGCTAATTAGGAACGGGTCTACATCAAGAGCACCACCTCTCATCATCGACACGGACGGTAACCTCGACGACATCATTGTATATTCCCCTTGCAATTGCATTGTTAACCCCTAGCCCATTTTTTCCGTCACTTACCTATCGAGACTAGCCATTTGAGTATTGCCGGCAACGTGACTTGTGCACATTAGTGATCATACTTCCCATAGCATACATACCATATCACCGTGGTGCATATCTTGTGACACAAGGTTGTCATCGCATATACTCAATTGCTATCTTGGTTCGTGAAGTTTTGCATGAGAAAAGAGCTCAAAAGAGAAAGAGCCAAACAAGCTTTTAAGCACAAAGAAAAAGATAAGCAAAGAGCTTTTAAGCAAGAACCATAACATCATACTACATTAAGATTGTCATACTCGATCATTTTGGATCATACCACCGGAATACCATACATATAGCATACTTGGGATAGAAGTCATTGCATTTTTGCTTAGTAGGTTGTGCACAAGTTCGTATCGGCCTATTGTGCAATCGCGCTAGCGTCTCTCTAGTGTTGTGCAACAAGAGCATTTTCGTGGATTCCACATTTTGGCTCATTCCTTGGTTGCACGACCCCATCTATCTATCCGTGTGTGTGTTTCCGTGTGCCACCCATATTGCTATTGGTCTACTTGTTTCATTTGCAAATTTGTGAATCTTTTTCAACATTATTGACTCTTGCTAACATTTTGCATCAAATTTTTGTGCCACTATCCTCACCGAGCTCCACCATAAGCTTTACTTGTGTAGGTGTGAGAAACCGACAAGAATTGATACCAATTGTGCTATTTTCTTGTTCCACATTTGAGTGATCATTGATCCATCTTCAACATCGGTCAAGGTACATTTGGTATAGTTCTTCTTTCTCCCACTCATACTTGCTAGCGTCTTGTGATGGATAGGCAAGGCATTTCATCTCCGGTCTTCGACATTGACGGCGCGAACAAGGACATCCACGTGAAAACCATCGGACTACAACGAGAAATGCAAGAGTGCTTGGGCAACATCGCCATCGAACTACGACACTCCGAGACAAGGACAATGGCTTCCTTCGACAACTTGTGCGACTCCTTCAACAAACAAATGGCGGAGCTCCGACACTTGGTGGTCGATTACAATTCTTCTTCCCCTTCGTCATCCTCTCGGCAGCGACGTTCAAGTCACAAGTCTTCGGAGCGCAAACATGATGCAAGTACAAGTCTTCCACGTCCACACCGCCATGGCGACCATCGACATCATCATGAAGGGCAAGTCACCTCCAAGCATCTTGTGCACGACGACGACGAACGACATCTACCAAGAGCTCAAGCACAACAACGACGTCATCATCATGAAGATGCTCGACAAGCGCATACCTACAAGTCTGAAGACGCTCTACTTCACGCCAAGCCCAAGCTTCAAGAGAACATAAGAAGACCGCGAGACAAGCATACCCAAGACGGAGCTACGGCTACAACCACCACTTCGGCATCTTCGCCAAGTGCTATCAAGGCATCTTCGCCTTTGGATGTACGACATCTTCGCCTACTTCCCATGAGTTCACCTACATCGACGTCTTCATCATCAAGGCGATCATCTACGAGCGACGGCGACAAGACGGTCGAGCATGGGCCATCCCCTTCGACCAAGGCGACGAGCATGAACCTCTTCGACACCATGAAGATGGCGCCCATATTGGACTACTACTCCGGGTCAAGCTACGCGAGCAAGCATGAGACCTTCTCTTTGACCTCGGAGGAGCGTGATGGTTTGCCACACCCTACGGCATTCATCTTTGGAGGCATTACGGATGAGGAAGTTGAGCATGGAGACTATTGCACCTACACCTCTTCAACATCCACTTATGACGAGATGCCCCAATTCCCATGTGAGGAGAGCCACCACCACATGAGTGATATGAGTGACTCCACCATATGTGATCTTGAGAGCATTTCCCTTGAGAGGATGAGTGTGCCCACCACTAGCCCCACACATGAGAGCATGCCACTTCTCCTATGTGAGGTTGAGAGCCATTTGAGTGACTCCACCAACCATACGAGTGAGAGCATCCACGAGGGAGTGAGTGAGCCACAACACTTAGTGAGTGAGGTAGTTGATAGGGCATGTGAGCCCACTATGATTTCTAGCGACTTAACCTCTACTCCGAGTGTGTTTACTTTGGTGCTAGGTCTCCTACAAGAGGGCATGCCTACCCTCGACGAGTCTGTCCCTCCAATGGACAACCCGATGGCCATGGTGGAAGATGATGCACCACCCACATGGTTCCATCAAGATGAAGATGAGCATGATTGGATCTTGAACACCTCACCTACAACACATGAGCGACGCTCCAAAGGTAAAATAGGTGAAGGTGATGCTCGTGTCCCACTAGTGGACTATCTTACCGATGATTGCTTGCATGATGTTGACACACCTATTGCCATGCTTCATGCTAGTGCGACTTCATCATGTCTTGACTTACCTATTTATGATGAATATGATGATGAGCATGTTGAGTTGCCTAGTTGTGATGCTATGCTCCATAGGATATCATGTGAAAATTCGTTTGGTCACATCATGTTTGATAATCCTTTGAACTTGTCATATGCTATGAGTGAGATCTCCCATGTTGTATCATTGCAATCTCAACAGAGTAACTATGCATGCCCCATTAAAGTAAATCCTATTTGCACTTGTGGCATAGATGACAAGATGATGGTCATTGGCTTGTGTTTCTCTTGCGATGATATTGCCATGCTCCCTTTACATAATTTGCGCAATTCATCCACTATGCCATGCCATGAACACATTGTTCCAAATATTCTTTGCTTTGGATGTTGTCAATATTCTCCATGTGATGCTTCCATTAATGCTCATGAGGAGACCCCCATAGTTTCCTCATACATACTAGGAGAACTTGATGCATTCCATACTTTGCATAGTTCCCATAATTGTGCGCACCACATGCATTCCATGAATAACAATGCTCTACCTTCTTGTCATGATGCATTACACAATTTGAGTCTCCATTATGCTATACATAACAACAAACCTCTCATGATGGATGACATGTTTCTATATCACGCATCTCATTTATTTGAGCATTGGCTAATTTGTGCTAACCAACACACGCACGTGCGCATCATGATGGATGATGTGTACATATACCACGCACATACAATTTTTCATTTGCCTTTGTTTTGTGTAGGTACTTTTGCAAACTCGTCAACTTCACAATCCCATGAGTTGACAAAACGAGCTCTTGAGAGCAACGACGATTTGGGATCCCGTGGATTGTGCCTACCACCGTTCTTTTTGCGCAACACCTACGCGCATCTCTTTTACTTGGCTCTGACACGGCTATGGGCTATTTGCCACTTGTCACATTATGCCCATACTATCGTGTTCACTTTGCATGTTATGCCTCTTGCTATGACCTTGACATGCGATTGTGACCCTTGCTTGCCTTTACACATGATTCACCATTATGCTACTTTTATGTGTATTTGCATGCTTGGTGGAGATACTTGTAGCTACTACCATGATTTCTTTGTGCCCCACACTATTGATGCTTGTTGTGTTGGTAGAGTCATGATGCCCTATTGCTATTTACATATGGCCTCTCGCCAATACACTGATCCTATTTTGCTCATATCTCGCTTTCATGCTTGTGCTATGCTATGTGCATCATGTATGATCACTATTTGCACACATGACATGCTTGTCATGATTACCTCTAGTACGTTGCATCTTCGCACTACTAGCTTGTTTGACTTGATCGCTAAGATTGCTTGCTATGTTGCATCACCCATGTTCCACTCTTGCTTGCTTTCTTGGGTTGATGACATATATGTTCATGCCATTCACATCATTCACATTGATCATTGTCACTTGTCTCCATTAGTTGCATCTCTCATATTCCCTTGTATTGAGTGCAACCATGCTATGCCTATTGATATTGGAGACTTTGACACCTTTCTTGTGATGCATACTTTCTTGATTGAGCCTATTGCATTTGGTTGTTCTCGCATCTTATGCCTACATACCATGCACCACACCCTTGTACTTTCTTATGATAAGAATGATGCAAGCACTTGTTGGGTATTTTCCCGCACGAATGCTAGGTTTTGCATTACGGCTAACCTCATTTGTTTTTCCGAGTGTTTGTCATGTTCTTTCATTTTGAAGGATTCACAAGGCGGTACCATCACAAGGCATCTTTGGCATGTGAAGGCATACACGTTGCGCGACACCAACATCTTCGAGAAATTCCTAAAGGTGAATTCCTTCTTTGTGAGCCATCCTCACTTATGCATATTGGATGGGCCATACTTTCATTGTTGTTTCCTTCTTGTTGTCTACATGATACATCTACAAGATGGAGGACCGACATTGAAGATGGACCCTTTGGATGCACCTTCGGAACTCCACTCAAGCCACGACATGAGCATTGGTATATCACCACTCCTTCGGCACATTGCACCAAAACCTCCATATTTGTTGATTGTTTGCCCACATGCCATGCTCCATGGACAAATCATACCCATGACAAATTTACATCTTATGCACGGATTGACTCACATTATGATTGCCTCGTTGCATCGTGTATTCCCATGTCATACATGATATATGAGCTTGTGCATTTCCTTAGCAAATTTGTTGTGATATTTCTGGATGGCATATTCATACATCATGATCATATTGTCCTCCATCAATTGCATGATAACATACACATATTGAGCATCCATTGCCATGTTCATGCTCTTGATAAACCATCACACTATGACATCATTTTGCACAATGGTTGCATTGATCACATTCACAACACCTTTGTGTGCACCACAAATGTATTTGATGAAATGAATGCTTTACATCTCATACTATATCATCTTGCTAAGCTTCATGTACCTTGTCACATGGACTCATTCTTACATAATGGACACTTTGTGTGCGCTAACCATTGTATTTCCAAGTGTACTTTGTGTTTGCTCATTTTGCATGTACCACATACCGGAGACACCTTGGAGTACTTGGATTGCGACATGCCCTCAACTTCGTCCAACTACAAGTCCGTTCACGACTACCGTTTCCATGGCGATGAGGTTTTTGATCCGAGGTCGGATCTTTCCCAAGGGAGGGGAGATGATGCGGAGCATCCTTCGTTCATCCCCATGTACACCACTTGGACGCAAGGAACACCCAAGGAGACCATGGAGAGTCCAAGGACCAAGGCCAAGTGTGTGCGGAAGGGAAGGAAGAAGGGCCAGCACCTACAGGCCCCGGACATCCGGCCCCCAGGCCCGGACATCCGGCGCCCCTTCACAGAAGTGAGCCCAGCTAGCCCGGACATCCGGCCCCATGCCCCGGACATCCGGCTCCTCCCGAAGCCCCGAACATCCGGCCCCTTCGCCGGAAATCCGGCCCCTCATCACAGAAGGCAACCGAAGCCGGCCACGCTCAGCCCGGACATCCGGCTCCTCGCGAGCCGCCGGACATCCGGCCCCCGACCCGGACATCCGGCGCCTGCCTGCGCGCAGAGGCGGGCCTGAGGCCCATGTATCCCTCTCCCACTTACCCCTTCGTGGACCTAGACTATATATACTCCTCCCCCTCCTCCATTTGAGGGTTAGCTTAGGTTTAGCTCATTTGAGACAGAGCTTTGCTCATCCACTAGTGGTTCATCTCCTTGGGAGTGACTGCGGCCCCTCCACGGAGAAGATCCACACGGATTCAAGACCTCTGCGGAGAAGATCCTACGGGATACCAAGACCTCCTCACGGAGAAGACTATCGCTACTTGTATCGTCCCTTGTTGATCATGGATCTTGTATCTCTTTGTGGTTCGAGGATCTAGCATATGTGTGACTTGTTCTTGTTGGTTTGAGTGATTCTCTCGTGTTTCCCCTCGTGTTCCCCTCTCGTGTTCTTCGTGTTCATCGTGGGATCCCCTCCATTTCATGAAATATCGGCCATCTAGGGTTCCACCCTACATCAGTTGGGTTCGGGCCGGGCTTGGCAAAACGCGAAAAAAAAATCCTAAAGCCGAACACGGCCCGGCCCCGCCCGAACCACATGAACAGTGGCAATTTTCTATTAAAGTAATCATATTTGGGATATTATATTAATTTATTATACCTATATTTCGAATAATATATATGGTTAGTTGGGCCTTTTTCGGGTTTTCGAGCAAGAAAGTGAAGACTAAACCTGACCTGAATGTCGGGCTTTAGGTTGCAGCCTCTGGGCCGGGTTGTCCATGCACAGGTCTAAACCAAACACCTTCCAAAAGTTCTTGGCTGTGAGACACAAAGAGGCGAACACAAGTAGACAAGCGCGCCCAGGAGTAACAAAGAACCTCATATGGACCCGAGATTTTGAAAATGTATGAATAGAAACATATATATGTGTTTCTATTCATTGTAAAAACTCCAGTTTCATTACCACGATGGTTAATTTTGTCTTAGTGAATGTGTACCCCGTAGAATTTTGTGCAATTCGGCCGGTGGAGAGTGCAGATATTGTATGGGTGTGTGGTTGTGTAAAACTATCAGTCGATGTGTATGCTTTGTAGCTAACTTTGTTCTCTTACACTATTCGCTATATAACTTTTCCGTGGTCCACTTGGCAAACACAAACAAGACCATCTCAAAGCAGCTCGCTTCTTTATTTGATGTACTTCACTCGCTAGGTCACTGTGGTCCACTCGCTTGGTCAACGCGCGTAAAAAATTAATTAGTACGAGAAAAGACAACAGCAAATCATGAGGTTCACTTTTTGTAGTGTTCCGCTTCACTTTCGGGAGTGTTGCGGTCCACTTTCCTTCGAAAAAAAAAGTTGGAAAAAAGACAACAAAACTCCTCTGAGAAAAATCTACGTCCAACAAAATAAATCATGAGGTTCGGTTAACTGTCTGATGCAGTGCGTTCTTCAGTTTGAAGCAGTGCGCTTTTCGCGTTTTTGTAATTTCAAAACTGCTCTTAAACCGTAGTGAATTAGAGGGCGTGTTCTACATGAGAAAGTAGCGTCTCGATGATATCTTTCCAATGGTGTATCATTCGGATCATTTCGGCCAACTTTTTGTAAAAAATTCAGGAAAAAACGGCTGCTGCCGTTCGTAGTCAGCCGCACGATTTTCAAATTTAACTAAAAACCGTAAGGAATCTCAAAAACATTTCAACATATGAAAGTTGCGCCTCGTTCGTAGCTTTCCAACGGTATATTACACGCCATGTTTCGACAAACGGTTAAAAAACTGGAGTGAAAATAGTACCGAAAATTTGAAAAAATTCGAAAAAAACAATTCCGCGATTTAGTAAATTCAGAACTGCTCTTAAACCGTAGCGAATTAGAAAAAATAATAGATACGAAAAAGATGTGCGCCGACGATACCTTTCCAACGGTGTATCATATGTTTCGTTCCGACGAGCGGTTTAGAAAAAAATGTCAAAAAACGCTCGCTGCCATTCGTTGTGAGCCGCACGATTTTCGAAACTGCTCTTAAACTATGATGAATTTGGAAAAGTGTTCAACACGGCGAAGTTGCGTCTACTCCATAGCTTTTCAACGGTATATTACACGCATAATTTCGATAAACGGTTAAAAAACTAGAGCAAAAAAGGTACCAAAAAAACAACACGTACAGTTTTTTCAAACATGAAGTTCGCTGGTCTCTGTGGTGCGGTGCGTATAGCTTTCCAATGCAGTTTTACAATGCAGTTCGGAAGTGTTATGAGAATATTATTCTCATAATGTTATGAGAATAGACCGGCTATTATATATATATATATATATATATATATATATATATATATATATATATATATATAGAAACATTGACATGCAAGATTGTATCAAAAACCAGAAGCATCATTTGTTGAGGAGAATCATGAGGATATATTACAGGGAAAAGGGCAAACAAAGGTACTAGTGCTTGATTAGAAGGAAAAGGACAAAAAAGGTACATTGAAACTATCAAAGGATTCTTTTCCGCCAAGCTGCTGAAGTATCCTGGCCACCACCCACATCGCCGACAGAACCAACGAAGGAGGCAGCCCCGCCTCTCTTTCCTTTGCATAGACACGCCACCAGAGGTGGTCATGTTCAATTGACTTGAAAGTGGATTAGGGGGAGAAGCTGCGTGAAATAGATCCATCTAAGGACGATGAAGCGGAAGCGGGGATAAACAAAATATGATAAACATAACCAGAGAGGAATTTCCCAGCCTGGTAATGGAAACACATGGAACACACGAGTACACGTGGATATCATTCACTACAAAACATGATGATGGTAGCCTTTCTTCCCAGATGGTCATTGTGTCTTCTTCTCGTATTAACTGCGTGAGATGGTACACCTGATCAAAGGGTGTGATGCGGACATGGTCCCCGATGCTTGAACGGGTGGACCTGGGTTGAGCTTATTCGACACAAGCGACGAAACGAACTCGACAACTTGGTCTTCGTTCTATTCCTTTCTCTATATATGGTTGCTACACACGAACTGCCTGCCCCTATTGTTGTGTACCCATCAAATGACTTCCATGTGTAGCATCTCTTCATAGCACATCCTTTATTTGCACCCAACTGCTGGACGGCAATTGCTCGCCGCTAGTATGCACACGGGGCTAGCGATTGTCTTTTATGTAATCTTGTCCTAGTTGCATGTTGGCTATCCACATGTATCATTCTCGTTCGCTATCAGGACTTCGAATAGGGAAAGCCGAGGCCACTCGCACTAGTTGGACACCAATGTTGTGGAGCAGACAAATAAGGGTAGGATTGGCGTGGCGATTCATATGGGTGAGTATTTAATTTGGTTATTTTAACTTGGCCTCTCCTTGCACGCCGACAAGTTATCCGCAATTACACCATTATACGTCTCAAACGTATCTAGTTTCCAAACACTTTTGCTCTTGTTTTGGACTCTAATTTGCATCATTTGAATGCAACTAGCCCATAATGATTTTGTTTTTAGAAGAATTGTTATGGTCTTATTTTTGTGCAGAAATAAAAGTTCTCAGATTGAGCTGAAATTTACGGAGAATATTTCTAGAAAATACAAAAAATACTGGCGGAGGGACCGACTTGAGGGGGCCACCCAAGACCACGAGCTCAGGGGTCACGCCCATAGGGCGCACCGTGTGAGCTCGTGACTCCCTCGAGCCTCCGTTTGCCCTAATTCCAACTCCATAAATACCGTTTCGAGGAGGAAAAAATAAGAGAGAAAGTTTTATCATATTTTGTGAGATGTAGCCGCTGCCACTTCCTGTTCTTCATCGGGAGGGCTGATCTGGAGCCCATTCGGGGCTCCGGTGAGGGGGATTCATTGCTATCGTCATGACCAACCCTTCTTTATCAACAATTCCACAAATTTCACCACCAGGATTGAGTAATTCCTTCATAGGATTGCTGGACAGTGATGGAGTTGGATGAGATTTGACATATAATCATGTTAGATTGTTAGGGCTTCATCTCTATTATCCACTGTGTTTTGAGATTGATGTTTATATGACTTTGCTATGCTTAATGCTTGTCACTACGAACCGAGTGACATAATTTTATATCTAAACCCTCTTTGTTTTCATGAATACATTTGAGTTCTTGTTCCTATCCGCTAGTTATATGAACTTGTTATTGTTCTGATCCGTATACCCCAAAATAACAATAATTGGGATAGTCTCCAGGGATGACTGTAATTCGAGGAGTTAATGTATTCACTAAGTGTTGATGCTTTGTTTCAGATCTCTATTAAAAGGAGACCTTAGCATCCCTTACTTTCCTTATGGACCCCGCTGCCACGGGAGGCACTATTGTTACTTTGTACTTGTTACCAATTACCTTTCTACAAAACTATCTGTTACACTACTTTGAGTGCTACTATTTATTCAGTTTGATTTCAATTTGTTAGTGATATTATTGTTTGTACTTTTTTTTTGTTCGTGACGATTAGCGCCGATTTATGAGTTTTGTATTGAATTTTGTCATATTTTTCCCAATCACCACAAATTTGGTCTGGCCTATTGACTTTGCTTGATTTCTATTCAATCATCTCTCTTCACATCGATTGCCAAGTCAACTGATGCATATTCTTGTCCGGGCTGGACCAAACTGAATGTAGATGTTGAGGTCGATGATACTACAATGGCTCGATTATTGTCTCTTCATCATTCATGGACGTTTTTGAAAAGGAAAAGGAATCATGCAGGTGGCTCCGAACTTGACCATGCTTTTCCGTGGCCAACATACTTCATGTCATGCACAATGTTGTCTTCGAATATGACAATGAAGTGATTATGGAACTGATTTCCTTGCTTGCGGATAAGCTTATCTATTGAGCTACTCTTCTCAGGACTTAACATGACACAATATAAGCCAATGTGGTCAGATTTTTTTTGTTAAATCAGGGAATGTGATAGCTCATGATTTCGCAACTCTTGGTACTAAAGCTTTGTGTTCTGGTGTGTTCCATGAGCACATTTTGACATGTACATGACAACATCATGATATTCCTTGTAATGTATTGTACTCTTGGCATTAAGCATTGCTTTCCATTAAAAACTCAAGTTACTCCCGTGATCCTCTCACCTGGAAATAACTGGTGATCCTGTCTACTAATGTCTTTAAAGTTTAACAAATGAATTACAATTTTTGACTTCAAAGCATAACAATATTGAAGCCTAAACATGACGTGGTTACGAGGGTGTAATGGCAAACCACGAGTTCGTGGCTGCAATGTTGGGTTTCCCTTATTGTTCATGCCAGGGGTGCCTGTGGTAGCAGATTAACCGAACTAAGTGTAAGTGACACACTATATGTCTATACCATATACTCTCTATTGTGTATGTAAAAACTAAAAAGTGCCACTAAATTGAATAATAAGATGTGTCTTGTGGAGACGTGTGTGCACGTGCAAGGCTACTAGTAAATGGTAAAGAGTAAAGTGACAGCGGGGGTCAGGGTGTATGCGTGTGTTCCCTATTCTATTTGGTTCAAAATCGGCAATTTTTTATTTCAATGCATTAATGTTCTTTTGGCAGCTTTCATCCCTGTTGTACAATAGACGTGTATTAAATTTTGAAAATCATAAAAACAATCTTTAGATTATAGAATAAAAAATAAACAATAACTACAAGCGTTAAGCAGAAATCTCAACTTTCGGAATTTGAAGATATTACGCGCGTGCAATAGAAATCACGAAGATCGGAATTAGGATCCATGGAAAAAACACTACATGAAGGATGGAATGGAATCGGCCGCCGCCGCCGCTACTTGCGCAATGTCGTCCTTGGTCCGTCGTGGCGGGTTGCTTGTGGAGTAGGGGGAGATCAGGGCTCCGGGGGCATTCAGCGCCCGCACCACCTGTCAATGAAGGGGAAAGGCAGCCACTTCCGCTCTTCCCACGCCGCCGCTACTAGTGTCCCCGTGACGATGTGGTTGTGACATGGTGGAAGTGGAATAGGAGATTAGGGCCTCGATGAGTAGTAGCACCTAGATGATGAAGAAGAACTGAGACAAATGATGGACGGGGTCGGCGATAGAGGGTTTTCTCAAGGAGTCCCGCGTTTGCTCTTACCGTTGTCGAGTAAAGCGGTCTATTTACGGTGGGGGCTAGGGGAATTTGGGCTTGAGTTGGGCCATGCTAGTGTGTGTGGTACCCATTTACGGTCCGGTATAACTAATAATGTTTACGAGAATCGGGTAACAATATAATTGAATAATGTGCAACAAAAGTTCAAACCAATCTAAACCCGATCATTCCATGGGCCGGGTCTGGTTCAGGCCGTGCTTGTCAAAACCCGAAGAAAAAAAGCGCAAACCCGGACCCGGCCCAAACCACATGAACAGTGACATGTTTTATTGAATTAATAATATTTGGTATATTATATTAATTTATCATACCTATAATTCAAATAATATGCATATAGACATTTTGGGTTTTTTGGGCTTTCGAGCAAGAAAGTGAAGCCCAAACCAGGCACGAATGTCGGGCTTCAGGTTCCGGCCTTCGGGCCGGGTTTTCGATGCATAGGTCTAAACCAAACATGTTCGAAATGTCCTTGGGTGTGAGACACAAAGAGGCAAACACAAGTAGTCAAGCGCGCCCAAGAGTAATGAAGAAACTCATATGTACCCAATATTTTTAAAACATAGGAATATAAACATATACATAGAAACATTGACATGCTAGATTGTACCAAAAAACGGAAAACATCATTTGTTGAGGAGAATCATTTGGATGTCTTACATTGAAAAGGGAAAACAAAGGTACTAGTGCTTGATTGGAAAGAAAAGGACAAAAAAGTACAATGGAACTTTCAAAGGATTCTTTTCCACTCAGCTGCCGAAGTATCCTGGCCACCCCCCCTAATCATCGACAAAACCAATGCGGTAGGCGGCCCGCCTCTCCTTACTTTGCATAGACATGCCACCGGAGTTGGTTGGTTTGATAGATCTGAAAGTGGATTAGGGGAGAAGCTATGTGAAGATCCGTCTAAGGATGACGAAGCGGAAGCGCAAATAAAAATAATATGAAAAACATAACCAGAGAGGAATTTCCCAACCCATGAATGGCAACGCATGGGACACATGAGTACACGTGGATATCCTTCACTACAAAACATGATGATGGCAGCCCAGAACCCCAGGTGGCCAATATGCCATCTTCTCGTATTAACTGCGTCAAATGATACAACCAAACAAAGGGTGTCCTGTGGACATGGTTCCCAATGCTTGATCAGGTGGACCCGTGTCGAGCTTATTCGCCACAAGCATCTCAAAAAGAGAGATAAAATGGACTCGATAGTTTGCGTTAGTTCTACTGCTTTCTCTATATATGGTTGCTGCACATGAACTGGTCGCCCCTATTGTTGCGTACCCGTCAAATGATTTCCACTTCCACGTGTAGCGTCTCTTCTTAGCACCTCCTTTATTTGCACATGTCTGCTGGAGGCCAATTGCTTGCCCCTAGTATGCACACCGGGCTAGCAATCATCTTTTTATGTAATCTTGTCCTGATTGAGATGTTGGATATCCGCATGTATCATTCTCGTTCGTTGTTAGGACTTCGGATAGGGCAAGCCTAGGCCACTCACACTAGTCAGAGACCGGCGTCGCGGAGCAGACTAATAAGTGTAGGATTTGCGCGACGACTCATATGGGCGAGTATTTAATTTGGTTATTTAACCTTGGCCACTCCTTGCACGTCGACTAGTTATCGACAATAGCACCATGATACGTCCCAAATGTATCTACTTTTCCAAATACTTTTGCTCCTATTTAGGACTCTAATTTTCATGATTTCAATGGAACTAACTCGGACTGATGTTGTTTTTAGTAGAATTGCCATGCTGTTATTTTTGTTCAAAAATAAAAGCTCTCAGATTGAGCTAAAAAATTATGGGGATTATTTCCGGAAAACATTAAAAACATTGGTGAATAGACCTACTTGAGGGGACCACCCAAGAGCCACGAGCTCAGGGGCGCGCCCACCGCTCGAGGGTGCACCCTGTGAGATCGTGACTCCCTCAAACCTCCGTTTGCCCGAATTCCAACTCCATAAATACCGCTTCACGGAGTGAAAAAATAAGAGAGAAAGTTTTATCACATTTTGTGAGATGGAGATGCTGCCACTTCCTATTCTTCACCGGGAGTGTTGGAGTCCGTTCGGGGCTCCGGAGAGGGGGATTGATCGTCGTCATCATCGCCAACCCTTCTTCATCAACAATTCCATGATGCTCACCACCGGGAGTGAGTAATTCCTTCGTAGGCTTGCTGATCGGTGATGAAGTTGGATGAGATTTCTCATCTAATCGAGTCAATTTGTTAGGGCTTGATCCCAAGTAACCACTATGTTCAGAGAATGATGTTGCTATGACTTTGCTATGCTTAATGCCTCTCACTAGGACCCGAGTGCCATCATTTCAAATCCGACCCCCTATGTTTTCATGAATATATTTGAGTTCTTTATCCTATCTACCAGTTTTATGCACTTGTTATTGTTCTGATCCGTAGACCCCAGAGTGACAATAATTGGGATACTCTCCGTGGATGACTGTAATTAGAGGATTTCATGTATTCACCATGTGTTAACCTTTTGTTCCGGTTCTCTATTAAAAGGAGGCCTTAATATCCATTAATTTCCTTATGTATCCTACAACCACGGGAGGCACTATTGTTACTTGCTACTTGTTACCAATTACCTTGCTACAAAACTCTCTGTTACCGCTACAAAACTATCTGTTACCGCCACTTTCGGTGCTACTATTTATTCAGTTTGATTTCAATTTGTCAGTGATATCATTGTTCGTACTTTTTTTGTTCGTCATGATTATCGCCGATTTATGAGTTTTGTATTCAATTTTGTCTTATTTTTTCCAGTGACCACAAGTTTAGTCTAGCCTATTGACTTTGCATGTTTTATGTTCAATCATCTCTTTAACTCATGCACATTACAAATATATTTTGTTTCATCTTCAGAATGATTGCGAAGTTGACTAATGCATATTCTTGTCGGGGCTGGACCAAACTGAATGTAGAAGTTGAGGCCTATGATACTACAACTAGTGGTTGGGGCCCGCCATTGCGGGCCTCCTGAGAGAAAATTGGAGCGTTGCCTAGTAGGGATGCGCCCCTTCCACTTTCTTGTTTATACCACAGGGTGTTATTCCATCACACACTCAAAGTACATGCATATTTAGTTTTGGCACGTGCAAGTTCCTAATTGGAACTTGGGTATCTTCACCTTGATGTAAGCATAAAGTTGATTACTCTAAGCCATTTGTACAATGAGGTCTATCTACAGAAGACCTGACCCTTGCTTGCAAGTAAAAAAAATACATAAGCACACATATGTTGTCTGAGTTGACAAAAAAAAATTGGTCAACATGTTGGGGAAAACTGACAGAGTTATCCGAATTCAGTAAATCATACACGCTTGTGTTCTTAGTTTGTCATGTCATGTACATTGTCCTTTTGGGACAACCGTTTAGTTATCCAAATTATGGTGAAGTGGGCTACATTTAGTTTATTTTGTGCTTGAAACGTCATGGTTGATTTGCTATTGCTTTGTTTTTCAATTAGAATGGGCCATATATATTTTTTGCAATGAGCTACCATATCAGAAAATCACTTGATCCAGAGTACAATTCAAATTCATATTAACAAACATAAGCTTAGTCACTGAACAATCAACAAAAAGGCATGCAAGATTTCGAAATCAATGGCAAAATGACAATTGAACAGGTTCAATTATTTTCTTATGAAGAACAAGCTCACAAAAACTACAATATCATTCAGTGTATTGTATTTGGAGAACCATAATCTGCAAATCTAGAAAAAACCTTTCTCACATTGGTACTTGAAGACAATGTGAGCAACAGACACAACCTTATCTTGAGAATGAAGTGCTGGTACCAAATAACATACCTCAGGTCAGCTGCTGCGGCAGGCTCCCGCTCAACAATAGCGACTTCCTTCGTTGTCACAGCTGTTGGGGCTATATTGTTAGTAGCATCAGCAGCCTCAACGGTTGAACTAAGAGCATCATCTTCATTTATGGCTTCCTTTGGCACTTCAACGTCAGCTACTTCTTTATCTTCATTGGCACTATTGATGTCATCATCTATCTCCAACACCGGTGACCATTTACCGCTCTCACCATCTTTAGTTGAGGCACCTTCAATCCTCTTGATGGCTGGCTCCGATGTGGCCTTCGAAATGACACCTAAGACAGGCGAATCCTCCATTGCTAGCAAGGGAACATACTTCTCAGCACTGGCAAGCTTCTGTTCTTCCTCAACTGTAGCTACAGATGCATCATGGTTCATAATTAGCAACAACAGATAAAAGACACAATTTAGAAAATACAAAAGTACACACATGGGTGGATTTTGGGATGCAACAATTAAGATCATGTTGGCTACAGATAAAGCAAGGAACAAATGGATACATTTGAGAACCACTACAGATAAACTGATAAGGTTTGAAATTAATCATTTTAGTTCTAATGCAACAATCCAGAGTACTAATGAGTACAGATAAACAAGAAACATATTAATGAAATTCGAAATGCTAATATATATTAGTATAGGTAAACCAAGAATAAATGGATAAACTTTTAACTGGCACAGTCTAGAGTCTTAAACAATACAAATAAACAAATTGATGAGTATGTACAGTCTTAATCAATGAATAGATAGATGGATTCTGATGCATGGGTGAATTGAACTATCTCACCTTCCTGGAGCTTGGTAGCCTCTTCCACAACTTTCTCCAGCTTAGATTTATCACAACTCTTGTCAGCAGATTCAATGGACAAACAGAAGAAACCACTGCACAATCAGGAAATCGAATCAATAATTGGTCGCAAACAATACAGAAACCAACTTATTTTACCAGCTGATTTAGCAAGAATATAATGAATATTTGATCTAATACAAGAATAAACATCTACTTCAGTTCACTATGGACTATAGAATTCACCCTAACAGTCTCTACATAAAACTGAAAAATGGAATAGTATAGTTGTCGCTGCCACAACAACTCAAGCTGGAACCTACAGGCGCACGACACAATGAAAAGTCGAATAAGATGTTTTCATAAAGAAAAATAAAAAGTAACATATAAACCATATTAGAAGCCAGTGTACGAGCATAAAAAATTCTCTCCATGTTGTGAAAGTTGAGCATGGGTCAATAACCATGCACACTGCAGACCCTATCACCATATCAACAAATTCAATTCCGTGTAAATCAATAACAAAGTTGACCTAACCAACCTTTATACACATGCTCTGTTTACTCTCTACAATGTATCTCAATTACTTATTTTAGGATGGAGAGAGTATTACTTAAGGTAACACGTACCCAAGCAGGATCTAAACCAACATAGCAGAAGCCGTGCTAATTGCCATATTACCAATTTTAGAAAAATGAAACAATCACATCCTCTCTGCTTTCCTAATAAAAGTAGGCACATCACACACTAACTTTGATGGCGTGTGGGTATTCGACCGTCGAAACAAGATGACACACGAGCAATCTTGATAAAGTTGATGGTATTATAATCTAAGCTAAGGTAAAATCAGGGTGCAGAAAAACCATATGATCTTTCTTTAATGGGTGATTGACTGATTTAGTAGACATTAACATCCACGCATATGAAAGAACAAGGCATTATAAGAAGGCGCGACTGCACTTCTCTACTTACCATATAAAATAAAGTCGCAACTCTTACAGCGAACATAGGAATAGAATTCAAGTGACAGAAGCTACAGCGTATAGGGTATATCAACATTAAGGATACCTGAGTGATTAGTAAATGAGCATTAGATGGAAAGTATGAAATAAAATTCAGTGCAAACACAAGACAATGGCATTAGATGGAAAGTATGAAATAAAATTCAGTGCAAATACAAGACAGTGAAGACAAGACACACTTCATAACAACAGGTTTATACATATATTGTGCAGCGGTCAGTTTGAAAGAAAAATGCAATACATATGGTTGCATATACATATGCATAGGTCTGAACTTGTGCTTCGTCGATACACGTATTGGCAAGAGCGAACAATGACAACTATGAATTAGTAGTGAAACAGTTTGGATAAATTATGTGCTCATCGCCAGTGATGTACTCTTGAGGCTCTTTGTCATCGCATTGTGTGTTGTGAATAGAAAAAAAAGTTAATTCTTATCAAGGCATAGCTGTTCTTCGTGGGTGTATCAGCTGTATTTGTGGCTAAGAACAGCACTGAGAAGAAAATATTTAAGCATGGTTTTCTTGCTTGTGTATTCTTTATTGCATGTTTAGTGTGGATGTATAAGTTATAATCGAATGGAAGAAGATGGTGTTGCATGCTGTTTTAGTTCTTGTCCATAGAGATTCCAGTTGAATGGTACCAACATTTGAATGTAACTGTATGACATATAGCTAAGCAGTGACGTGCTCTGGAACAGGGCAAGCCAACACCCTGTTGCGTTGTTGAGCAACACAACTATCATGTGCAGCAGCACGATCCGCAGCATGATCGCTCATAATCATTTTTCCTGCACATACGTATTTTTTCAGTCGCGCTGCAAGGACTACACACCGCCGCGTAACAAGAATGGTCGAGAGCATGACAAACTGAAGGCAAATTGAACGAATGAAAGTCTGACAAAAGGATTAGCAATTTGCACCTGAATCGCACAGCTGAGCTACTATGCAGAGTCAGTAGTGAACCAAAGGCAATGATGAATCGAGCTACACGGATCCTGGCGAACGAAACAAAATTTCAGATTGATAAACAGACGTAGAATAACAACGAACACTTGGCGAGCGCCAATGGAGTGACACAACACATAGCACACAAACACTGGTATATATATGCACCAACGCATGACGAAATACACCTTCAAGACGGATCAAGGATAGGCTGGACAAACCGAAAACGAATAGGACAATTGATCGACGAACGTGAGCGATCTTTGTCCTCACTTAACAACCACCTGTGAAATCAAAAGACACAGCAACAAAAAGAAGGTCAGTAACTCATTTGATCCAAAAAGAGAAAGAACGTTGGCGGGCGACCTAGGAGATGGCACAGTTGGCACAACACCCACTGACAAACACCAACTCGTGACTATAAATCTGCAAGGCAAGCTTGTACCATAAAATGAAAATTAGCTAAAGTGGAATCACGGTACACATGTAGAATGTAGAGTACGTGTACACAGACCTTGATGATCCAGTTCACCATGGCAGAACTCTGCTCCACGACGGGACGGCCGCAGTTGCCTGAATGGAGGTGTACACCTCACTGTAGTTGCACGCCGTCACTCCTCGTCGCTCACGTCGCGGGAACCGCTCGTAGCTCTCCTCATTCTCCAAGTCATCGAACCGCTTCCACTGACACAAATATTCCAATGAAGCCACCAAATCAGATCAAACACCACACTGACTCTCACAAAGGGGCCCAATTTCCAACAGATTTGAAGAGGAACTGTTTGGAACCCGCTCACCTCTGCTATGTCATCGTCGTTGCTAGTGGCGAGCAAAAGGGCACCCTGCCCAATCGATGGATCCAACACAACATGAATGGTGGATGGCGGGGAGGGAGGGAGCAACACAGTACCTCAGGGCGAGAAGGGGCTGGGGTCGGTGGGAGGAGGCGGAGTGGATGGAGCTGAGGAGCCTCTCGCCGACGCGGGAGAGGTCCATGTCGCCGCCCTCGATCAGGAGCAGGGTCAGGAAGACGAGCGGCGAGGGCCCCGGCCCGAAGAGCTCGCCGCCGACGAAGAGAATCGAGGGGCAGGAGATGAGGAGGAAGCCAAGGGCGTGGAAGGCGGCGGCACATCGCCCCGCATCTGAGCGGCACCGTGCCCCCTCGGTGCGGCGGGAGACCATGGGAGGGAGCCGCCGCAGATCAGGCGGAGAGAAAGGAGCAGATGGAGGAAATTGTCGTGCCGGTCGATGTGGAGCTGGCTTGGTCGCGAAGGAAACAAGGACGATGAAGTTTCCTAGAAATTCATTGGTCACAACCTGACCAATCGCTGTATTTCTTTTTCTCTCGCCGGCACAGTGCAACTGCCAACGTGGACACGGCGAGCGAGCGCACATTGCGCCATCGTTAATGGGTTTAATGGCTTGATCATTGTCTCCTCATAGTCATGACGGGATGTTCTTGAAAAGGAAAAATAATCATGTAGGCAACTCCGAACTTGACTATGCTTCTCTATGACTAACATACTTCATGTCGTGCATAATGTTATCTTGGAATATGACCATGAAGTTATTAGGGAACTGATTTCCTAGCTTGCGGACAAGCTTATCTATCAAGCTACTCTTCTCAGCACTTAATATGACACAGTATAAGCCAATGTGGTCAGATTTTTTTTGTTAAATCAAGGAATGTGATAGGTCATGATTTCGCAACTCTTGGTACTAAAGCTTTATGTTCTGGTGTGTTGCATGAGCACATTTTGACCTTTGGATGGTGCCATCTTGATATTTCTTGTAATGTATTGTTCTCTTGGCAGTAAACATTGCTTTCCATTAAAAACTCAAGTTACTTCCATGATCCTCTTTGCTGGAAAAAATTAACGGATGATCCCGTCTACTAGCATCTTTAAAGTTTATCAAATGAATTACATTTTTTGACTTCAAAGCATAAAATACTGAAGCCTAAACATGACGTGGTTATGGAGGTGTAATGGCCAGCCATGTGTTTGTGGCTGCAATGTGGTGTTTCCCTTGTTGTTCATGCCAGGGTTCTGATGGTCGCGGATTAACCGAACTAAGTGTAAGTGACACTTTATTTGTCTATATCATATACTCTCTATTGTGTATGTAAAAACTAAAAAAGTGCAATTCAATTGAATAATAAGATGTGTCTTATGGAGACGTGTGTGCACATGCAAGGTTACCAGTAAAGTTTAACAAATGAATTACAATTTTTGACTTCAAAGCATAATAATACTGAAGCCTAAACATGACGTTGTCATGGACGTGTAATGGACAACCATGAGTTCGTGCTTGCAATGTGGCGTTTACCTTGTTCTTCATGCAAGGGGTGCACGTGGTCGCAGATTAATCGAACTAAGTGTAAGTGACACACTATATGTCTATACCATATACTCTCTATTGTGTATGTAAAAACTGAAAAAGTGCCATTCAATTGAATAATAAGATGTGTCTTGTGGAGACGTGTTTGCACGTGGAAGGCTACTAGTAAATGGTAAAGAGTAAAGTGATAGTGGGCATTAGGGTGTATCGCGTGTTCCCTATTCTATTTAGTTAAAATTGGCAATTTTTTATTTGAATACATTAATTTTCTGATTACAACTTTCATCCCTGCTGTACAATAGACATGTATTAAAATTTGAAAAACACAAAAAGAATCTTTAGATTTATGGAATAAAAATAAAAAATAACTACAAGAGTTAAGGAGGAATCTTAACATTCAGATTTCGAAGCATATTACGCTCATGCAATAGAAATCACGAAGATCGGAATTTTGATCCATGGAAAAAACGCTACCTGAAGGATGGAATTGAATTGGCCGCCGCCACCGCTACTTGCGCAACGTTATACTTGCTCCATCGTGGTGGGTTGCTTGTAGAGTAGGGGGGACCAGGGCTCCTGGGGCATTCAGCGCGAGCACCACTTGTCTATGAAGGGGAAGGGGCTGCCACCCCTGCTCTTCCCAGGCCGCCGCTACTAGTGTTCCCGTGACGAGCTGGTCATGACATGGAGCAAGTTGAATGGGAGATAGGGGCCTCGACGAGTAGTAGCACCTAGACGATGAAGAAGAATTGGGATAGAGGCTGGACGGGTCAGCGGCTGAGGGTTTGCTCGAGTAGCCCTCAGTTCGCTCTTACCCTTGTCCGGTGAAGAGGTCTATTAACGGCGGGGCCTGGGGGATTTGGGCTTGAGTTGGGCGGTGCTAGTTTGTGTGGTTCCCACTTACGATCCAGTATAACCAAAAATGTTTACGGGAATTGGGTAACAATATAATTTAATGGTGGGAAATAAAAGTTCGAACCAAGCTAAACCTGATCATTCCACGGGCCGGGTCAGGTTCGGGCTGGGCTTGGCAAAACCCGAAGAAAAAAAATCCCAAACCCGAACCCAGCCCGACCCGGCCTGAACCGCATGAACATGGGCCTTTTTATTAAATTAATCATATTCAGGATATTATATTAATATATTATACCTATTTTGAATAATATATATATGGTCATTTTGGGCTTTTTTGGGCTTTTGAGCGAGAAAGTGATGCCCAAACCCGCCCCGAATGTCGGGCTTTAGGTTCCATCCCCGCGCCGGGTTGTCCATGCACACGTCTAAACCAACCATGTTCCAAACGTTCTTCGGTGTGAGACACAAAGAGGCAAACACAAGTAGACAAGCATGCCCAGGAGTAACGAAAGAAAAGAACAAAAAGGTATATTTCAACTTTCAAAGGGTTCTTTCCCACCGAGCTACCGAAGTATCCTGGCCACCCCCTCACCACCGATAGAGCCAACATAGGAGGCATCCCAGTCTCTCCTTCCATCGCATAGACACGCCACCGGAGGTGGTCCGGTTCGATTGACCTGAAAGTGGATAAGGGGGAGAAGTTGCGTGAAAAAGAGTCGTGTAAGGATGACGAAGCGTTTCACGGATAACAAAATACGAAAAATATAACCAGAGAGGAATTTCCCAGCACAGGAATGGCAACGCATGGACACATGAGTACACATGGATATCCTTCACTACAAAACATGATGATGGGAGCACAGCTCCCCAGATGGTCACTATGTTGTCTTCTCATATTAACTACGGTAGATGATACGACAACAAAGGGTGTCCTGTGGACATGGTCCCCAATGCTTGATCGAGTGGACCCGAGTCGAGGTTATTCGGCACAAGCGGTAGATGATCGAGTGGCGTTCGTTCTATTCGTTTCTCTATATATGGTTATTACACACAAACTGGTCACCCATGTTGTTGTGTACCCGTCAAATGATTTCCCCATGTAGCATCTCTTCTTAGCACCTCCTTTATTTGCACCCGTCTGCCGGAGGCCAATTGCTTGCCCCTAGTATGCACACCGGGCTATCGATCATGTTTTTATGTAATCTTGTCCTGGTTGGATGTTGGCTATCCACATGTATCATTCCCGTTCTCTGTTAGGACTTAAAATAGGGCAAGCCGAGGCCACCTGCAGTAGTCGGACACCGGCGCCGCAGAGCAGACAAATAAGGGTAGGATTTGCGCGACGACTCATATGGGCGACTATTTAATTTGGTTATTTGACCATGGCCACTGCTTGCACGCCGACAAGTTATCGACATTAGCACCATGATACGTCCCAAACACGTCTACTTATCCAAACACTTTAGCTTTTATTTTGAACTGTAATTTGCATGTTTGAATGGAGCTAACACGAGCTCAAGTTGTTTTCAGCAGAATTGCAATGGTATTATTTTTGTGTAGAAATAAAAGTTCTCGGATTGAGCTAAAAATTTACAGGATTATTTCTAGAAATTATAAACAATAGTGGCGAAGTGACCTACTAGTGGGGGGCACCAAGGAGCCACGAGCTCAGGGGGAGCGCCCAACCCCCAGGGTGCGCCCTATGAGCTCGTGACTCCATCGAGCCTCAGTTTGCTCTAATTCGAAATCCGTAAATACCGTTTCGTGGGGAGAAAAATCAAAGAGAAAGTTTCATCATGTTTTGCGAGACGGAGCCACCGCCACTTCCTATTCTTCATCGGGAGGGTTGATCTAGAGTGCGTTCAGGGCTCCAGAGAGGGGGATTCGTCGCTGTTATCATCACCAACCCTTCTTCATCAATAATTCCATGATGCTTATCACCGGGAGAGAGTAATTTCTCTGTAGGCTTGCTGGACGGTGATGGACTTGGATGATTATTTGTCATGTAATCGTGTCAATATGTTACGACTTGATCCCTTGTATCCACTATGTTCTGAGATTGATATTACTTTGACTTTTTAATGCTTAATGCTTGTCATAAGGGCCCGAGTGTCATGATTTCATATCTGAACCCTCTATGCTTTCATGAATATTTTTGAGTTTTTTTCCTGATTCTATCTGCTAGTTATATGCACTTGTTATTGTACTGATCTGTAGACCCCAAAGTGACAACAATCGCTATACTCTCTGGGGATGACTGTTATTCGAGGAGTTAATATATTCATCATGTGTTAATGCTTTGTTCCAGTTCTCTATTAAAATGAAGCGTTAATATCCCTTAGTTTCTTTATGGACCCCACTACTATGGGAGGCGCTATTGTTACTTGCTACTTGCTATTTGTTACCAATTACCTTGCTAGAAAAGTATCTGTTATCACTACAAAACTATCTGTTACCGCTACTTTTACTGCTACTATATATTTATTCAGTTTGATTTCAATTTGTAAGTGATATTATTGTTTGTACTTTTTATTCTTCGTGATGATTAGCGCCGATTTATGAGATTTGTATTTTTTCTTCATATTTTCCAAATCACCACAAGTTTGGTATGGCCTATTGAGTTTGCTTGTCTTCTGTTCAATCATCTCTTTAACTCATGCATATTACAAATATATTTTGTTTCCTCTTCACATAGATTGCCAAATCGACTGATGCATACTCTTGTACGGGCTGGACCAAACTGAATGTAGATGTTGGGTTCGATGGTACTAAAATGACACGATCGTTGTCTCTTCGTAGTCATTCAGGCACATTTTTGAAAAGGTAAACGAATCATGCAGGCGGCTTCAAACTTGATCATGCTTCTCCATGGCCAACACACTTCATGTCATGAACAATGTTGCCTTGGAATCTGACAATGAAGTGATTATGGAACTGATTCCTTCCTTGCGGGCTACATTATCTGTCGAGCTACTCTTCTCAGGACTTACTATGACACAATATAAGCCTATGTGGTTAGATTTCTTTTTTGTTAAATCAAGGAATGTGATAGCTCATGATTTCGAAACTCATGGTACTAAAGGCTTTGTGTTCTGGTGTGTTGCATAAGCACATTTTGACCTGTGCATTACGACATCTTGATATTTCTTGTAATGATTTGTTCTCTTGGGATTAAACATTGCTTTTCGTTAAAAACTCAAGTCACTCCCATGATCCTCTACGCTGGAAAAACTAACTAGTGACCCTGTCTACTAGCATCTTTAATGTTTAACCAATCAATTGCATATTTTGACTACAAAGCATAACAATACTGAAGCCTAAACATGACGTGGTTATGGAGCTGTAATTGCCGACCATGAGTTTGTGGCCGCAATGTGGTGTTTCCCTTGTTTCCCATGCCAGGGGTGCTCATGGTAGCGAATTAACTAAACTAAGTGTAAGTGACACACTATATATCTATACCATATACTCTCTATTATGTATGTAATAACTAAGAAAGTGCCATTCAATGGAATAATAAGATGTGTCTTGTGGAGATGTGTGCACGTGCAAGGCTACTAGTAAAGTTTAACAAAGGAATTACAATTTTTGACTGAAAAGCATAACAATACTAAAGCCTAAACATGACGTGGTTATGAAGGTGTAATGGCCAGCCATGAGTTCATGGCTACAATGTGTTGTTTCCGTTGTTGTTTATGCCATGGGTGTTCGTGGTCGCGGATTAACTGAACTAACTGTAAGTGACACACTATATGTCTATACCGTATAATCTCTATTATGTACCTAAAAACTGAAAAGTGCCATTCAATTGAATAGTAAGATGTGTCTTGTGGATACGTATGCGCACATGCAAGGCTATTAGTAAATGGTAAAGAGTAAAGTGATGGTGGAGGTAGGGGTGTATGCGCGTGCTCCCTATTTTGTTTTGTTCAACATTGGTAATTTTTTATTTGAATGCATTAATATTCTTTTTACAATTTTCATCCATGTTGTACAATGGACGTATTAGAATTTGAAAATCATAAAAACACTCTTTAGATTTATAGAGTAAAAAATAACTACAAGCATTAAGCAGAAATCCCAACTTTTGGGATTTGAAGCATGTTATGCGCATGCAATAGAAATCATGAAGATCGGAATTTGGATCCATGAAAAAACGCTACCTGCAGGATGGAATGGAATCGACCGCTGCCGCCGCAACTTGCGCAACATAGTCGTTGCTCCATCATGGTGGGTTGCTTGTGGAGTAGGAGGAGATCAGGGCTCTGGGGCATTCAGCGCCAGCTCCATCTGTCTATGAAGGGGAAGGGCGGCCACCGCTACTCTTTCCATGCCGCTACTACTAGTGCTCCCGTGATGAGGTTGTCGTGACATGGAGGAAGCGGAACGGGAGATCGGGGCCTCTACGAGTAGTAGCACCTAGACGACGAAGTAAAACTGGTACAAAGATTGGACGGGGTCGGCGGCGGAAGGTTTGCTTGAGCAGTCCCTGATTTGCTCTAACCCTTGTCCGGTAAAGCGGTCTATTTACGGCGGGGGATGGGGTGATTTAGGATTGAGTTGGGCCGTGCTAATTTGTGTGCTACCCATTTATGGTCGTATAACCAAAAATGTTTAGGAGAATCGGGTAATGATATAATTGAATGGTGGGTAACAAAAGTTCAAACCAAACTAAACCTGATCATTCCACGGGCTGGGTCGGGTTCGGGCCGGGCTTGGCAAAACCCAAATAAAAAAAATCACAAACCCGAAGCCGGCCCGACCCGACAGAACCACATGAACAGTGGCATTTTTTTAAATTAATCATATTCATATGATTATATTAATTTATTATACATATATTTTGAATAATATATATGCCCATTTTGGGCTTTCTTTGGGCTTTCGAGCGAGAAAGTGAAGCCGAAACTCGACCTGAATGTCGGGCTTCTAGTTCTAGCCTATGGGCCAGGTTGTCCATGCACAGGACTAAACCAAACATGATCCAAATGTTCTTGGGTGTGAGACACAAAGAGTCCAACATAAGTAGACAAGTGCACCCAGGAGTAACACAGAAACACATATAGACCCAATATATTGAACACGTAGGAATAGAAACGCACATATATAGAAACGTCGACATGCTAGATCTACACTACAAACCTCGCTAGGCTATCTGCCTAACGAGGGCATTTGCATGCGCGAACGATTTCTGGTCGAGCGATCTGTTTACTGTGCTACTTTTACCGTGCTGGCGTCTGGTCAACCATTGGTTCATTTTTCACCCGCGCGACTGTTTTAGAGGTAGATGACAAGTGGGCCGTGTTAAACATGGGGTCTAGCAATGAGTTTAATTTTGCTCAGATTCACCGTACACAAAGTGCCACACACGGGATGGACGCGGTGAAAACCTAGCGACCAATCTCTCCCATCCTCCAGCCCCGCATCCCCTCCGCTTTCCCTCCTCGCCCCTCCCCCCATGCCCTCCGCCACCGGCGCGCCTCCTCCTCCCCTTCTCTTCTCTCCCCGTCCTCTGCTCTCCCAAGCACTAGCGCATGGTCACCGTCGCCTCTCCTCTCTTCCCTCAAGACAATGCCTCCTGCAAGATGATGCCTCCCATGTTCTCGATCTGGTGCCATTATGCGCCATGACTTCGGATTGGGTCCAAATCGCCGCCATGAAAGAGCAGGGGCAGCGTGGTTTTTGTGGTGGGTGTGGAAGAGAAGGTGAGGGTAAGGACGGAGGTGAGGGGAAGGAGCAGCAAGGATTTTTTGACTTCAAAGCATAACAATACTGAAGCCAAAACATGATGTGGTTATTGAGGTGTAATGGCCAACCATGTGTTCGTGGCTGCAATGTTGTGTTTCCCTTGTTGTTCATGCCATGGTTCCCATGGTCACGGATTAACCAAACTAAGTGTAAGTGACACACTACCATATACTCTCTATTGTGTATGTAAAAACTAAAAAACTGTTGTTCAATTGAATAATAAGATGTGTCTTCTGGAGACGTGTGTGCACATGCAAGGCTACCTGTAAAGTGTAACAAATGCATTACAATATTTGACTTCAAAGCATAACAATACTGAAGCCTAAACATGACGTGGTCAAGGACATGTAATGGCTAGCCATGAGTTCGTGCCTGCAATGCGGTGTTTCCCTTGTTCTTCTTGCGAGGGGTGCCTGTGGTCGCAGGTTAACCAAACTGAGTGTAAGTGACACATTATATCTCTATACCATATACTCTCTATTGTGTATGTAAAAACTAAAAAAGTGCCATTCAATTCAATAATAAGATGTGTCTTGTGGAGACGTGTGTGCACATGCAAGGCTACTAGTAAATGGTAAAGAGTAAAGTGACAATGGGTGTTAGGGTGTATTCGCGTGTTCCCTATTATATTTGGTTAAAGTTGGCAATTTTTTATTTGAATGCATTAATGTTCTTTTTACAATAAGATGTGTCTTGTGGATACATATGCGCACATGCAAGGCTATTAGTAAATGGTAAAGAGTAAAGTGATGGTGGAGGTCGGGGTGTATGCGCGTGCTCCCTATTTTGTTTTGTTCAACATTGGTAATTTTTTATTTGAATGCATTAAATATTCTTTTTACAATTTTCATCCATGTTGTACAATGGACGTATTAGAATTTGAAAATCATAAAAACACTCTTTAGATTTATATAATTAAAAATAACTACAAGCATTAAGCAGAAATCCCAACTTTTGGAATTTGAAGCATATTATGCGCATGCAATAGAAATCATGAAGATCGGAATTTGGATACATGAAAAAACGCTACCTGCAGGATGGAATGGAATCGACCGCTGCCACCGCTACTTGCGCAACATAGTCGTTGCTCCATCGTGGTGGGTTGATTGTGGAGTAGGGGGAGATCAGGGCTCTGTGGCATTCAGCGCCAGCTCCACCTGTCTATGAAGGGGAAGGGCGGCCACCACTACTCTTTCTGCGCCGCTACTACTAGTGTTCCCGTGATGAGGTTGTCGTGACATGGAGGAAGCTGAACGGGAGATCGGGGCCTCTACGAGTAGTAGCACCTAGACGACGAAGTAAAACTGGTACAAAGGTTGGACGGGGTCGGTGGCGGAAGGTTTGCTTGAGCAGTCCCTGATTTGCTCTAACCCTTGTCCGGTAAAGCGGTCTATTTACGGCGGGGGATGGGGTTATTTAGGATTGAGTTCGGCCGTGCTAATTTGTGTGCTACCCATTTACGGTCGTATAACCAAAAATGTTTACGAGAATTGGGTAATGATATAATTGATTGGTGGGTTACAAAAGTTCGAACCAAACTAAACCTGATCATTCCACGGCCTGGGTCGGGTTCGGGCCAGGCTTGGCAAAACCGGAATAAAAAAATCACAAACCCGAAGCCGGCCCGACCCGAGAGAACCACATGAACAGTGGCATTTTTTTAAATTAATCATATTCATATGATTATATTAATTTATTATACATATATTTTGAATAATATATATGCCCATTTTGGGCTTTCTTTGGGCTTTCGAGCGAGAAAGTGAAGCCGAAACTCGACCTGAATGTCGGGCTTCCGGTTCTAGCCTGTGGGCCAGGTTGTCCATGCACAGGACTAAACCAAACATGATCCAAATGTTCTTGGGTGTGAGACACAAAGAGTCCAACATAAGTAGACAAGTGCACCCAGGAGTAACACAAAAACACATATAGACCCAATATATTGAACACGTAGGAATAGAAACACACATATATAGAAACGTCGACATGCTAGATCTACACTACAAACCTCGCTAGGCTATCTGCCTAACGAGGGCGCTTGCGTGCGCGAACGATTTCTGGTCGAGCGATCTGTTTACTGTGCTACTTTTTACCTTGCTGGCGTCTGGTCAACCATTGGTTCATTTTTCACCCGCACGACTGTTTCAGAGGTAGATGACAAGTGGGCCTTGTTAAACATGGGGTCCAGCAATGAGTTTAATTTTGCTCAGATTCAGCGTACACAAAGTGCCACACACGGGATGGACGCGGTGAAAACCTAGCGACCAACCTCTCCCATCCTCCAGCCCCGCGTCCCCTCCGCTTTCCCTCCTCGCCCCTCCCCCCCATGCCCTCCGCCACCGGCGCGCCTCCTCCTCCCCTTCTCTTCTCTCCCCATCCTCTACTCTCCCAAGCACTAGCGCATGGTCACCGTCACCTCTCCTCTCTTCCCTCAAGACAATGCCTCCTGCAAGATGATGCCTCCCATGTTCTCGATCTGGTGCCATTATGCGCCATGACTTCGGATTGGGTCCAAATCGCCGCCATGAAAGAGCAGGGGCAGCGTGGTTTTTGTGGTGGGTGTGGAAGAGAAGGTGAGGGTAAGGACGGAGGTGGGGGGAAGGAGCAGCAAGGATTTTTTGACTTCATAGCATAACAATAGTGAAGCCTAAACATGATGTGGTTATGGAGGTGTAATGGCCAACCATGTGTTCGTGGCTGCAATGTTGTGTTTCCCTTGTTGTTCATGCCAGGGTTCCCATGGTCACGGATTAACCAAACTAAGTGTAAGTGACACACTACCATATACTCTCTATTGTGTATGTAAAAAGTAAAAAACTGTTGTTCAATAGAATAATAAGATGTGTCTTCTGGAGACGTGTGTGCACATGCAAGGCTACCAGTAAAGTGTAACAAATGCATTACACTATTTGACTTCAAAGCATAACAATACTGAAGCCTAAACATGACGTGGTCAAGAACATGTAATGCCTGGCCACGAGTTCGTGCCTGCAATGTGGTGTTTCCCTTGTTCTTCATGCGAGGGGTGCCTGTGGTCGCAGGTTAACCAAACTGAGTGTAAGTGACACATTATATCTCTATGCCATATACTCTCTATTGTGTATGTAAAAACTAAAAAAGTGCCATTCAATTCAATAATAAGATGTGTCTTGTGGAGACGTGTGTGCACATGCAAGGCTACTAGTAAATGGTAAAGAGTAAAGCGACAATGGGTGTTAGGGTGTATTCGCGTGTTCCCTATTATATTTGGTTAAAGTTGGCAATTTTTTATTTGAATGCATTAATGTTCTTTTTACAATAAGATGTGTCTTGTGGATACGTATGCGCACATGCAAGGCTATTAGTAAATGGTAAAGAGTAAAGTGATGGTGGAGGTCGGGGTGTATGCGCGTGCTCCCTATTTTGTTTTGTTCAACATTGGTAATTTTTTATTTGAATGCATTAATATTCTTTTTACAATTTTCATCCATGTTGTACAATGGACGTATTAGAATTTGAAAATCATAAAAACACTCTTTCGATTTATAGAGTAAAAAATAACTACAAGCATTAAGCAGAAATCCCAACTTTTGGAATTTGAAGCATATTACGCGCATGCAATAGAAATCATGAAGATCGGAATTTGGATCCATGAAAAAACGCTACCTGCAGGATGTCATGGAACCGACCGCTGCCGCCGCTACTTGCGCAACATAGTCGTTGCTCCATCATGGTGGGTTGATTGTGGAGTAGGGGGAGATCAGGGCTCTAGGGCATTTAGCGCCGGCTCCACTTGTCTATGAAGGGGAAGGGCGGCCACCGCTACTCTTTCCACGCCGCTACTACTAGTGTTCCCGTGATGAGGTTGTCGTGACATGGAGGAAGCTGAACGGGAGATCGGGGCCTCTACGAGTAGTAGCACCTAGACGACAAAGTAAAACTGGTACTAAGGTTGGACGGGGTCGGCGGCGAAAGGTTTGCTTGAGCAGTCCCTGATTTGCTCTAACCCTTGTCCGGTAAAGCGGTCTATTTACGACGGGGGATGGGGTGATTTAGGATTGAGTTGGGCCGTGCTAATTTGTGTGCTACCCATTTACGGTCGTATAACCAAAAATGTTTACGAGAATCGGGTAATGATATAATTGAATGGTGGGTAACAAAAGTTTGAACCAAACTAAACCTGATCATTCCACGGGCTCGGTCGGGTTCGGGCCGGGCTTGGCAAAACCCGAATAAAAAAATCACAAACCCGAAGCCGGCCCGACCCGACAGAACCACATGAACAGTGGCATTTTTTTTAAATTAATCATATTCATATGATTATATTAATTTATTATACATATATTTTGAATAATATATATGCCCATTTTGGGCTTTCTTTGGGCTTTCGAGCGAGAAAGTGAAGCCGAAACTCGACCTAATGTCGGGCTTCCGGTTCTAGCCTGTGGGCCAGGTTGTCCATGTACATGTCTAAACCAAACGTGATCCTAATGTTCTTGGGTGTGAGACACAACGAGTCCAACATAAGTATACAAGTGCACCCAGGAGTAACAAAGAAACACATATAGACCCAATATATTGAACACGTAGGAATAGAAACACACATATATAGAAACGTCGACATGCTAGATCTACACTACAAACCTCGCTAGGCTATCTGCCTAACGAGGGCACTTGCGTGCGCGAACGATTTCTGGTCGAGCGATCTTTTTACTGTACTACTTTTTACCTTGCTGGCGTCTGGTCAACCATTGGTTCATTTTTCACCCGCGCGACTGTTTCAGAGGTAGATGACAAGTGGGCCTTGTTAAACATGGGGTCTAGCAATGAGTTTAATTTTCCTCGGATTCAGCGTACACAAAGTGCCACACACGGGATGGACGCGGTGAAAACCTAGCGACCAATCTCTCCCATCCTCCAGCCCCGCGTCCCCTCCGCTTTCCCTCCTCGCCCCTCCCCCCATGTCCTCCGCCACCGGCGCGCCTCCTCCTCCCCTTCTCTTCTCTCCCCGTCCTCTGCTCTCCCAAGCACTAGCGCATGGTCACCGTCGCCTCTCCTCTCTTCCCTCAAGACAATGCCTCCTGCAAGATGATGCCTCCCATGTTATCGATCTAGTGCCATTATGCGCCATGACTTCGGATTGGGTCCAAATCGCCGCCATGAAAGAGCATGGGAAGCGTGGTTTTTGTGGTGGGTGTGGAAGAGAAGGTGAGGGTAAGGACGGAGGTGGGGGGAAGGAGCAGCAAGGATTTTTTGACTTCAAAGAATAACAATACTGAAGCCAAAACATGATGTGGTTATGGAGGTGTAATGGCGAACCATGTGTTCGTGGCTGCAATGTTGTGTTTCCCTTGTTGTTCATGCCAGGGTTCCCATGGTCACGGATTAACCAAACTAAGTGTAAGTGACACACTACCATATACTCTCTATTGTGTATGTAAAAACTAAAAAACTGTTGTTCAATTGAATAATAAGATGTGTCTTCTGGAGACGTGTGTGCACATGCAAGGCTACCAGTAAAGTATAACAAATGCATTACACTATTTGACTTCAAAGCATAACAAGACTGAAGCCTAAACATGACGTGGTCAAGGACATGTAATGGATAGCCATGAGTTCATGCCTGCAATGCGGTGTTTCCCTTGTTCTTCATGCGAGGGGTGCCTGTGGTCGCAGGTTAACCAAACTGAGTGTAAGTGACACATTATATCTCTATACCATATACTCTCTATTGTGTATGTAAAAACTAAAAAAGTGCCATTCAATTCAATAATAAGATGTGTCTTGTGGAGACGTGTGTGCACATGCAAGGCTACTAATAAATGGTAAAGAGTAAAGCGACAGTGCGTGTTAGGGTGTATTCGCGTGTTCCCTATTATATTTGGTTAAAGTTGGCAATTTTTTATTTGAATGCATTAATGTTCTTTTTACAATAAGATGTGTCTTGTGGATATGTATGCGCACATGCAAGGCTATTAGTAAATGGTAAAGAGTAATGTGATGGTGGAGGTCGGGGTGTATGCGCGTGCTCCCTATTTTGTTTTGTTCAACATTGGTAATTTTTTATTTGAATGCATTAATATTCTTTTTACAAATTTCATCCATGTTGTACAATGGACGTATTAGAATTTGAAAATAATAAAAACACTCTTTAGATTTATAGATTAAAAAATAACTACAAGCATTAAGCAGAAATCCCAACTTTTGGAATTTGAAGCATATTATGCGCATGCAATAGAAATCATGAAGATCCGAATTCGGATCCATGAAAAAACACTACCTGCAGGATGGAATGGAATCGACCGCTGTCGCCGCTACTTGCGCAACATAGTCGTTGCTGCATCGTGGTGGGTTGCTTGTGGAGTAGGGGGAGATCAGGGCTCTGGGGCATTCAGCGCCGGCTCCACCTGTCTATTAAGGGGAAGGGCGGCCACCGCTACTCTTTCCACGCCGCTACTACTAGTGTTCCCGTGATGAGGTTGTCGTGACATGGAGGAAGTTGAACGGGAGATCGGGGCCTCTACGAGTAGTAGCACCTAGACGACGAAGTAAAACTGGTACAAAGGTTGGACGGGGTCGTCGGCGGAAGGTTTGCTTGAGCAGTCCCTGATTTGCTCTAACCCTTGTCCGGTAAAGCGGTCTATTTACGGCGGGGGATGGGGTGATTTAGGATTGAGTTGGGCCGTGCTAATTTGTGTGCTACCCATTTACGGTCGTATAACCAAAAATGTTTACGAGAATCGGGTAATGATATAATTGAATGGTGGGTAACAAAAGTTCGAACCAAACTAAACCTGATCATTCCACGGGCTCGGTCGGGTTCGGGCCGGGCTTGGCAAAACCCGAATAAAAAAATCACAAACCCGAAGCCGGCCCGACCCGACAGAACCACATGAAGAGTGGCATTTTTTAAAATTAATCATATTCATATGATTATATTAATTTATTATACATATATTTTGAATAATATATATGCCCATTTTGGGCTTTCTTTGGGCTTTTGAGCGAGAAAGTGAAGCCGAAACTCGACCTGAATGTCGGGCTTCCGGTTCTAGCCTGTGGGCCAGGTTGTCCATGCACAGGTCTAAACCAAACATGATCCAAATCTTCTTGGGTGTGAGACACAAAGAGTCCAACATAAGTAGACAAGTGCACCCAGGAGTAACAAAGAAACACATATAGACCCAATATATTGAACACGTAGGAATAGAAACACACATATATAGAAACGTCGACATGCTAGATCTACACTATAAACCTCGCTAGGCTATCTGCCTAACGAGGGCACTTGCGTGCGTGAACGATTTCTAGTCGAGCGAACTTTTTACTGTGCTACTTTTTACCTTGCTGGCGTCTGGTCAACCATTGGTTTATTTTTGACCCGCGTGACCGTTTAAGTGGTAGATGACAAGTGGGCCTTGTTAAACATGGGGTCCAGCAATGAGTTTAATTTTGCTCAGATTCAGCGTACACAAAGTGCCACACACGGGATGGATGCGGTGAAAACCTAGCGACCAATCTCTCCCATCCTCCAGCCCCGCGTCCCCTCCTCTTTCCCTCCTCACCCCTCCCCCCATGCCCTCCGCCACCGGCGCGCCTCCTCCTCCCCTTCTCTTCTCTCCCCGTCCTCTGCTCTCCCAAGCACTAGCGCATGGTCACCGTCGCCTCTCCTCTCTCCCCTCAAGACAATGCCTCCTGCAAGATGATGCCTCCCATGTTCTCGATCTGGTGCCATTATGCGCCATGACTTCGGATTGGGTCCAAATCGCCGCCATGAAAGAGCAAGGGCAGCGTAGTTTTTGTGGTGGGTTTGGAAGAGAAGGTGAGGGTAAGGATGGAGGTGGGGGGAAGGAGCAGCAATGATTTTTTGACTTCAAAGCATAACAATACTGAAGCCTAAACATGATGTGGTTATGGAGGTGTAATGGCCAACCATGTGTTCGTGGCTGCAATGTTGTGTTTCCCTTGTTGTTCATGCCAGGGTTCCCATGGTCACGGATTAACCAAACTAAGTGTAACTGACACACTACCATATACTCTCTATTGTGTATGTAAAAACTAAAAAACTGTTGTTCAATTGAATAATTAGATGTGTCTTCTGGAGATGTGTGTGCACATGCAAGGCTACCAGTAAAGTGTAACAAATGCATTACAATATTTGACTTCAAAGCATAACAATACTGAAGCCTAAACATGACGTCGTCAAGGACATGTAATGGCTAGCCATGAGTTCGTGCATGCAATGCGGTGTTTCCCTTGTTCTTCTTGCGAGGGGTGCCTGTGGTCGCAGGTTAACCAAACTGAGTGTAAGTGACACATTATATCTCTATACCATATACTCTCTATTGTGTATGTAAAAACTAAAAAAGTGCCATTCAATTCAATAATAAGATGTGTCTTGTGGAGACGTGTGTGCACATGCAAGGCTACTAGTAAATGGTAAAGAGTAAAGTGACAATGGGTGTTAGGGTGTATTCGCGTGTTCCCTATTATATTTGGTTAAAGTTGGCAATTTTTTATTTGAATGCATTAATGTTCTTTTTACAATAAGATGTGTCTTGTGGATACATATGCGCACATGCAAGGCTATTAGTAAATGGTAAAGAGTAAAGTGATGGTGGAGGTCGGGGTGTATGCGCGTGCTCCCTATTTTGTTTTGTTCAACATTTGCAATTTTTTATTTGAATGCATTAATATTCTTTTTACAATTTTCACCCATGTTGTACAATGGACGTATTAGAATTTGAAAATCATAAAAACACTCTTTAGATTTATAGAGTAAAAAATAACTACAAGCATTAAGCAGAAATCCCAACTTTTGGAATTTGAAGCATATTATGCGCATGCAATAGAAATCATGAAGATCGGAATTCGGATCCATGAAAAAACGCTACCTGCAGGATGGAATGGAATCGACCGCTGTCGCCGCTACTTGCGCAACATAGTCGTTGCTGCATCGTGGTGGGTTGCTTGTGGAGTAGGGGGAGATCAGGGCTCTGGGGCATTAAGCGCCGGCTCCACCTGTCTATGAAGGGGAAGGGCGGCCACCGCTACTCTTTCCACGCCGCTACTACTAGTGTTCCCGTGATGAGGTTGTCGTGACATGGAGGAAGTTGAACGGGAGATCGGGGCCTCTACGAGTAGTAGCACCTAGACGACGAAGTAAAACTGGTACAAAGGTTGGACGGGGTCGGCGGCGGAAAGTTTGCTTGAGCAGTCCCTGATTTGCTCTAACCCTTGTCCGGTAAAGCGGTCTATTTACGGCGGGGGATGGGGTGATTTAGGATTGAGTTGGGCCGTGCTAATTTGTGTGCTACCCATTTACGGTCGTATAACCAAAAATGTTTATGAGAATTGGTTAATGATATAATTGAATGGTGGGTAACAAAAGTTCTCGGATTGAGCTAAAAATTTATAGCATTATTTCTAGAAAATATAAACAGTAGTGGCAAAGTGACCTACTAGTGGGGGCCACCAAGGAGCCACGAGCTCAAGGGGCACGCCCAACCCCCAGGGTGCGCCCTATGAGCTCGTGACTCCCTCGAGCCTCCGTTTGCTCTAATTCGAACTCTGTAAATACCGTTTCATGGGAGAAAAATCAAAGAGAAAGTTTCATCATGTTTTGTGAGACGGAGCCATCGCCACTTCCTATTCTTCATCGGGAGGGCTGATCTAGAGTGCGTTCAGGGCTCCAGAGAGGGGGATTCTTCGTTGTCATTATCACCAACCCTTCTTCATCAATAATTCCATGATGCTTACCACCGGGAGTGAGTAATTTCTTTGTAGTCTTGCTGGACGGTGATGGACTTGGATGATTATTTGTCATGTAATCGAGTCAATATGTTAGGGCTTGATCCCTAGTATCCACTATGTTCTTAGATTGATCTTGCTATGACTTTTTTAAGGTTTAATGCTTGTCTCTATGGCCTTAGTGTCATTACTTCATATCTGAACCCTCTATGTTTTCATTAATATTTGTGAGTTTTTTCCTGATTCTATTTGCTAGTTATATGCACTTGTTATTGTACTGATCTATAGATCCCAAAGTGACAACAATCGCTATACTCTCCGGGGATGACAGTTATTTGAGGAGTTAATGTATTCATCATGTGTTAATGCTTTGTTCCGGTTCTCTATTAAAATGAGGCGTTAATATCCCTTAGTTTCCTTATGGACGCCACTACCATGGGAGGCACTATTGTTACTTGCTACTTGTTACCAATTACCTTCCTACAAAACTATCAGTTATCACTACAAAACTACCTGTTACTGCTACTTTTAGTGCTACTATATATTTATTCAGTTTGATTTCAATTTGTAAGTGATATTATTGTTTGTACTTTTTATTGTTCGTGATGATTAGCGCCGATTTATGAGATTTGTATTAAAAAAATCATATTTTCCTAATCACCACAAGTTTGGTATGGCCTATTGAGTTTGCTTGTCTTCTGTTCAATCATCTCTTTAACTCATGCATATTACAAATATATTTTGTTTCCTCTTCACATCGATTGCCAAATCGATTGATGCATATTCTTGTACGGGCTGGACCAAACTGAATGTAGATGTTGGGTTTGATGGTACTAAAAGACACAATCGTTGTCTCTTCGTAGTCATTCAGGCACATTTTTGAAAAGGAAAACGAATCATGCAGGCGGCTTCGAACTTGATCATGCTTCTCCATGGCCAACACACTTCATGTCATGCACAATGCTACCTTGGAATCTGGAAATGAAGTGATTATGGAACTGATTTCCTTGCTTGCGGGCTACATTATCTGTCGAGCTACTCTTCTGGTAGTTTTGTAGTGATAACAGATACTAGACATGCTAGATCTACACTACAAACCTCGCTAGGATATAGACCCAATATTTTGAACACGTGGGAATCAAAACACACACATATAGAAACATCGACATGCTAGATCTACACTACAAACCTCGCTAGGATATCTGCCTAACGAGGGCACTTGCGTGCGCGAACGATTTCTGGTCGAGTGAACTTTTTACTGTGCTACTTTTTACCTTGCTGGCGTCTGGTCAACCATTGGTTCATTTTTCACCCGCGCGACTGTTTCAGAGGTAGATGACAAGTGGGCCTTGTTAAACATGGGGTCCAGCAATGAGTTTAATTTTGCTCAGATTCTGCGTACACAAAGTTGCACACACGGGATGGACGCGGTGAAAACCTAGCGACCATTCTCTCCCATCCTCCAGCCCCGCGTCCCCTCCGCTTTCCCTCCTCGCCCCTCCTCCCATGCCCTCCGCCGCCAACGCGCCTCCTCCTCCCCTTCTCTTCTCTCCCCGTCCTCTGCTCTCCCAAGCACTAGCGCATGGTCACCGCCGCCTCTCCTCTCTTCCCTCAAGACAATGCCTCCTGCAAGACGATGCCTCCCATGTTCTCGATCTGGTGCCATTGTGCGCTATGACTTTGGATTGGGTGCAAATCGCCGCCATGAAAGAGCAGGGGCAGCATGGTTTTTGTGGTGGGTGTGGAAGAGAAGGTGAGGGTAAGGACGGAGGTGGGGGAAGGAGCAGCAAGGATTTTTTGACTTCAAAGCATAACAATAACGAAGCCTAAACATGATGTGGTTATGGAGGTGTAATGACCAACCATGTGTTCGTGGCTGCAATGTTGTGTTTCCCTTATTGTTCATGCCAGGGTTCCCATGGTCACAGATTAACCAAACTAAGTGTAAGTGACACATTACCATATATTCTCTATTGTGTACGTAAAAACTAAAAAACTGTTGTTCAATTGAATAATAAGATGTGTCTTGTGCAGACGTGTGTGCACATGCAAGGCTACCAGTAAAGTGTAACAAACGAATTAAAATATTTGACTTCAAAGCATAACAATACTGAAGCCTAAACATGGCATGGTCAAGGACGTGTAATGGCTAGCCATGAATTCGTGCCTGCAATGTGGTGTTTCCCTTGTTCTTCATGCGAGGGTTGCCTGTGGTCACAGGTTAACCAAACTGAGTGTAAGTGACACACTATATCTCTATACCATATACTCTCTATTGTGTATGTAAAAACTAAAAAAGTGCCATTCAATTCAATAATAAGATGTGTCTTGTGGAGACGTGTGTGCACATGCAAGGCTACTAGTATATGGTAAAGAGTAAAGTGACAATGGGTGTTAGGGTGTATTCGCGTGTTCCCTATTATATTTGGTTAAAATTGGCAATTTTTTATTTGAATGCATTAATGTTCTTTTTACAACTTTCATCCCTGTTGCATGATCTACATGTATTAAAATTTGAAAAACATAAACACAATCTTTAGATTTATGGAATAAAAAAATAACTACAAGCGTTAAGCATAAATCTCAACATTCAGATTTCAAAGCATAATATGCGCGTGCAATAGAAATCACGAAGATCGGAATTTTGATCCATTGAAAAAACGCTACGTGAAGGATGGAATTGAATCGGCCGCCGCCACCACTACTTGCACACCGTCGTGCTTGATCCGTCGTGGCGGGTTGCTTGTAGAGTAGGGGAGGATCGGGGCTCCGGGGGCATTAGACACGAGCACCACTTGTCTATGAAGGGGAAGGGCTGCCACCGTTGCTCTTCCCAAGCCGCCGCTACTAGCACCACTTGTCTATGAAGGGGAAGGGCTGCCACCGTTGCTCTTCCCAAGCCGCCGCTACTAGTGTTCCCGTGATGAGGTGGTCATGACGTGGAGCAAGTTGAATGGGAGATATGGGCCTCGATGAGTAGTAGCACCTAGACGATGAAGAAGAACTGGGATAGAGGCTGGACGGGTCGGCGACGGAGAGTTTGCTCGAGCAGCCGTGGGTTCGCTCTTACCCTTGTCTGATAAAGAGGTCTATTAGTGGCGGGGGCTGGGGGATTTGGGCTTGAGTTGGGCGGTGCTAGTTTGTGTGGTTCCCATTTACGGTCCAGTATAACCAAAAGTTTTTACGAGAATCGGGTAACAATATAATTGAATGGTGGGTACCAAAAGTTCAAACCAAGCTAAACTCGATCATTGGACATGCCGGGCTTGGTAAAACTTGATGAAGAAAAGAAAATCCCAAACCCGAACCCAACCCGCACGGCCCGAACCACATGAATAGTGGCATTTTTATTAAATTAATCATATTTGGGATATTATATTAATATATTATAGCTATATTTTGAATAATATATATGGTCATTTTGGGTTTTTTGGAATTTTGCGCGAGAAAGTAATGCCCAAACATGGCCCGAATGTCGGGCTCTTGGTTCTGGCTCCGGGCTGGGTTGTCCATGCACATGTCTAAACCAACCACATTCCGAACGTTCTTCAATGTGAGACACAAAGAGGTGAACACAAGTAGACAAGCTTGCCCAGGAGTAATGAAGAAATTCATAGGGACCCAAGATTTTGAAAACGTAAGAATATATATATATATATATATATATATATATATATATATATAT
>LR738713.1:548004100-548024131 GCA_902687465.1 Secale cereale | reverse complement strand
CCCTCCCTCCCCGCCTCCTAGCGCGGGAGCGCCCCGACGGCGTCCCCCTCCCCTCCCCGCCTCCTTGCGCGGCAGCGCCCCGGTGGCCGGCGGCGACCCCCACCCCTCCCTGCCTTCTTCTGCGGCAGCGCTCCGGCGGCCGGCGGCGACCCCCACCCCTCCCCGCCTTCTTCCGCGGCCAGTAGCGCAGATCGCACGCCGAGCGGCCGGCGATGCAGTCCGTCGGCGAGGATTCTTCCGCGGCGGCGTTTAGGAAGCGACACCGCCCCTCACCTTCGCCCCAACACCACCTGGGGGATCCGCCGTTGGAGCATCCAGCCTCGGTTATGCATGACAGGGGAAAGAGAACTGCAAGGATGCCTTCTCCATCGCAGTCGTCGTGGATGCGAACTGCAATGGTGCCCATCTAGCCTTCTCCCGCGACAATGGCAAAAGTTGAAAAAGCCCATGAGTTCCTGCAGCGGAGGTGGACTGCATGCCAACAGCAGCCAGAGCTGCATCTGCAGAAGGAGAGAACTGCATATAATGTAAGAAAATCACATACCCAACCCCACATCCAGTTTTTAGTGCCCTTTTTATCCCCATGCAGTGCCCCTCTTGCGTCGACTGCAGTCTTATGTATCTCCCAGTAGAAAGCAGAGAAAAGATACTTCGAAAAAATAAAAATGCTATATGGCTCAAAATTGCAGTCCACCATGACTTACATATGTAGAGCGCTGTGCCTAAAAATGAAGTGCATTGTTTCTTCATGTTAACTCCCAGTGCCTCTGCTATAGAATGACAAATTGAAGTGCAATTTCTACAGTTGCAAAATATAATGATATATAGTATGAAAGATGCAGTTCATTTCACTGTTGACGTGCATAAAAAGCTTTGGCTTAATACTGTGCAGGGAATTACTATGCCTCCAAAACAGAAGATACCTCGATTCATTTACGACCCAAAGCCCCTGAACTGCATTGGAAGAGAAGAGTGGGAGATGCCTGGATGGATACCACCTGAAATACCTAGGGGTTTCTTTAACACAACAAACAGAACTGCGCACTCCGTGGAGGAAGATGTAGAGGATAAAGATGAAAACAGTGAACCAAACATCATTCGAGATGGATAAGGCAGTGAAGCAAAAAGCGCGCAAGATGAGGAGGAGGACGACAATCTGGTCTTCATGGGGGAGCATGCGCAGAAAGATGATGAGGAGGATGATGATGAAGAGCAAATCATAACAGTTATGCAGCCAAGGTACACGCGTGTCTTTGAAACATTTGGCTAGCAAATCAGAACAGATGATATAGCACCTCCACAAGCCAATGTTGAAACCCGGCAAGTTCGGCAAGTTCATGAGCAAACGATTCATCGACAAAGAGACAGTGGAATTCCACCCAGGCCGCCTACTGCGCACCAAAAGAATGGGAAGCAGAATCAAGGAGAGCCGCAAGCAACCAAAAAAGTAAAGTTCTCAACATTTCTACCTCCTCGCGATCCTAAATTACATAGATCTGTTGTCACCCCTCCATGCCCAATAAACATTGGTGAGCTGCAAACACCGTTAGAGAAAAAACAGTACACGCATGTAAGCTTCCTTGCCTAACTACTGCAGTTCACTTACGCATTCTTTCAGCTTGTGCATTCTCATTAACAAAAAAAACATTCCATATTGTGTGTGCAGAATGAGAACATGTTCCAAGAACTTGTGCCTGTGAAAGGTATGCAATTCACATCACACGCTGCGGCGCGAGAATTCTACAACATGTATGCGAGGCATGCAGGCTTCGGCACACGCAAAACCGGCGGATATAGAACAAACAGATACATAGTGTGCCCAAAGGAAGGCAGAAGCAAGGAAACTGTCACTGATTATGACAGAAAGCGAGATAAAACATCAAAGAGGACTGGCTGCAAGGCGAGAATGAGATTGAGAAAAATCAAGGATGTGTTTGTGATAGCAGAGATTGAGCTCAATCACAACCATAGGATGATTGACAGCCCGGCTATGCTTCTGCACATGCACTCGCATAAGACGAATGATCCGTTACTTGATAAACTAGTGAAGGACATGCAGAGCGACAACCTGACGCACACGCAGATGATGTGAACCCTGTCAAGATGTCAGGAGGGCTGCACTTTATGGGGCGCACCAGCCGTGACTGGGTGAACAGGTACATTCACTAAACAAAAAAACGATATCTCGTCTATTTCATGCAGTTCGCTTGTGCATTTTCTGTATGTCTCTAATGATGCAAGTATATTATTATTTCGAACTACAGGAAGCACCAATTCGCGAGGGAGGAAACAGAAGACGATGTGAAGAAACTCCTGGCTTTATTTGAGAAGATGCAGCAAATAAACCCGGAGTTCTTCTATGATTACGACAAAGATGTCGATAACCGTGTGCGAAACATATTCTGGGCGAACGCGAGCTGTCGGGGATCGTACGAAGATTTTGGAGATTGTGTCACATTTGACACGACCTACGAGACCAACAAGTTCCACATGCCTCTGGCCGTCTTCGTTGGAGTCAACCACCACCTGCAAAGTACAATATTCGCCGTGGCTCTCATCAGAGACGAAACAATACCGAATTTTGAGTGGGTGTTCTGGATGTTCTTGCGTTGCATGAACAACAAGCGGCCAATCTACATACTCACAGGTATGCTGAAAAAAAGAATGGGTTTAAATAACAATGCAGTTCACTGCCAAGTTTTGTAGTCCATTTCTTCCATCCAATGAAAAAATAAGAAAAAAGCAGAAAAAGGATATGCAGTTCTCTCAATAACTCACTGCTTGATTTTTTTTCAAAAAACATGCAGATCAATGCCCCTCCATGGATGCCGCCATAAAAAGTACGCTAATAGGCACGCTGCACAAGTTATGCCGTTGGCATATACTGAAAAAAAATACAAGGATCACCTGTCCTTGCTGTACAAAGCGTATGAGACATTCAAGGATGAGCTGACCTCCGTTCTCAACCACCCGCTGATGCCATCAGAGTTTGAACGCGCTTGGCATGAGCTCATGGACAAGTATAACCTGCAAAATGATGAAATTATGAAGGCGCTCTGGACAGACCGAAAAGAATGGATATCAGCTTACTACAAGGAGGTGTTCTGTGGACGGATGATGTCGACACAGAGAAGTGAAAGCGTGAACCGGATCTTGAAGAGGAACTTTGTCAAGGAAAGACACGACCTACACATCTTTGCGTCGCAGGTGGACAGGTGCATCCAGACAAGGAAGGGCGTCGAGCACGCGGAGACCATAGCTAACGAGGTATATAAACAGAGCAAAGTTTTTAAGCTGGATGAGCATTTAATAAAACACTACTCGCTTTCTTGATTTAAGCTGTGAAAGACAACTACTTAAGTGGTTTTCTTTGTTTCACAGACGGAAATAAAGACTACTACTCAGTTTGGTTTCGAGGTTCAGCTCTCCAAGATTTACACCAGGGCGGTCTTTGCTGACTTCAAGCAAACACACTACCGCAGCACTGCATTCAGATCAGAGCAGTCCACTGACAACCCGACAAAATATTTAGTGCGCCACTACAACCGGTCTGATGATTTTGATTGGGCAAGATACGAGTTCCAGGTAGTTGCTGATGTGACGAACGGTATATACGAATGCGAATGCAAGCTGTGGACACACACAGGTCAGTGAGACAGGAAACAAAAAATAAGCACACAGAAAACATAATGAAGTTCACTTACTGCTGGTAGCAAAAAAGAGATGAAAAACAAAAAAAACCTTAGTAAAGTTCACTAGAATAGGAGACCTAAGACCTATTTATAATGCAGTTCACAACACCAAAATTGAAAAAATGTTGCATATTTATGTGAAGTTTGCTGACACGAATAACCCAAAAAATTCTTTTGCTGCAGGCCTGTTCTGCGTGCACATCATTTGCATGTTGGATCAGCTGCGGGTGGACAAGATACCTGAAGAGTACATATTGAAGAGATACACACGGAACGCACGCCAAAATCCAACTTTTGACCGCAGAGACTATGAGCAAACTGCTCCAGATGGGAGTTCGATGTTCTGCCGTAGGAGACTACTTGCAGAAACAGCGATGGACCTGGCAAACAGGGGTGTCAAATCGGATAGAGGGTACAACAGAGCTTCAGCTGGGATGAGAGAACTCATACAAGAAGTCGACGTAGTAAACGAAGAAGAAGAAGCAGAGAAGATCATGGATGCGCGGGGTGAAGAACAAGGAGAGGAGAGCGAACATGTCGCTGATGGTGCAGCTCATAATATGGATGACACAATTCTTCCCCCACCTGTTTCAAACACAAACGGGAGAAAGAAAGAGAGCAAATCAGCCAATAAAAAAGCTGCAGCAAAAGAAAAAAGTCCTGAAAAAAATAGCAGGCCTGAGCCAGAACTGGACAGCGGAGGAAGACCACTGGGGGTAAGGATGTGCAAATCATGCAATAAGATTGCGGGACACAACTCAAGAATGTGTAAGGAGCGGCTAAAAAAATCCAGGCTGAAAATGCCACCACAAATCACCAAGCTGACCAACATGATGATATGACAAAGAGAAGACTATGTAGCGTCTGCAACAAGAGAGAGAAGCATAACGCGAGAACTTGTCCAAATAGAACAGAAGAAAAAGATGAAGAAGGTGACGAAGAAGATGCTGACAGAGAAGAGAACGAGGAAGAGAGCGAAGCTGATGTAACTGAAGAGGAAGATGAGGAAGCAGAAGAGGAAGATGAGGAAGAAGAAGAAGAAGAAGATGAAGACATCGAAGAACCATCATAAAAAATGAGGGGGAGAGACAGAACGCAGAATCCAGCGCGTAGGCAAGCATCGCAGTCGCACGGTCGTGTTATGAGGGGTAATGTGAACAACAAGAGCAAAACAGAAGCAGCAACAACCATTGAAACAAATGCAGTGCATAATTTGTGAAGAAGCAGCAGGAAAAGGACATACATCAACACATATACAGTTTTACCTTTTAAAAATATATTAACTTCATCCTTTATATATATCGTATCGTATATAAGATATATCTTGTGTTCAGTGGACTGCAAAAAAAAAGGAATTCAACATGTAATATTGAAGTTCAAAATGAATAGATATAACATATTCCGTATATACTTTGTGATCAATGTTCTGCGGGTGGGTATGCTTGATAAAATGCAGTTCTCTTCTATATGAAAGAAATAAGATGAGAATGTCATTCTCAGAATGCGGTTCTCTTCTGTATGAAAACCCTGAGATCAGAATGTCATTTTGAGAATGCAGTTCTCTTTGTCGTATAGAATCTGAGATGACCGTGAATCAATATAGAATGCAGTTAGAAAGAAAAAAATATAGAGACAGACTAGGCTTCACGTACAGTGTAGTGCGTGTGTGGTGCGTTTAAAGCTTACAGTGCAGTCCGCTTCGAGTACACAGTGTAGTGCGCTTAGTGCAAAAAATGTAAAAAATTGAGCTCTCCCTTAGCAGACACGGTTGATTTTCTGTCTTCTAATACATTTTTTCCAAAATTTTGAAACTCAACGACAAACACATTGAATTCGTCTTTGCTGTCCCATTTGATAAGATGAAATGCAGTGCGGATGCGTATATTTTAAAAAACTTGGCTGCTACTCATATAAGTGAATGCAGTGCGCTGCGAACATGTTACAATTCACAAGGAGGAATTGGATGAAAGCTCCATTATGTACATATTTGACATTGTCTCTGTCTGCCACAAAAAGAAAAACACAAAAACTAACTAGACCGGTATATACAAAAGCACACAGCATGGTGTGAACAGTTTTGCAGATCGAGAACTACACACAGCGACCATACATACTGTTTACAGAAAGTTTTGGAGCACACACGAAAAGACATCAACACACATAAAAAAAGATCTGCTATCATTTATGCCTCATCCTGCTCCTGCGAATCCAGTTTTGGAGAAAAGCCAAGAGAAATGCAGAGATTTCTTAGATCCTCCGGGAACTCGGTGACTACGACCATGTTTTCAGGGTGGAACAGAATTTGGAACAAAAACTCAGCCTTCCATTCCTCAACAGCAGCTTCCTGCGATGAAGCAAAAAAAAGCAAATATACAACATCATCTACAAAAAAGAACTGACAAAAAATATATCAAAGAATGAGGGATTATTATTGGGTTAAAAAAAGATACTTACATTACGCTTTGCGAATTTCACAACAAAGCTTTTGCCGTCATAAAACTGAGCCATCTTCAGAACAAAAAAGCCACACTCGTTGGGGCCCTGCTCAGGGGAGCCCAAAAAGCTAGCTTTCTTTGAAACATCGACCCAGTCTACCGACTCCTTTCTCTTGTACTCCATTTCTCCGTAAACCTTCTTCAACAATGCAGTCATCCTGATCATCTGGTGGAAATAAAAAAACAAAAATACACATCACAACAATATTGTTCAACACGCGCACGCATGAAAACAAGAAGAAGGTGAAAAAGGAAAATTTTTACCATTTCAGTGCGGTCGCTGTGGTATTCAGACTTATGCCACCTCGTCGTTTGATCAACCGGTCCGCTGTACCTCCTAGTGTCATGAATGTCAAGGGTCTCGTGGTTCCTATTCATCGTGTATAGCGAATAATGCTGGTCTTTCATCCGTGGTAACAGAATCTGATTTTGTTTCATCAAATTTGTTATGGGTTTGATGAGTGAAAAAGGATTACTGGAAAAAATTGGGAGAGAAAATAAGTACATAAGGCTGAACAAAGCAAATCTGATAACTTACTAATTTGCAATCAAGAAGGTTCTCGTCATCACGAACATAAAGTTTGAACTGCTTTGCTGCATCGTCAACATTAAACTTGCCGTGGACAAAAGGCAACACAATGTTTCCATCTTCATCTCTATCCGCGTGATCATTCATTTGAAGCACACACTGCGTGTGGGTAATTCACAAAAAGAACGTTAATGCCGTTCCCCCTCAGAGTTCGCTCCGATGCTTAATGAAAAAATGGATCACGCTTCTCTAAAACAGCATGCAGTTCACAATTCTCCCCATAATTTGTTTCATTTAAGATACATGGGTTAAACACAAAAAATAAATGTATGCAACTCAGTACATTCTAAAACAAATTATTATATACTATTAACTGCACTTCACTCGAGCAGAAAAAAAGAAAAAAAGGAAAAAAATAGAAATACCGTTATAAACCAAGGGGACAGCAGAACGCGTTCGCCAGATCGATAAACCACATTCATATGCTCGTCATTCTTCTAGTACCTGATGATATGATCCATCAATTCTGAGTCCATAAAGCCATCTCTGGTGAAAGTTAAGAACATGTAGTCCACATTCATAGTGTAGACTTCGATAGGATTCCTGTGCATGAAAAGCGCGCACCTGCACAAAAGAAACGACGAAGGTGGGGGGCGGGGGTTAGGAGCACAAAAGAAAAAACACAGAAAAACATTACACACATTAAAAATCAAAAAAGCGAAAAAACTAACGAAAAAAGAACCGACTTGTTGTATTTCTGCCTGAATGGTGTGCTCGTGATGAGTTGCAAGACTTTCCTCATCTTCGCAAGATAGCTGAATCTCGCAGGCTTCAACTTATGTACAGGAGATCGAAACTTTGATGGCTTCTGCACAGGCCTCTTATTTGATAGAACTAGTGCCTCGCTGTCCGTCGGGCGTTCCACAGCTGCGCTCCTGGTCCTCCTAGGCACTGGTGGTGGCCTCTCAAAATCATCATCACTATCTTCAGCATTTAGAGGGCTCACTGCTTTCTTTCCATGCTTGACATTGACAGGAGATTTCTCAAGAGCTTTTTCATTCGAAGTGCCGGCACCACTCCTCAACCTCTTACACACCGGTTCTTTTACAAGCTTAACGGGGGGTTCATCAAGGACAAATTTCTGAATCGTTGGAGTGTGAACCTGAGTTTCAAACAAGGAAATACCACCTTGGTGTGCGCCTTCGTCAAAGCCTGCACAAAAAAATGGATAAAGAGCAAAATGAAAAGAATCATCAAGTTCACTAACGAAAGTCATTTTAACATGCGAATGGGGTTCTACTAAAAAGCTTAACAAAAGTAGTGGACCTCCCCTTTCTGTATCAATGAAGTTCACTTAATAAAAAGGGTGTGTGACTGAAAAAAATGTAATAACCTTCTTTAAAAATTAAAAGTGATGTCAGGTCAAGAGAGCAATGCGACGAGGTCAGCCAACTATAGAGCATCGCCTTTCTGATGTAGCCAATGTGCTCCTTCCCAAACTTGGCAATCGTTTCACCATCCCAGGTCTGCATGAATTGGAACATGTAAAATCCACAATCATGCCTGCAAGAAAACCAACATAAACACATTACTAATGCAGTTCACTCAATAATGAAGTGCTACTGATGTTAGTAAAACAATGCAACTCCATACACACAAAAAACCGAGGGAGAACAACTAATAACACATTAGTAATGCAGTTCGCTCAAGGGAAAAAGTGCTTCTAATTTAGCAAAAACAATGCAGCTCACTTACTCAAAAAAACTGAAGGAGGAAAAAGAAAAAGGAGAACAAGTACAAACCCGTTTCCCTATTGCGGGACATTAATATGAGTCAGCGCAAAGCCGTCAAGGGTGGGAGGGTTCAACGGCTCATCGCAGCTTGCGCTGCCATCTTTCCAAACTTTTTTGATGTTCCTGACCATTTTCCTGAAGACAAGATTTGCAGGATCGCCGTCGGCTTCGTTCAATGAGTCGAGAAACTCAAAACACTTCTCTCGCAATTTCAAAGTGACCAAGCAGTAGTGGCCTATCGCGTCCTTCATTGTTGCGGGAGGAGAGTCAAATGTTGCAAACATAATCTGAAATAAAAAAGAATAAAACAAACCAGATGAGAAAATAGAAAAATAGAAAACTTATTTTCAAGATGACGAAAATGGTCAAAATGCGTTACCAAGTTTTTCTTGTCCACACGTTCCTCTGCGCTTGAAGAAAACATCTTTTTCAAAGCCCTATTTGTGGCACCGCCGTTCCAAATGGAATTCTGCAAAAAAGACAAAACCGGAGAGTTAATGAAAATGCTTATAGCACAAATAAAAATTGGACGAGGGATAAATATAAATTAATGAAAATGCTTACACATAGGTTGTACGGGACAATCATCGTTTGAGATCCTTTGAACCTCTCAGCTAACATAGAGACGCCAATGTTTGCGAGGCGCGTGCTCAGCGTTCCATACGACCAAAAAGACTCGCCAACATGATCGATAGTAATATCACCAAACTCGCCCTTGAACGCAACTAGATGCCTTCAGACAAGAAGAAAAAAGCCCAGCAAAAAGTGATAAGATGGATGTCCTTGAAAAAATAACATATTAAATAACCGGGGTGTAAGACAAAAAATGGCATACTTCTTCTTCTTATCCCTCCTAGCCCTCGTAACAGCGTCATATAACTCATTGTATCTTCTCATAAGAGCTGGATGAATCCTCAAAGGAGTAACAACAGGTAATTCCTCATCTGCATACAGAGTGGGAACGATATCAGATAATAAAACACACACGTTCCATTTCGCCCCCAGGAAAGAACAAAAATAATGCAGTTCGCTTACCTTCGGTTTCAGAATAAACTTCCTGCGGCTGCTCATATACATCTTCGCTGAGCGTCAAGTGATCCAGCCCGGTACTATCATCGTCAAGCGGCGCTTGATTGCTCATGTCCTGAGAGAGTCTTGGCTGTTCCTCTTCAGAACCAATCGAAACTGTCTCAGCTGGGACTTTGGTTGTCTCGGCTGGGAAAGCCAGATTGCCAACAGATTGCTCGGGGGCGCGAGGGGCGACACAAAAGTTCTCAGGCACCTCATCGCCAAGCAACAAAACAGTAGGCCCACCAACACCATCAATGCCAGCAGAAGTCCCCGCAGCATCAAATCCGACTCTAGGAGTTCCTTCTGTCTCTTATGCAATTTCAACTGTAACACAAGGAGCTCCTTCTCTCTCTTCATGCTTATCACAATCCACAATATCCTCCCTTCCTTCTCTCTCTTGTGCCTTATCAGCCTCAACAGGACACTCCCCTCCTTCTCTACCTTCTGCCTTATCAACCTCCGCATTAGGCTTCTCCCCTCCTCTCCCTTCCACATTATCATCCTCAATGTTGCGCTCCGCTTGGATTTCAACATTTAATCCGTAGTTCTGATGGGTTAAAAAATAAAACACATTACACAAAAAAGATAGAATGCAGTTCACTAATAAAACGGACCATGAAGCTCCCATGAAAAATAAAAAATAAAACACAAAATGCAAAATTCTCTATACTCACCAGAGAAGCGTCGCCTTCCATCTCTTTACACTTGTCAGCCTCCTCGTCCTTGTCAGCGTCACCCTCTGCCTCCTTCCCATGTATTTCCACGTTTGATTCGACATCCTAAAAAAAATAAAAACATAAATAAAACTATTATCCAAATCTGCAGTTCTACAACTAAAAAACCAACACCAGATCATGCAGTTCACTACTAAAAACATGATGCTTCTTCTCTAAACAACAACTGCAGTGCACTACCACTACTGGTGCACAATACAAAAAAGTTAAAAACTGCGTTTCGCTGCCACTGCTGGTGCAAAAATATGATTGTTTGTTTTGGACATTACAAAAAATTAAACAATGAAGTTCACTAACAAAAAAAAGGAAGAAATCAAACCTTGTCGATGACGCCTTCGTCAAGAGGATTGTCTTTGGCAGCTTCGTCAACGGGGGACAATGGCCTGTCAAACAAATAATCAGAATCAACACCGTAGTGGTCCTGGTGGTCATCATCACGACAAGCGTTAGCCTTAGAAGATTCTCCTCCACACTGTGAAAAGAACAAAAGGATGCGAAAAACAGATAGTCAATGCCACAAACAAACAGAAAAATAGATAACAAATATGGGTAAAAAACTGTTCACATATGAAAAAAAGACATACATCCACAGCTGCGGGGTCAGGCAAAGAAGGCCGGACAACATCTTCATGCCTGTTCATTTCCTTCACAAATGCCTCAGCTTCCTGCTCATAACTAGCACACTTGTCGTCCTGAGACTGCTTAAACTGAACGAATGAAGACCTGATATTCGTAACTGTCTGCTTAAGGAATTCAAGCTGCCCACGGTCAAAGTTATGAGCGGCCTCGATTTCTGCTTCAGAAGGGCCTTTGCCTTCAGGAAACAATCCAGCAATATTCCTCATCCTGGAACCGGATGTTGGGAAATCACAAGTTAAATTGATGACCCTGTCGAGAAGCTTATCGACCTGAACAAATTTATTGCGATCAGCAGAAGCCTCGCCAGAAAAACCTCCAGCAGCCGCCCTAGCAAAACCACGACCCCGTCGAATTGGAGCCGCCCTAGAAAGAGGCTCACAAAACATTTCAGGCGCTTCGGCAACTGCAGTTCGCTTGTACACAATGTCCGCTTCAGCCTTCCACTGAACAAATTAAAAAAAAGATGCAGTTCACAAAAAAAGTACATAAGAGGTTCACATTTAGCATGGCGAAAAAAAGGAATAAAACAAACACAAAGGCTGGCTATGCACTGACCGGCAGCTTGCCAAACTTGTAAGAGTCCAGGTGTATCTTTCCCCTGACAATAATGTCGGCGTTGTGAATCTTCTTCAACTGCACATGGGACAGTATTGCGGCGCGTGGCGTGCGTCTATCCATAACCGATACTTTTCGAAGATTCAACGAATCGAGGTACATGAACAAGGGCACGATGGTGCAACCCTCAGCGCAGTTCTGCTTGCTCCCTTTAGAATTCCACTTGTACACATCGGCCTGCAGCTCGTCGACAACAAGCTGACAAAAGTCCATGCTAGCCATAGATGCAAAATCCAAGTTTTCAACCATAGCAGCTAGCCTGGACAACCGAGTTGCAGGGCTGGGACAAAGCAAGCACTGGAAAACAATGAGAAAAAAACCCTTCATAGTCTTATTAACCTTCGCAGGGTCCGCAGCCAGCGTGCGAAGTAAAATAAGCAGGTCCTTCGCATCTATGCTACGAGAACGGTTGAAACCAAGTTCATCCTTCAGATTAGCCAGCGAATCATCATGGCCGCTGGCAGCAGGCCTGGGAGCAGTGTGAGAACCCATAGGGAAATAAAAAATGTGATGGACAGCCTCACGATTGATTTCCAGAACCTTGTTTGACCCGCAGTCCAATCTCATCGTATCAGGGTCGATCTTTCCCATTAGCTTGCACATCAGAACACGAGAAACATTTTTCTCTAATTTCAGGTCGAAGACAATGCCAAAACCTGCTTGCCGCACCAAAGTTCTGTGCGCCTCACGCAACAAGGCGACAGCTTTGCATACGTTTGGAATGTACAGCCGAACAGTCTTGTTAAAACGCCATTCATGCGCAACATCATCTTCAGACCTCTTCCTCTTGGTACTCTTAGCAGTCTACAAAAAAAACAAAAAAATGCAGTTCACATCAGCAAAGTCATGCCAAACAACTTAAAAAACAGAAGAAAAAATAAATAAATAAACAGCGTATACCTTACTAACATCAACATCCTCCTCATCAGAATCACTGTCCAGCGCTTCTCCAGCTGCATTTTCTCGCGCCAGCTTAGATCAACGCTCAGAATCAACACCAGAGTGATCGTTCGCGCATCTCCGCTTTCCTTGAATCCCATCCACATCAACCTCGGCATAATTAGGCCTCTTTGAGTAATCAACACGCGGGCTCCGGCATGGAGAACTTAAACCTTGCTCTGCAACAGTATGGAGTTTCTCTTCACAGGATTCTTTGCGGGGGCAAACTTAGCAGACTTCTTTGAATCTGCAATCCTCCTTCCTATCTCCTTACCCTCCTCAAACTTTACTTGCTTCGCCTTATGAGCCTTCACGAAAGTATTACCGAGCGCAATCGCTTTCTGCCTTTTCCTCTCAACATCAGCTGCAATCTGATCAGGGACCATCCAATCCTGTGTAACTGGTTCTGTGCCATCAACAGATTGCGACTGGGTTTCACTCAATTCAGGTAGAATGCTGCCCTGATCAGATGTACCGCCACTGACAACATCGGCTGTGAAATAACGTGTAATCAAATAGTTAACTCCACCACCCCCGGACCCAGCAGGAGATAAAACTGTGGGTGAGAAAAACATAAGAAAGATATGTGTGTGAGAGGGAGACCTAAACTTAATGCAGCTCATATCAACTTGGAAACACAAATGTAGAAATGTAGTGCTCTTTTCAGCAGTTTATGTTTAACAATTAAAACATAAAAGTAAACCTAAATGCAGTTCATGTCGCTTGAATATCATATTGACGCGTGTCTGAAAATGGACATTGGTAAAGGGATATATGATGCAGTGCACTAATTTGTTCAGTGACCAATTGACCACATATAAAAAGAAGTGCGCTTAGATATACAAAACAAAACAAATTCATGCAGTTCTGTGAGAGGCAAAAACTAAAACTTAATGCAGCTCATATCAATTTGGCAACCGCATAGTGGATAGACAAAAAAATACAAAGCAATGTCCAAATGCAGTGCTCTTTTAGCAGTTTATGTTTAACAATTGAACATAACAAGTAACTTAATGTCATTCCAAAAATGTAAAAACAATTAACTTGAGGCAGTTAATATCAGTTTGCCACATGTCTGAAAAATGGGCCTTGATAAAGGAATCTACGATGCAGTGCACTATTTCGTTCAACAAGAAGCAATTGACAGTGTATGAAAAATGCAGTTCACTTTGATGTAGTACCAGATGGGGAAGCCGTTCTAACTGGTGAGGCATCAATTGGGGAGGAAGAAGCCATGTTGTGTCTGCAATTAGAAAGGGATAATAATTAAACCCTAGACAGCAAACCCCAAAAACAGGCAGAGAAAAACTTTCAATCCAGAGGGCGTTGCAATTTCAGGCATACAAAACAAACTTAAGAAGAGGATGCTGACTCCAAAAATAACCCTAGCACAAGATATGGAACGGATTGGGGGCGATTTGGGGCTCACCGTGAGACGATGTGACGGCCAGAGGAGGCGGCTGCGGACGGCGACGGCGGAGGAGGCGCCCCTACGGACGGCGGCGGCTGCGGGCGTCGTCGCTGTCGACCACGAGAGGGCCCCTACGAACGGTGGCGGTTGCGGGCGTCGTCGCTCTCCAACGCGAGAGCACGAGGGCAGGGGGATTTCTGTGCGGGGGAGAGGAAGGGGAAGGGGGCTGCAAGAAACATAGAAGAAAAAGAGAGCCTTGATGAATAAAAGGCCCACAGGCCCACAGGTCATAGACAAAAAATAAAAAAACGTCTCGGTTGTAACACGATGCAGTTCGGTAACAAAAAACGGCTCGGTTTCAAAACAATGCAGTTCGCTTACAGAAAATGAATCGGTTCGCCTGCCCGAAATAAACGCGCCCACGATCGCTCGAAGTGTCGCGCGCCCGCTCGTCTATCCGGTCGGTTGCAAGACGTGCGAAGGCCACGATCAACACGAACACACGATCGCCATGACGGTTGGAGGACGAGATCGTGGCCTCGGCAGAAGTTGCTGCCGCTGCCTTTTAAATCCCGCGCTCCATCACCCTGATCGTTCGCAGAAACACACAACGCTGCGCTTCCTCCTCCTGTTCCTCCTCTTTCCAGCCATGCCGTTCACCAAGACCTACGACGATGTCCTGGCGCACGGAAAGACCAAGCTCAAGGTGATCTACACCAACGACGTCGACACCATGGCGACGTACGTCGAAGAGTACGAGGCAGTTCTCCAGAGGCGCCGCCAGAAGATCGTCGACATCGACCTCGAGTACACACCCAACAAGAGCAGAGCGACCGTGATTCAACTCTCCATCGGCAAATACCACCCAGTGTTGCTTTTCCAAGTATGTGCTACAATGGGCGAGAGATGCATCACCTTCGACAGGTTCCTCGGCGACCCAAGGTAAGCAATTTTTCTGCTGAGTAAAATATAGTTGCAGGCCGATGAGTCTCTCCTTTTCATCTGTGTTGCAGTTCTATATGTCTCTATATGCAGTTCCGAAATGTATAACTTGCGGTTCACTTCGCTTAGGTACGAGTTCGCTGGTTTCTGCATCGACCAGGACAAGGAGAAGCTTTCACGCTGCAACCTCCACATCCCCAACTTCGTCGACATTCAGGCGAACTGGAGGGTGCCTGATGGAACGAAGCCACTGGACTCACTTGGCGATGTATCTGCTGCCATCATCGACGACGAATACGCAGACATGAAGAAAAAGATGACATACCACGACCACAACCAGTGGACTTCGATTCTCAGCACGAGGCACGTTGAGTATGCTGCCAAGGACGCCTACACTGCGTTCGAGGTATGGAACCGATCACCATAGTGCAGAAAGGCCTCGCCCGCTCTGCAAAAGAGAAGACCAGGAAGTGCCCGAGGTCATCCTGGAGGGTGTCGGGCAAGGGGGGATCAACTTCCACCTCCACCTCCAACGGGTGGAACTGGTGAAGCAGGCCAGATGCTGATAGCCAAGGATTCCTGTCGCAAGTGCTCGATTTGTTTCCTTCTGCTTATGTAGATTAGTTTGCTTTCGTTGTAATTTGCTTTGGCACAATGTTTGCTTATGTTGCATTAGTTTGCTTGATGATGTACTTTGTTAATTATGAGCGCAGAACCTTGGTTTGTATCTATCAACAATATGCAGTTCTTAGTAGTCTGTTTTCAGTATGTATATTGCTTCAAACTGCTGCTGTAGCTAGGATACACATAAAAAACTATCTATGAAAGCAGTTCACAGAGAGTATTCTTTCACAAAACTACTGCTATTATAATGGTTGATGCAGTCCTCTTTTATTAAAAACTCTAGTTCCGTATGTGGATTAAAAAAAAAGCTCAGTGGGTGTTTCCAGTCTGTATATTGCTTCAACTGCTGCTGCTGATAGGATGCACATGAAAAACTATATGTGAAAAGCAGTTCACTTATACTCAGATTTCTTATAGGAAATACACTAGAAGCCACAAAAAAATGTCAAATTATTATAACAAAATTGTCTCATGCTGCTGCTGCTCAAGCAAGACTGATCTAAAGCAAATTTAACTTGATTTCCAAACACTTTGCATGCCTATAAAACATAGCCATGACAACATCCCCAGCCTGAAGACCAACTTCCTCCACAAATTCCTTCCAGCCATCTTTGAGAACCAAACAATCATCAGAGCCAACAGAATACATAACATCAACATCATGATATCCATTCTTGCTAACCAAGACCAAATTAACACAACTTTCTGTTACCCTGACTAGACCAGAAGGGAATTTCTGCAAGCAAAACAACAAGAACAGAAAAAATAAGAACAAATAAGAAAAAGATTACAATCTTCAGAAACTAAATTGCTGCTACAATCTCCATAAAAAATATTGATGTCAACATATAATAATATTGACTAGACAAAATTGTTGCTGCTCCTACAATGTTCATAATAAAACTACTATGTGAAAAGCAGTTCACTTATACTTAGAGAAAAATATTTCTTCAGAAACTAATACTGCTACAAATATTCAGATAGTGTTAACTACAAACAACACATGAAAAAGACTATGCGAGAAATACATACCCATGAATCACTGACATCACCGTTAGTCATCTAATGGACGAATGGAGCCCGAAATCCAATACCTGAAGAATAGAGAAGGGAATAGAGCGCGATGTGCCGCTGCCTCTGGTTCAGAACCAACCCTTCAGAAAAAACGCATGTCTCCAGCATGGGCTCCAACCTTGCCAGGCAGCCGCACACACAATCCATTGCCAGGCGTAGGGTCTGGTTGGGAAAAAGACAGATCGAGGAAGAGTGGCAAAAAAAGCAGGCAATGTTCGCCGCCAGGGATAAGGTGAGATGGGAGCCGCCAGGGATAAGGTGGGAGGGGAACCAATTGACCCACCAATATATATATGTACAGACACAACCCAAAAAACCCGACAAATAAAGCAGTGCGGTAACATAACAATGTGCATTTCGCATTGCATATTACTGCAGTCCACCGCGCTTGACCAAGCAAAAAAACTTATTAAACTAGTCCCCCAACCCCCCGTGGCTGTAATGCAGTTCATACAGGCTCGCATTGCATATTAATGCAGTTCACCGCGCTACAATATTCACCGTGCATTGCATATTACTGCAGTTCACCCCTCCACGATTCGTAGACAAAAAACACAGCCTGCAATGCAGTTCTAACAACTATATAATGTGCAAAATCTCAAAAAAAACATCTTTTTGTAGCGACCAGAGCCAATGGCGCCCGCAAGAACACAAAAAACATGGACAAAAGTTAAATTCTTCAAAATTAACAACTTAATCCGCTGCAATTCATATGGATAGGAGCAAGGCAGCACATAATTGCCGAAAATAACAGAAAATTACATAAAAAAACACAACAATTTTGATCCGGACGGGGAAGGACAGAGAACTTGCCGTTTTTGCGCTAGAACAGAGAGATACTCGACCAATTATACTAAAATTTCAATCCTATTAGCAAATTAATCTGTCACGGAATAACACAAACATGAACGCGAAATTAGTAACACACTAGGACCACGCTATAAAATCGAATATGAACCGCCAGCAGGATGTGAAGCTCCTGGACGAGCGGAAGAACAGAGGCAGATCCGCCAAATCAAACGATTTCCGTCGTTTTCTCGCTGAATTGCGTGTTTAATCACATATTAAATCAGCGCACACACAAATAAAACAATAGAAATCGATCAAACTTGCCAGAAACGCTGCTCCATGAAGGTTTGCTACTGCCCCTCTGTGACGCCCCCGATTTGACCGTACACTAATCATGCACGCAAATGTGTACGACCAAGATCAAGGACTCACTGGAAGATATCACAACACAACTCTAGACACAAATTAAAATAATACAAGCTTTATATTACAAGCCAGGGGCCTCGAGGGCTCGAATACATAAGCTCGAAAACACAAGAGTCAGCGGAAGCAATAATATCTGAGTACAGACATAAGTTAAACAAGTTTGCCTTAAGAAGGCTAGCACAAAAGTAACAACGATCGAAAAGGCAAGGCCTCCTGCCTGGGACCTCCTAACTACTCCTCGAAGCCGAACTCCATGTAGAAACCTCATCGGGATCCTCTGGCTCCTGGACTCCACCGATCTGGTTGCATCAACCAGAAAGAAGAAAGAAGGGGGAAAAGGGGGAGCAAAGCAACCGTGAGTACTCATCCAAAGTACTCGCAAGCAAGGATCTACACTACATATGCAATGATATCTGTGTAAAGGGGGAATATATGTGGACTGAACTGCAGAAAGCAGAATAAGAGGGGGATAGCTAATCCAATCGAAGACTACGCTTCTGGCCACCTCCATCTTGCAGTAGTAGAAGAGAATAGATGGAAGTAACAAGTATCCTCGTATCTCGCAGCCTCCAACTTGCAGCAGTAGAAGGGAGTAGATGGAATAGTAACAACTATCAAAGCTTCTGGCAGCCTCCGTCTTGAGTAGCAGAAGAGTTCACCAAGTAACATCGTAAAGCATAATCCTACCCGGCGATCCTCCCGCACATCACCCTGTGAGAGAGCAACCACCGAGTTATATCTGGAACTTGTCTGGGTGTGTTTTATTAAGTATCCAGTTCTAGTTGTCATGAGGTCCGAGTACAACTCCGGGTCGTCCTTTTACCGAGGGACACGGCTATTCGAATAGATTAACTTCCCTGCAGGGGTGCACCACATAACCCAGCACGCTTGATCCCATTTGGCCGGACACACTTTCCAGGGTCATGCCTGGCCTCGGAAGATCAACACGTCGCAACCCTACCTAAGCACAACAGAGAGGTCAGCACGCCGGTCTAAGTCCTAGGCGCGCAGGGGTCCGGGCCCATCGCCCAACGCACACCTGCACGTTGCGTACGCGGCCGGTAAGCAGACCTAGCCTCTCCTAATACCAGAGTAGGCTTTCCAGTCCAATCCGGCGCGCGCCGCTAAACCGCTGACGTCAAAAAGGCTTCGGCTGATACCACGACGTCGAGTACCCATAACTATTCCCACGTAGCTGGTTAGTGCGTATAGACCAAATGGCCAGACTCAGATCAAATACCAAGATCCCGTTAAACGTGTTATTATGAAATAACCGCGAATAACGACCAGGGCCAGGCCCACCTGTCTCCTAGGTGGTCGCAACCTGCCCTGTCGCTCCGCCACAAAGTAACCATCAGGGGGCTGTCGGGAACCCAGGCCCACCTCTACCTGGGTGGAACCACCTGCCCCTTCAGCCCCCATCTCCGAACCATCATCATGTGTATGTAAAGTAAGTATATAGTATATACCCGTGATCACCCCCAAGTGATCACGGCCCGATAGAATAGCAGGGCAGACGGACAAGGGTGTAGGGCCACTGATGGTATACTAGCATCCTATACTAAGCATTTAGGATTGCAGGTAAAGTATCAACAGTGGTAGCAACAATGACAGGCTATGCAGCAGAATAGGATTATCGAAAGCAGTAACATGCTACACTACTCTATTGCAAGCAGTAGAGAGAAGAGTAGGCGATATCTGTTGATCAAGGGGGGGGCTTGCCTGGAAGCTCTGCAGACGAAAGGAATCTTCGGAAGCGTAGCCGTAGTCGAACACCGAAGCATCAATGGTCTCGGGGTTTTATCACAGTATCGGAGTCTACCGAAAATAAGCAACGAAGGGGAAACAATAAATAACAGAGCAAACAATAGCATCACAAAGCATAACATGGAAATACGCGGTGCTACGTGTGACCTAACGCGGTGCTCGGTGATACAGGCGAAGAGGAAATAACATCCGGGAAAGTATTCCCGGTGTTAGGCATTTTCGGGCAAAGGGGCCGGAGGGGGAAAGTTGCAGGTTCGGTATGATAGGGAGATGCAGTGGACGAACGGGTTGCGTAGTCGGATGCGTCTCGTCGTTCTGAGCAACTTTCATGTACAAAGTATTTTCATCCGAGTTACGGTTTAAAAGATATGATTTTATTAAGTTTTTATTAATTTCTGGAATTTAATATTAATTAATTTAATTTGAAAATGCATTTATGACATCAGCATGATGTCATGCTGACGGCAGCAGGGGTTGACTGGTCAACCTGA
>LR738713.1:547969097-547996166 GCA_902687465.1 Secale cereale | reverse complement strand
CCCAGTGGGGGGGGTGGGTTTTCCTTTTTCTTCTGTTTTGTTTTGTTTTTACTCGTTTTTCCTTTTCTTTTTTTAATTTCTTTTCTGTTTATTTTAGTTTTGTAAATTATAAAGGCAGTTCCAATTTTAGTGTTAATAAGTATGCCACTCCCACATAAGTTTGGGCAACAAAATAAAATAGTTTAATATTTTATAAAATACCAAAGGCATCTACTTAATTGTTTTGTCTGCTGTTTCAATCATTTTGGTGCATTTAAATATGTTATAAAAATAAGGATTCTCCAACATAATTCCTTATGATTTATTTGATACGTCCCGAACATTTTAGTTTTAATGTTTGAAAACGTTTGTGTTTTCTTTTAATTCAAATTTTAATTTGGATCGTTTTCGAACTAACACGAGATTATCAATAGTAATTGTGGTGACGTGTCGTCATTAGTAGAGGGTTACTGTAGCTTAACTATCCGGGCGTCACACCCTCTATGTGGTTCAGAACAGAAGAAGGAAGCAGTGCGCATAGCTTTCCAATGCAGTATTACAATGCAGTTCAGAAGTGTTATGAGAATATTATTCTCATAATGTTATGAGAATATATATGGCTAGGATGTTGAGGACAATCATTTGGATATCTTATAGGGAAAAGGGCAAACAAAGGTACTAGTGCTTGATAGGAAAGAAAAGGACAAGTAGGTACATTTGAACTTTCAAACGATTTTTTCCGACGAAGCTGCCGAAGTATCCTGGCCACCCCCCTCACCGCCAACAAAACCAACACAGGTGGCAGCCCAGCCTCTCCTTCCATCGCATAGACACACCACCGGGGGTGGTCGGGTTCAATGACTAAAAAGTGGATTAGGGGGAGAAGCTGCGTGAAAAAGATCCGTGTAAGGATGACAACGCGTTTGCGGATAACAAAATACGAAAAACATAACCAAAGTAAAATTTCCTAGCACAGGAATGGCAACGCATGGACACATGAGTACACTAGGATATCCTTCACTACAAAACATGATGATGGCAGCCCAGCTCCCGAGATGGTCACTATGTTGTCTTCTCATATTAACTGTGCTAGATGATATGACCGAACAAAGGATTGACAACCCACAAGTGTAGGGGATCGCAACAGTTTTTGAGGGTAAAGTATTCAACCCAAATATATTGATTCGACACAAGGGGAGCCAAAGAATACTCTCAAGTATTAGCAGTTGAGTTGTCAATTCAACCACACCTGGAAGACTTAGTATATGCAACAAAGTATTTAGTAGCAAAGTAATATGGAAGTAACGGTAACAGCAATAAAAGTAACGGTAGTGTTTTTGTAGTGATTGTAACAGTAGTACAGAAAAGTAAATAAGCAACAAGCAATGTGTAAAAAGCTCGTATGCATTGGATCAGTGATGGATAATTATGTCGAATGCGATTCCTCATGTAATAGTTATAACATAGGGTGACACAGAACTAGCTCCAGTTCATCAATGTAATATAGGCATGTATTCCGAACATAGTCATATGTGCTTATGGGAAAGAACTTGCATGACATCTTTTGTCCTACCCTCCCGTGATAGTGGGGTCCTATTGGAAACTAAGGGATATTAAGGCCTCCTTTTAATAGAGTTCCGGACCAAAGCATTAACAAATAGTGAATACATGAACTCCTCAAACTACGGTCATCACCTGGAGTGGTCCCGACTATTGTCACTTCGGGGTTGCCGGATCATAACACATAGTAGGTGACTATTGACTTGCAAGATAGGATCAAGAACACACATATATTCATGAAAACATAATGGGTTCAGATCTGAAATCATGGCACTCGGGCCCTAGTGACAAGCATTAAGCATGGCAAAGTCATAGCAACATCAATCTTAGAATATAATGTATACTAGGGATCAAACCCTAACAAAACTAACTCGATTACATGGTAAATCTCATCCAACCCATCACTGCCCAACAAGCCTACGATGGGATTACTCATGCACGGCGGTGAGCATCATGGAATTGGTGATGGAGGAAGGTTGATGATGACGACGGCGATGATCTCCGCTCTCTGGAGCCCCGAACGGACTCCAGATCAGCCCTCCCGAGAGAGATTAGGGTTTGGCGGCGGCTCCGTATCGTAAAACGTGATAATTCCTTCTCTCTGATTTTTTTCTCCCCGAAAGAGAATATATGGAGTCAGGGGAGATGTCGGTGGAGCAACGGGGGGGGGGGGGGGGGGCACGAGGCAGGGTGTGGGCCCCCTGGTCTGGTTCTTTCCGTAGATATTTTATATATATTCCAAAATAAATCTCCGTTGAATTTCATGTCATTCCGAGAACTTTTATTTCTGCACAAAAATAACACCATGACAATTCTGCTGAAAACAGCGTCAATCCGGGTTAGTTCCATTCAAATCATGCAAGTTTGAGTCGAAAACAAGGGCAAAAGTGTTTGGAAAAGTAGATACGTTGGGGACGTATCAACTCCCCCAAGCTTAAACATTTGCTTGTCATCAAGCAATTCAGTTGATAAACTGAAGGTGATAAAGAAAGACTTTGACAAACTCTGTTTGCTCTTGTTGTTGTAAATATGTAAGGCCAACATTCAAGTTTTCAACAAAGATCGTGAAGTAACCACATTCACAATAACTTTCAGGTCTCATGTCTACTCATATCAATGGCATAATCAACTAGCGAGCAATAATCATAAACCTTGGATGACAACACTTTCTCAAAACAATCATAATATGATATAACAAGATGGTATCTCGCTAGCCCTTTCTAGACCGCAAAACATAAATGCAGAGCACCTTTGAAGATGAAGGACTGACTAGACATTGTAATTCATGGTAAAAGAGATCCAGTCACAATCATACTCAATGCAAATTAATAGCAATACATGCAAATGACATCGGTGCTCTCCAACTGGTGCTCTTTAATAAGAGGATGATGACTCAACATAAAAGTGAATAGATAGGCCCTTCACAGAGGTAAGCAGGGATTTGTAGAGGTGCCAGAGCTCGATTTTGAAATAGAGATGAATAATATTTTGAGTGGTATACTATCATTGTCAACATAACAACCAAGAATCTCGATATCTTCCATGCTACACACATTATAGGCGGTTCCCAAACAGAATGGTAAAGTTTATACTCCCCCAACCACCAACAAGCACACTTCACGGCTAGCCCGAAACAACGGGTACCGTCCAAACCAGCAACAACCCTGGGGGAGTTTTGTTTAATTATTATGATTTGAGCATGGGATTGGGCATCCCGGTTACCAGCCATTTTCTCATGAATGATGAGCGGAGTCCACTCATCGTGAGAATAACCCACCTAGCATGGAAGATATAGACATCCCTAGTTGATACATGAGCTATTCGAGCATACAAAACAGAATTTTATTTGAAGGTTTGGAGTTTGGCACATTCAAATTTACTTGTAACGGCACGTAGATACCACATATAGGAAGGTATTGTGGACTCATATGGAATAACTTTGGGGTTTATGGAAATGGATGCACAAGCAATACTCCCGCTTAGTATAGGTGAAGGCTAGAAAGAGACTGGGAAGCGACCAGCTAGAGAGCGACAACAGTCATGAACATGCATTAAAATTAATCAACAATGAGTGCAAGCATGAGTAGGATATAAATCACCATGAACATAAATATCGTGGATGCTATGTTGATTTTGTTTGAACTACATGCGTGAACATGTGCCAAGTCAAACCACTTGAATCATTCAAAGGAGGATACCACCCTATCATACCACATCACAACCATTCTAATATCATGTTGGCATGCAAGATAAACCATTATAAACTCTTAGCTAATTAAGCATGGCATGAGCAGCTATGATCTCTAATTGTTGTTGCAAGTATGTTTCATTCATAACATGCTGAATCAGGAACGATGAACTATCATATTTACAAAAACAGAAGAGGTCGAGTTCATACCAGTTTTTCTCATCTCAATCAATTTATCATATATCGTCATTATTGCCTTTCACTCGCACGACCGAACGGTGTGGATAATAATGATAGTGCACGTACATTGGACTAAGCTGGAATCTGCAAGTATTTAATACAAGGGAGAAGACAAAGTAATATGGCTCAAGGTTAAATCAACAGTAATGCATATAAGAGCCACTAAGTATTTTCATCATGGTCTTCTCCTCCTGACCCCCAAAGAAAAGAAAAGAAACTATTTACACGAGAAAGCTCCCAACAAACAAAAGAAGAACGAGAAATCTTGTTGGGTTTTCTTTTAATTACTACTACTACAAGCATGGAAAGTAAACTAGCTCAAAAGCTACAACTATTTTTATGTTTTTCTTAAGGTTTTTCTAACACACAAGAAAAGACTAAGAAAAGAAATGAAATTGGCATGGATAGTACAATGAAGAAGTATGATCACCGACTACTGGAATAAGTGTGTGAACATGAATGTAATGTCGGTGAGAAATACGTACTCCCCCAAGCTTAGGCTTTTGGCCTAAGTTGGTCCATGGCCACGGATCAAAGCTACTTTCTCCGGTGTACGGAGAAGCGTCCTCTGGGTGCCACTGGTTGGCAATCTCATCCAGATCCCACCGATAGACTGACTGCCGGTAAGGGTCAAGTGGTGGCTCCGGCTCTAAAGCTTGTGCTTGGCTCCAGTACGTATAAATGGCATCCTGCAAAACGAGGTACGTGCCTGAAAGTAAATTAAACAAAGATGGTGCAGGCAAGGTAATAATCTCACAATATTTTTCATCAAACATCAATTTGTACTTAAGCAATTTCCTTTTATCTTTAACAATAAAATCATGTGCTATCATACTTTTATAATTTAGATAAGCAAGGGCCAGCAACTTTTCTTCTTTCTCATGATGCCTAACAGGTATTCTAAAGTGTTAAGCTAGGCGTGAAGCAAAGATGCCTCCAAAGATGGGACCCTTTGTACGGTTCAGACTTAATCGTTTAGCAACAACAACACCCAAGCTAAAAGTTGTGTCTTGAAACAAAGCATGGCGTAGAATGACAATATCAGGGGCACTAAGATTCCCACTGTTCCATTGCAAAGTAGCATAGAACATGAAAATGTATACTAGTAATTCTTGCCCCTGAAACTTGTCTCGTTCCCCTACAGCTATCATATCAATAAACCCCTCAACATCTTTATGATGTGGTTCCTCAAGACTACCAGCAAAGGGTATCTTACATACTTGACAAAATTCATAGAAAGACATCTCCTTAACCTCATCATATAAATGAAACTCCAGTGAAGGTGGTGATTTCTTAGCATGAAAATGAAAATTTTGCGTGAAAATATTAGTGAGCAAGAGATATTGTTCACGCTGGTCGTGGAGGAAGTCGGTGAGGCTTGCATTCTCCGCAAAATAATAAAAGTCTTTATTAATCCCGACGGCTTCCAAAAACTCATTGCAAGGCCATTCACACGGCCGTACTTCCGCAGTGTGAGGAAGATTGTATTTGGGCTTCTTATTATCTTCCTTCTGCTTATCTTTTGAACTTTGACTGGAAGAGCCTCTCAACAATCTCCTCATCATTTTCTTTCTCTCAATGGGGATATGTATGTCCCCAACAATAAGAATATCATATTTCTTCTTGACAGTAGGAAGAGGGAATTCAAAACCTCCAATAGTAATCGTTGAAATTTTTCCAATAGAATTGATACTGTGGACATGAGGTTGTTTCGTCGGAAAATGTACTGTATGCTCATTACCGTTAACATGAAAAGTGACATTGCCTTTGTTGCAATCAATAACAGCCCCTGCATTATTCAAAAAGGGTCTACCAAGGATAATAGACATACTATCGTCCTCGGGAATATCAAGGATAACAAAGTCTGTTAGAATAGTAACATTTGCAACCACAACAGGCACATCCTCACAAATACCGACAGGTATAGCAGTTGATTTATCGGCCATTTGCAAAGATATTTCAATAGGTGTCAACTTATTCAAGTCAAGTCTACGATATAAAGAGAGAGGCATAACACTAACACCAGCTCCAAGATCTCATAAAGTAGTTTTAACATAATTTCTTTAATGGAGCAAGGTATAGTAGGTACTCCTGGATCTCCTAGTTTCTTTGGTATTCCACCTTTAAAAGTATAATTGGCAAGCATGGTGGAAATTTCTTCTTCAGGTATCTTCCTTTTATTTGTAATTATATCTTTCATATACTTAGCATAAGGATTTTGTAAGCATATCAGTCAAACGCATACGCAAAAAGATAGGTCTAATCATTTCAGCAAAGCGCTCAAAATCCTCATCATCCTTTTTCTTGGATGGTTTTTGAGGAAAAGGCATGGGTTTCTGAACCCAAGGTTCTCTTTCCTTGCCGTGCTTCCTAGCAACAAAGTCTCTCTTATCATAATGTTGATTCTTTGATTGTGGGTTATCAAGATCAACAACGGGTTCAATCTCTACATCATTATCACTGCTAGGTTGAGCATCATCATGAACATCATCGTTAACATTATCACTAGGTTCATGTTCATTACCATATTGTGTCTCAGCATCAGAGATAGAGATATCATTGGGATTTTCAGGTGTGTCAGCTACAGGTTCACTAGAAGCATGCAAAGTCCTATCATTTTTATTTTTCTTCTTTTTAGAAGGACTAGGTGCATCTACATTAGCTCTATGAGAATCTTGCTCAATTCTCTTAGGGTGGCCTTCAGGATACAGAGGGTCATTTTACCACCTGTAGTCACAACTCTAATAGCATTATCATTTTTCTTAATATTTAATTCATTAAGCAAATCATTTTGTGCTTTAAGTACTTGTTCTACTTGAGTGGTGACCATAGAAGCATGTTTACTAATGAGTTTCAGTTCACCCTTAACTCTAGACATATAATCACTCAAGCGTTCAATCATATAAGCATTACGTTGCAATTGTCTACAAACATAAGCATTGAAGTTTTCTTGTTTAACAATGAAGTTGTCAAACTCATCTAAGCATTGGCTAGCAGACTTATAACGAGGAATATCACCTTCATCAAATCGATAAAGAGAATTTAACTTTACTACCTGTGTGAGGTTATCAAGACCATGTATTTCTTCAATAGGCGGTAAATTCTTAATATCTTCAGCTTTAATACCTTTTTCTTTCATAGATTTCTTTGCCTCTTGCATATCTTCAAGACTGAGAAATAGAACACCCCTTTTCTTCAGAGTTGGCTTAGGATTTGGTTCAGGAAGTGTCCAATTTTTTTTTCATTGGTCAACATATTATTCAATAACAATTCAGCTTGATCAACAGTTCTTTCCCTGAAAACACAACCAGCACAACTATCCAGGTGGTCTCTGGAAGCATCGGTTAGTCCATTATAAAAGACATGAAGTATTTCATTCCTCGGAAGAGGATGATCAGGAAAAGCATTAAGTAATTGGAGAAGCCTCCCCCAAGCTTGTGGGAGACTCTCTTCTTCAATTTGCACAAAATTATATATTTCCCGTAAGGCAGCTTGTTTCTTATGATCCGGAAAATATTTAGCAGAGAAGTAATAAATCATATCCTGGGGACTACACACACAACCAGGATCAAGAGAATTAAACCATGTCTTAGCATCACCCTTTAACGAGAACGGAAATAACTTAAGGATATAGTAGTAACGAATTTTTTCCTCGTTGGTGAATAGGGTGGCTATATCATTCAACTTAGTAAGATGTGCCACAACAGTTTCAGACTCATAGCCATGGAAAGGACCAGATTCAACCAAAGTAATTAACACATGATCGATAGAGAAATCATAATCCTTATAAGTAACAAAGATAGGTGAAGTAGCAAAAGCAGGGTCATATTTCATTCTAGCATTCAAAGACTTTTATTTCAGCTTAGCTAATAATTTCTTAAGATCATATCTACCGTTGCAAGCAAGAAAGTCTCTAGCAGTTTCTTCATCCATAACATAACCCTCAGGAATAACAGGCAATTCATATCTAGGGGGAGAATCTTCATCATCACTTTCATCAATATTATCAGTTTCAATATTTGCATTCTCCCCAACCTTAGCAACTTGTTCAACAAGAAATTCACCTAGTGGCACAGTATTATCAAGCATATAAGTAGTTTCATCATACATAGTAGAAGTGGCATCATCAAGAACATGTGACATATCAGATTTAATAGCAGGAGAGGTGTCGCAAATTTACTCATAACAGAGGGTGAATCAAGTGCAGAGCTAGATGGCAGTTCCTTACCTCCTCTCGTAGTTGAGGGAAGGATCTTGGTTTTTGAGTCTTTCAAGTTCTTCATAGATCCCAAGTGACTTAAAGAATATAGCTATGCTCCCCGGCAATGGCGCCAGAAAATAGTCTTGATAACCCACAAGTCTAGGGGGTCGCAACAGTTTTCGAGGGTAAAGTATTCAACCCAAATTTATTGATTCGACCCAAGGGGAACCAAAGAATACTCTCATGTATTAGAAGTTGAGTTGTCAATTCAACCACACCTGGAAGACTTAGTATCTGCAGATAAGTATTTAGTAGCAAAGTAATATGGAAGTAACGGTAACAGCAATAAAAGTAACGGTAGTGTTTTGTAGTGATTGTAACAGTGGTAGCGGAAAAGTAAATAAGCAACAAGCAATATGTGAAAAGCTCGTAGGCATTGGATCAGTGATGGATAATTATGTCGGATGCGATTCCTCATGTAATAGTTATAACATAGGGTGACACAGAACTAGCTCCAGTTCATCAATGTAATGTAGGCATGTATTCCGAATATAGTCATACGTGCTTATGGGAAAGAACTTGCATGAAATCTTTTGTCCTACCCTCCCGTGGTAGCGGGGACCTATTGGAAACTAAGGGATATTAAGGCCTCCTTTTAATAGAGTACCAGACCAAAGCATTAACACATAGTGAATACATCAACTCCTCAAACTACGGTCATCACCTGGAGTGGTCCCGACTATTGTCACTTCGGGGTTGCCGGATCATAACACATAGTAGGTGACTATTGACTTGCAAGATAGGATCAAGAACACACATATATTCATGAAAACATAATAGGTTCAGATCTGAAATCACGACACTCGGGCCCTAGTGACAAGCATTAAGCATGGCAAAGTCATAGCAACATCAATCTTAGAACATAGTGGATACTAGGGATCAAACCCTAACAAAACTAACTCGATTACATGGTAAATCTCATCTAGCCCATCACCGTCCAGCAAGCCTACGACGGAATTACTCATGCATGGTGGTGAGCATCATGGAATTGGTGATGGAGGAAGGTTGATGATGACGACGGCGACGATCTCCCCTCTCCGGGGCCCCGGACAGACTCCAGATCAGCGCTTCCGAGAGAGATTAGGGCTTGACGGCGGCTCTGTATCGTAAAACGCGATAATTCCTTCTCTCTGATTTTTTTTCTCCCAGAAAGAGAATATATGGAGTCGGGGGAGATGTCGGTGGAGCAACAGGGGGGCCACGAGGCAGGGGGCGCGCCCAGGGGGGCGCGAGCCCTCCCTCATGGACAGGGTGTGGGCCCCCTGGTCTGGTTCTTTCCGCAGATATTTTTTATATATTCCATAATAAATCTTCATTGAATTTCAGGTCATTCCGAGAACTTTTATTTCTGCACAAAAATAACACCATGGCAGTTCTGCTGAAAACAACGTCAGTCCGTGTTCGTTCCATTCAAATCATGCAAGTTAGAGTCCAAAACAAGGGCAAAAGTGTTTGGAAAAGTAGATATGTTGGATAAGTGTCAAGGATCTCCTATGGACATGGTCCCCAATGCTTGATCGAGTGGACCCGGGTCGAGCTTATTCGACACAAGCAGCTTACAAAGTGTGACAAAACGGACTAGACAATTGGCGTTCGTTCTATTCCTTTCTCTATATATGGTTACTACACACGAATTGGTCACCCCCGTTGTTGTGTACCCGTCAACTGATTTCCCCATGTAGCGTCTCTTCTTAGCTTCACCTTTATTTGCACCTGTCTACTGGAGGCCAATTGCTTGCCCCCGGTATGCCCACCGGGCTATCGGTCATGTTTTTATCTAATCTTGTCCTAGTTGGATGTTGAATATCTACATGTATCATTTCCGTTCTGTGTTAGGACCTAAAATAGGGCAAGCCGAGGGCACTTGCAATAGTCGGACACCGACACTGCAGAGCAGATAAATAAGGGTAGGATTGGCACGACGACCCATATGGGCGAGTATTTAATTTGGTTATTTGACCTTGGCCACTGCTTGCACGCCAACAAGTTATCGACATTAGCACCATGATACGTCCCAAACACATCTTATTTTCCAAACACTTTAGCTCTTGTTTTGGACTATAATTTGCGTGTTTGACTGGAATTAACATGAGCTCACGTTGTTTTCAACATAATTGCATTGTTATTATTTATGTGTAGAAATAAAAGTTCTCGGATTGAGCTGAAAATTTACGTTGATTATTTCTAGAAAATATAAATAATAGTGGCAAAGAGACCTACAAGAGGGGGCCACCCAGGAGCCACGAGCTCACGGGTTGCGCCCAACCCCCCAGGGCGCACCCTGTGAGCTCATGACTCCCTCGAGCCCCCGTTTGCTCTAATTCGAACTCCATAAATACCGTTTCGTGGGGAGAAAAATGAAAGAGAAAGTTTCATCATGTTTTGCGAAACGGAGCCACCGCCATTTCATATTCTTCATTGGGAGGGATGATCTAGACTGCGTTCAGGGCTCCAGAGAGGGGAATTCGTCGCTGTCATCATCACCAACCCTTCTTCATCAACAATTCCATGAAGCTTACCACCGGGAGTGAGTAATTTCTTTGTAGGCTTGCTGGACGGTGATGGACTCGGATGATTATTTTTCATGTAATCGAGTCAATTTATTAGGGCTTGATCCCTAGTATCCACTCTGTTATGAGATTGATGTTGCTATGACTTTTTAATTCTTAATGCTTGTCACTAGGGCCCGAGTGCCATGATTTCGCATCTGAACCCTCTATGTTTTCATGAACATTTTTGAGTTCTTATTCTATCTGCTAGTTATATGCAGTTGTTATTGTGCTGGTCTGTAGACCCCTGCTACTTCTCGAGCTTGCGTTGTATTCCCTCGAAGAGGAAAGGGTGATGCAGCACAGTGTAAGGGCATCTCTTGCCTAGGGTTTTGGTGATGATGACAATTCATGTGTGGACTAATCGTGCGTCAATATTACTCAGGTATACAGTATGTGGCACAAGACGGTTAGGCCTTCCCTCTAGAGGGAAAAGATCGAAGACGGATTTTCCGATACCTTTTGTTTCCCTTGGTCGTAGGAAATCCATACTATTAAGAGGGAACCCACATCGGAAGGTAATGGGTGAATCAAGTCACGTACACAGTTACTATGCACCCACTATATTGCCTCCGTTCGAGGAGAGAGAGGTCCCCTTGGTTTCTAATGTGTGTGTAGTTTCCTCTATAGCGGTAGTACCGCTGTTGGAGGCGGTAGTACCGGTGGCCGGTAGTTCTGGTCGAACCACCGCCCCAAGTACCGCACAAGGGTGATTACCTTCTGTACTAGGTGCGGTGGTGGACCAGTGGTGGCCCGGAAGTATCGGTGTCCTCCCGACGAAACCGGTACTACCGGTACTCAGAGCGGTAGTACCGCTCTGACTGCCATCTCACTGGAACTACTACCCTTGCGGTTGTTCCGGCTCCACCACCGTCCCAACTACCGTCATTGGTTAAAACCTTCTGGACTCGAAGCGGTAGTTGACCGGTGGTGGCGCGTTAGTTCCGGTTTTCTCTGGAAGACCGGTACTACCGTGTGCTACACCGGAAGTACCGCCTTGGTGCCTTGGGTGCGGTTTCCTTCACACACCGGTGGTACCGGTGGGTTGAGCGGAAGTATCGGTCCAGTGCATTTCTGCACATAACGGTTGGAATCTTGGGGACCCTATTTAAGGAGGTCCTTCTCCTACCTCCATCTTATCTCTTGCCTCTCTCTCTCCTCCATTAATGCCATTAAAGCTTTCTTGCCCGATCTCTCTCCCTAGCCAACCAAACTTGTTGATTTGCTAGGGATTGAAGGAGGAGACCTAGATCTACACTTCCACCAAAGGAAACTTGATTCCCCCATACTTTCTTGTGTGGATTTTGTTACTCTTGGGTGTTTAAGCACCCTAGACGGAAGAGGTCACTTCGGAACCACATTCCATTGTGGTGAAGCTTCAGGGTTTCGTTGGGAGCCTCTAATTAAGTTGTGGAGAGTGCCCCAACCTTGTTTGTAAAGGTTCGGTTGCCGCCTTCAAGGGCACCACTAGTGGATTCACGACACCTTGCATTGTGTGAGGGCGTGAGGAGAATACGGTGGCCCTAGTGGCTTCTTGGGGAGCATTGTGCCTCCACACCGCTCCAACGGAGACGTACTTCCCCTCAAAGGGAAGGAACTTCGATAACACACCCTCGTCTTCACCCGCTCCACTTGTGGTTATTTCTATCCTTTACTTGTGCAAGCTTTCCTTGTTTATCTTAAGTAGCTTGCTTGGTAGGTTGTTTTCCTTGCTTCTTTATAGTTGTCATCCTACTGGCCTATCTAGACAACTTACCTTGTTGCTTAATTTTAATTGGTTAAGAAAAGCTAAAAATTGTTAGTTGCCTATTCACCCCCCTCTAGTCAACCATATCGATCCTTTCAATTGGTATCAGAGCCTCGTCTCTTTTTAAGGACTTTACCATCCAAATAGTATGGGTGACAACGTAGTCGAGACGGAGGGACATTCTGGTGGAACTCCGTCGTTGCCTACGTCCGATGGGGGAGCCTCGGTCTCTCGTGAGGAGTTCAATGTGGCTATGACCACATTGAAAGAATCACTAGCGACCGAGGTCTAAGGCATGTTTAAAGATTTGCTTGAGGGGCTTAAATTATCCACCACACCGTTGGAAGTGGTTCGTCCCGCTACCAACGTGTTGGAGGCTACTCCCGACAAGGGGGGAGCTAGTAGTGAACAAGCCCCAGTTACTAAGAATGGGAGTGGGGTCTTTGCCCACTCTGCTCCTCTTACTCACTATGGAGGACCCGTTCCCACACCGCATTTAAATTCCGTTGGGCCCCCTCCTAAGTTTATAAAAAACTCTGATTTTGCTACTTGGATGTTTCGCTTCAAACGTCATTTAAATCATTGCTCTACTAATCTTTGGAGAATCATTGAGCAAGGTTTTTATCCACGTGATCCCGACAACATGACTCCAAGAGAAACTGCAGATCATCAATTCAACAAGTCCGTTCTTTGCATACTTCAAGATGCTATCCCTCCCGAAGACATTGCACATCTACGACCCTTCACTGTGGCCAAGGAAGCTTGGGAGCATGTTGGCACTATGTACAAGGGGAGCGCTAGCATTCAACGCTCAAACTATGAAGTTGTGCAAGATGAAGCCGATGAGTTTGCTATGATCGAAGAAGAAGATCCACGTGAACTTTATCGGAGATTAACCACTCTTGCGGTCTCTCTTCGAGATCATGGGAGTAAGGACACGGATGACAATTGGATCAAGCGCAAGTTTCTCAAGGCCATGATGCCCTACCATAAGGCAATGTCCTCTGTCATCCGCCAAAGACCGGACTTCCATCACTTGTCATCAAATGAAGTGTTGGATGAGTTCGTTGCCATGAGGATCTTGGACAAGACCACCGACAATGTGGTTTTAAGAGCTCAACGATCAAAAAAGCCTAACCTTGCATTGAAGGCCAAGCCTTGTGTGGAAGAAGAGGAGGAGGAGGATGATGATGAGAGTTGCCACGAGGACACCAAATATGCCTATCATGAGCACATGGCTCTTGCTTCACGGCAATTTGGGGCAACAAGAAGAACACGAGGCCCAAATTCAACAAGAACAACTCAAGTGGGAACAAGGGCAAGCAACGAGTGAGGACATGCTTCAACTGTGGAAATGTAAGCCACTTCGTTGCGGATTGCCCATATGAGAAAAGAGAAGACTTTGGAGGCAAACTTATCCGGAAGGACAAGGCCAAGTCTTATCCCAACAAGAACAACTTCAACAAGAAGACCCCTCCTAAAGTGTTGGTGGCCCAAGAAGAATATGTTGAGGATGATGATAATGATGAAGATGATGAGATGGTCACCATGGCCACAATTGCTATTGCTACCACTCCGCACTCATCTCTCTTCGACTCACCAAATGAGAACATCACCGCCAAGTGTCTCATGGCCAAGGCCACCAACAAGGTAACCCCAAAAATCAATACTACCATCACTTCTAACCCTTCATTAACGGATTGTATTGATGAGAGTGAGGGAACTAAGGAGGGAGAGAATGAATTTGAGTTGTTCATGATCAAACTCAAGGGCAAACCCAAGAAGCATTTTGTTGCTCTCTTGGAACAACTCGGTGAGGCCAATGACATGATCGAGGCTCACAAGGAGACCATTGCTAAAATGGAAGGTCATAGTCGAGACTATGCCGATGAAATATCGGATCTCTCTAATGCTCTAGAGGAAGAGTGTGGTCTTTGTTTGGCTCTTGAGGAGTCACACAACGATGATCATGCTAAATTAAAGAAAGATCTCGATCATGCTTTAGTTGTCTCTCGCATGCTTAACTCCGAGAAGGCAAAACTTGGGGTTGACCACGATAGACTCAAAGAGGAGTTTGTTACACTTGACAAGGCTCACAAGGTCTTGAAAGGTATGAATGCTTCCCTCAAGGAGTCTCATGATCAACTCCAAGTTTCGCTAACCAAGGAAAAGGCCATATTCCTCGCATGGTGTTGATTGATAATGCAAATGCTACAAACCCATGTTGCGAGCATGTGCATCTTGTTGAAGAAATTGCCAAGTTGAAGAAGCAACTTGAGAAAGGCCTTGTGACATGCATACAAGGTGAGAAGAACCTCAACAACCTTTTGAGCAATCAAAAGGAGGTTGTGGCAAAGGAAGGAATTGGGTTTGCTCCTAAGCCCAAGAAGAAGAAGAATGACAAGACCAAGCTACCTCCCCCTCTCTGACAAACCTTTGTGAAAGAGGGAGAGGGCGGATCTAAGAAGAAGAACAATGCGAAGGGTGGAGGTGTCAAGAAAAACCCCACCATACCATCAAACATGGCCGGCGACTTAATCCTTCGTATGTTTTATGTCGTGCTAGTGATGGTCATGTATTCGCTAAATCTGTTGGTTCTTCTTATGAGTACATTGAATGGTCTATTTGGGTTCATAAGACCCTTGTTACTAACCTCAAAGGAACCATTACCAAATGGGTACCTAAATCCAAGCATTGATCTCTTGTAGGGGTTTGCTTCCGGTGGGGGATCATGGTTGCTCGATAGTGGAGCCACAAATCATATGACCGGAAGCAAAGACTTGGTGGTGGACGTGCATCTAGGTTCATCTATGGCCACCAACGTCGAATGGGGTGATGCTTCATCTTCTAAGGTATTGGGTCTTGGCAAGGTTGTGATTTCTCATTATCTCACGATCGAGAAAGTCATGCTGGTTGAGTCCCTTGCATACAATTTACTTTCTGTTCGCCAACTCGCACTCATGGGCTTTGCTGCATTCTTTGATATTGATACCATGGCCCTCTTGTGGAGCAAGACTCTTAAAGTAGCCTATGTTGGACATGTCGAGAACAGTCTTTATGTGGTTAACTTCTCAAAGCAACCCACTAAGACAGCGACATGTCTAATGGCTAAAGTTGATGTGGGATGACTTTGGCATCGCCGGTTAGCCCATGTCAACATGAGATCTTTGCAAAGTCTTCTCAAGGGGGACCATGTCCGTGGACTAACAAATGTTAGCTTTGCCAAAGATCGTGCCTGCAGGGCTTGCATTGAAGGAAAATTACATGAGACGGCTCACCCTCCCACGACTATCATCTACTCAAAAAGACCCCTAGAGCTCCTTCACATGGATCTCTTCGGGCCTCCATCTTTTGATAGTCTTGGGGGAAGAAAGTATTGCTTGGTGATTGTGGATGATTATTCAAGATACACTTGGGTATACTTCTTCAAGAAGAAGAGTGAGACCCAACAATCCGTCATCAAATTTGCAAATGAAGCTCAACGACAACATGAAGCAAAGATTTTGATGATCCGAAGTGACAACGACACCGAATTCAAGAACTACACCTTGGATGAGTTTCTCAGTGATGAGGGGATCAAACATCAATATTCAGCACCCTATACCCCTCAACAAAACGGTGTAGCGGAGAGAAATAACCGGACTCTGATGGACGCGGCAAGGACCATGATGGCAGAATTCAAATCTCCATACAACTTTTGGGCCGAAGCCATCAACACCGCTTGTCATGCATCCAATCGGCTCTATCTCCGCAAAGGCTTGAACAAAACTCCATATGAGATACTTACCGGTAACAAGCCCAACCTCAAGCACTTTTGTGTGTTCGGGTGTAAGTGTTTCATCCTCAAGAAAGGTGTTCGCTTGTCTAAATTTGAATCTAGAGCTCATGAGGGCATATTTGTTGGTTATGCTACAAACTCTCATGCTTACCGTATCCTCAACAAGTCCAATGGACTCACTGAGGAAATGAGTAACGTAGAGTTTGATGAAAATAACGGCTCCCAAGTGGAGCAAAGTGGTATTTGTGATGTAGGTGATGAAATTCCTCCTCAAGCCATAAGAAGAATGGGTGTTGGATATATCCTACCCATTGAGGAACCCCTTGTGGCCAAAGGAGAAGGACAATGTTCCACTCAAGTGGAACCATCACCAACCCAAGACCCACACGCTTCCGAAGAACAAAGTGAAGGCCCTCAACTAGACGAACAAGGCCAAGTGCAAGATCAATCACAAGATGGTGCGGAGCCACCAAATGATACACAAGGCCAAGTTCTACCCTCTGAGCAAGATCATGATCAAGAGGAAGCTCAAGATCATGATCTAGCTCCTGATGTCGCTCAAGATGATCAACTCAGTGATCCTCAATTATCTCTTGAGGAGCAACTGAAGCGTCGTGCTACAAAAGTTGCCTCCAGGCTTGCTTCCAGAGAACATAACATGGAGAATATTCTTGGAAGCATCAAAAGGGGGGTAAGCACTCGTAGAAAATTAGCTAACTATTGTGCTCACCAAGCTTTTGTCTCCTATGTTGAACCGCAGAAGGTCTATGAGGCGCTCGAAGACCTTGATTGGCTTAATGCCATGCATGAAGAACTCCATAACTTCGAGCGCAACAAAGTGTGGCGTCTGGTGCCGAGGCCAAAGGAGAACCATAATGTCATTGGAACCAAGTGGATCTTTAAGAACAAGCAAGATGCTCATGGCATAGTCATCCGCAACAAGGCACGTCTGGTGGCTCAAGGCTACTCCCAAGTCGAGGGTATCGACTACGGTGAAACCTTTGCCCCCGTTGCTCGCCTTGAATCTATTCATTTGTTGCTTGCCTATGTTTCCCATCATAACTTTAAGTTGCAATAAATGGATGTGAAAAGGTCATTTCTTAATGGTCCTATTAATGAGTTGGTGTATGTTAAACAACCCCCGGGGTTTGAGGATCCCAAGCTCCCCAATCACGTGTACCAACTCGATAAGGCACTCTATGGCCTTAAACAAGCCCCACGTGCGTGGTATGAGCATCTTACCGAGTTGTTAAAGGATCGTGGGTTTGAAATTGGGAAAATCGACCCCACTCTTTTTACTAAGAAGGTCAAAGGGGAGTTGTTTGTCTGCCAACTATATGTTGATGATATTATCTTTGGTTCTCCTAACAAAGCTTTCAATGATGAGTTCGCCGCACTCATGACCACACATTTTGAGATGTCCATGATGGGAGAGTTGAAGTACTTCCTTGGGTTTGAGATCAAGCAAAGAAGAGAAGGGATCTTCATCAAACAATCCAAGTATACTCAAGACATGCTCAAGAGGTTCATTCTAAGTGATGTCAAGCCGGCTACTACTCCAATGCCGACCAAGTGCCAACTTGACATTGATCCCAATCGTAAAGCGGTGGATCAAAAGGTATATCGCTCTATGATCGGTTCCTTGCTTTACCTTTGTGCATCTAGACCAGATATTATGTTGACTGTGGGAATCTGTGCACGGTTTCAAGCCTGACCTAAGGAAAGTCACTTTGTGGCAGTCAAGCGAATCTTTCTATATTTGGCTCATACCCCAAACTTTGGCTTATGGTACCCAAGAGGAGCAAACTTCAACCTTGTAGGTTTCTCTGATTCGGACTGGGCGGGAGACAAAGTGGATAGGAAGTCCACTTCCGGAGGGTGCCAATTTCTTGGTTGCTCTCTGGTAAGTTGGTCGTCCAAAAAGCAAAGTTGTGTGTCTCTCTCGTCCACCGAAGCAGAGTATGTGGCAGCTGACAGTTGTTGTGCTCAACTCCTATGGATGAGGCAAACTTTAAAGGATTACAGTGTCACTTGTGACAAAGTGCCTCTTTGGTGTGACAATGAAAGTGCCATCAAGATTTCTCTTAATCCGGTGCAACATTTCAAGACGAAGCATATTGAGATTCGGTATCACTTCATCCGGGATCATATTCGGCAAGGAGAAATTGAGATTCACTATGTCAACACTCATGATAACCTTGCAGATATCTTCACGAAGCCCTTGGATGAAGCAAGATTTCGCGAGTTAAGGCATGAGCTAAATATCATTGATTTGAGCAATGTGGCTTGAGCACGTGCACACCCCACCATACTCTTCATATTGTCTATTATAGGTGTAGGCATGGACATAGGGGGAGTGTTGTTCTCTCAATGAACTCTCCCTCCCCCCATTATGCATAAATTGATCATCTTTTCACATTCGTCATTTATGATGACACTTGTGTTTCAAAGATGAGTTTTGGTTATGGGCCCAAGGATAATTCTTCGCGATGCCATGCCAATTGACTCTAACATAGGTGGCTCCGGCCACCGCCCTCAGGCTAGGTTGGTTTTTGCTCTTTGCGTTTTCTTCCTCATATTACAATGACTAGCTCCATCCTAAGCCTTCTCATCCAAGCCATCTATTCCAAATGTACACAAGCTTGTTATCTTAGAGTGGGATGTTGCTCCCTGGCGGTACAACCGGTGGTACAAGCGGTTCTACCGCTTTACCACCAGGTTACAGCCCAGCGGTTGTACCGGTCAAGAGCCAACGGTTCTATCGTTGGTACTCTGACCTGTGCCCCTGACCGGTACTACCGGTGTTAGTGCGTGGTACTACCGCCTAGCGCGGAAGTACCGCCCCAACCACCTGGTAGCGTCCAGAGTGGTACTGCCGGTCCCCGGACCGATACTACCGGCTGCTGAACAGGGCGGGTATAAATAACACGGACTGAAGGGGTTTCTTCCCCTTCACTCGTCCGTTCTTTTTGCCCCAGCCGCCGGTTGCTCCACCCACTGTCCCGAAGCACCCTCCGGCACTTCGGATCGGTCGGCCCTTCATCGGATCCGCTCCGTGGAGGCTGCGTCCTCCTCGATCTCCTCCCATGGATACCGATATTGCCCTGCTTTTCTCCTTTTTAGGATTCTCATCTTGAATCCTTCTTCTAAGGCAATGCTTCTATTCCCTCATTTTTAGCTAAATGTTTTGAGGGAGAGATCCTTATAGACTCCTATTCACTTGTGCGTAGTTAATAATAGACATCGTGCATGTAGTTTTGAGATCGGGTAGTTCCTCTCCTCTACTTGGCAGATCCGTTCTCAGCAGTACTACCGGTCCCATGACCGGTACTACCGCCGGACCGGAACTACCGGTTCAGTTACCGGAACTACCGGTTGCTCTGAATATATATGCATTGTCTCTATTTTCCTTGAGTACTTGTGAATTATTCTTCTGATCTTGTGTACATTCCTCTCATCTTTTCTGGGTTGCTATGTGTTCTCCGTGTGCGTTTGCAGGTGGCTCTAGCTCTCGTGCTGGCCAGTTCGCCAAAAAGAAGGCCCGTAGGGGCAAGAGGCCGGTAGACAATGAAGAAGTTCATGAGGTTGTGGTCCCCTCCAAACCCACTCGCCTGGAAAAGTCAGTTGCTGCCAAGCAGCGTGCAGCGCTTCCTATGAATAAGTGGAAGCTTCCGGACTGGGAGAGGTTTCGCTTTCAAGATCCTTACACCGCACCACACCCTCCACGCTGGAATAATCCCCAGTTCCGCAATGAAATGCAAATAAGAATTGTGTGTGAAATCTTCGAGCACCACAAGAACAAGTTCACCCGGATGTGGTCCATTGACCTTGAACGGTGGATAAACAACCGCAATTACTTTGGAGAGGCTCTGGAGGTCTGTGAGGAGTTTGACTTGATCAAGCTCATGGAGTTGCGCTGTGATTTTGATGTGGAACTTATTCATTAGTTTTATGCTACTGTCCACTTCGGCAGTGACGATCAACGTCACCTCTCTTTTATGTGCCGAGATGAGTTCTTCTGTGTCCCATGGAGTGCCTTCTGCAATGCTCTGGGCTATGCTGACACAGGCTTGGAGGGTCAAGGTGGTCTCCGTCCTCACGACCGAGCCAACCCCATGGATAAGGTGAAACTTGCTCCTCTGTATATCCCTGGCCGTGGCATTGTGGGTAAATCCAATGATCTCATGCCAGTCTATGATATTCTACACTGTGTGTTCCGTTATGTGCTACTTCCCAAGGTTGGGAACCAGGATGACATTTATGGATATCTGGTGGATTTGCTTGTGGCCATGAAGACCAAGCGTGGCAAGGGCATCACTTTTGATGTGTCCAAGTGGATGTGGGAGGAGATGTACAACTGTGTCTGGTACTGCAAGGTACCAATCTACGCTCCCTTTGTGATGCGCTTCCTATACTCAGTTTGGGAAGTCCGGAGGCCTGGAGAGCCTCTTTCTACTCCGGATAGGCTCACGGAGCATGAGGTCAAGTTGCTGAAGCAGAAGAAACATGCTGCTCCTCGATTCCACGCGGGGAATGAGGAGGATACTTTTTCTACCTCGGATGATGATGACTTTGAGTTGGAAGCGGGGTCCAAGCCTTCTTGGGTGGAGAAGCTTACTGCCAAGGTCAAGAAGACCTTCTGCTTGCAGGCCCACATTCAGAAGGAGCTATACAAGGCACATGTGACTAAGAAGATGGCGCGCCGCAGACATATTCAAATGATGAAGCACCTCAATGTGCCAGATGTGAAGAGTGGCTCTGAGAAGAGCATCACTCCTGAGGATAAGTGGTGTTCGGCTAACTGCCAGTGGTCTGATGACGAGCCCACGACATCTACTACTCGAGCGACTGTGGATGCTATGGAGACTGAGGCTGAGGCTGCTGAAGATGTTGAGGATGCCGAGGACTCTGACGATGATGATTCTGATGACTCCCTGGTGACAGGCGATGAGCTTTACTGAGCCCTGGGGCGTTAGTCTCGTTCTTTTCCTTTTTGGTGCTTGATGCCAAAGGGGGAGAGAGTTGCTAGGTCACGGGAGTTGCATGGGTCTTTTTTTCTCGTCTGTTCCTTCTATTTCTGTCCTGTGAACTTATCCTGTGTCGTGTCCTCTAGCATGGTGTGAGACATGTGTGCCCTTATCTAGTTATCTATGCACTTATTTTTAGCTCTCTGCAATCATATGCTCTGTTGACTACCTTATTGGATTGTGGTCGCTGGTCGGTCTATAAAACCTAGGGGGGGCATAGATCGTAGTTTGACACTTTTGCATTCCAAAAACACACTCTAAATAAGTGCTCACACTCAGGGGGAGCTCTGCCTACATCTTATAGACCCCCCGTGATTTTCATGTGGTTGTCATCATTCACCAAAAAGGGGGAGATTGTAAGGGCATCTCTTGCCTAGGGTTTTGGTGATAATGACAATTCATGTGTGGACTAATCGTGCGTCAATATTACTCGGGTATACAGTATGTGGCACAAGACGGTTAGGCCTTCCCTCTAGAAGGAAAAGATCGAAGACAGATTTTTCCGATGCCTTTTGTTTCCCTTGGTCGTAGGAAATCCGTACTATTAAGAGGGAACCCACATCGGAAGGTAATGGGTGAATCAAGTCACGTACACAGTTACTATGCACCCACTATATTGCCTCCGTTCGAGGAGAGAGAGGTCCCCTTGGTTTCTAATGTGTGTGCAGTTTCCTCTACAGCGGTAGTACCGCTATTGGAGGCGGTAGTACCGGTGGCCGGTAGTTCCGGTCGAACCACCGCCCCAAGTACCGCACAAGGGTTATTACCTTCTGTACTAGGTGCGGTGGTGGACCGGTGGTGGCCCGGAAGTACCGGTGTCCTCTCGAGAAAACCGGTACTACCGGTGCTCAGAGCGGTAGTACCGCTCTGACTGCCATCTCACTGGAACTACTACCCTTGCGGTTGTTCCGGCTCCACCACCGTCCCAACTACCGTCCTTGGTTAAAACCTTCTGGACTCAAAGCGGAAGTTGACTGGTGGTGGGGCGGTAGTTCCGGTTTTCTCTGGAAGACCGGTACTGCCGTGTGCTACACCGGAAGTACCGCCTTGGTGCCTTGGGTGCGGTTTCCTTCACACACCGGTGGTACCGGTGGGTTGAGCGGAAGTACCGGTCCAGTGCATTTCTGCACATAACGGTTGGAATCTTGGGGACCCTATTTAAGGAGGTCCTTCTCCTACCTCCATCTTATCTCTTGCCTCTCTCTCTCCTCCATTAATGCCATTAAAGCTTTCTTGCCCGATCTCTCTCCCTAGCCAACCAAACTTGTTGATTTGCTAGGGATTGAAGGAGGAGACCTAGATCTACACTTCCACCAAAGGAAACTTGATTCCCCCATACTTTCTTGTGTGGATTTTGTTACTCTTGGGTGTTTGAGCACCCTAGACGGAAGAGGTCACTTCAGAGCCACATTCCATTGTGGTGAAGCTCCGGGGTTTCGTTGGGAGCCTCCAATTAAGTTATGGAGAGTGCCCCAACCTTGTTTGTAAAGGTTCGGTTGCTGCCTTCAAGGGCACCACTAGTGGATTCACGACACCTTGCATTGTGTGAGGGCGTGAGGATAATACGGTGGCCCTAGTGGCTTCTTGGGGAGCATTGTGCCTCCACACCGCTCCAACGGAGACGTACTTCCCCTCAAAGGGAAGGAACTTTGATAACACATCCTCGTCTTCACCGGCTCCACTTGTGGTTATTTCTATCCTTTACTTGTGCAATCTTTCCTTGTTTATCTTAAGTAGCTTGTTTGGTAGGTTGTTTTCCTTGCTTCTTTGTAGTTGTCATCCTAGTGGCCTATCTAGAAAACTTACCTTGTTGCTTAATTTTAATTGGTTAAGAAAAGCTAAAAATTGTTAGTTGCCTATTCACCCCCCTCTAGTCAACCATATCGATCCTTTCACACAGTAGCGTAAGTATTTCCCTCAGTTTTTGAGAACCAAGGTATCAATCCAGTAGGAGACCATGCGCAAGTCCCTCGTACCTACACAAACAAATAAGAACCTTACAGCCAACGCGATAAAAGGGGTTGTCAATCCCTTCTCGATCACTTACAAAAGTGAGATATGATAGATATGATAAGATAATATTTTTGGTGTTTTTGATATAGAGATTGAAAGTAAATAATGCAAAGTAAAGTAAATAGTTAATGGAAGATTAATATGGTGAGAATAGACCCGGGGCCATAGGTTTCACTAGTGGCTTCTCTCATGATAGAAGATTTCTACGGTGGGTGAACAAATTACTGTCAAGCAATTGATGGAAGAGCGCATATTTATGAGAATATCTAGGCATGATCATTGTATATAGGCATCACGTCCGTGACAAGTAGACTGAAACGATTATGCATCTACTACTATTACTCCTCACATCGACTGCTATCCAGCATGCATCCAGAGTATTAAATTCATAAGAACAGAGTAACGCCTTAAGCAAGATGACATGATGTAGAGGGATAAACTCAAGCAATATGATATAAACCCCATATTTTTATCCTCGATGGCGAAAATACAATATGTGCCTTGCTACCCCTGCTGTCACTGGGAAAGGACACCGTAAGATTGAACCCAAATCCAAGCACTTCTCCCATTGCAAGAACTATAGATCTAGTAGGCCAAACCAAATCAATAATTCAAAGAGACTTGCAAGGATATTTAAATCATGCATAAAAGATTTCAGAAAAGAATCCAATATTGGTCATAGATAATCTTGATCATAAACCCACAATTCATCAGATCTCGACAAACAGACCACAAAAAGATTACATCGAATAGATCTCCTCGAAGATCGAGGAGAACTTTGTATTGAGATCCAAAGAGAGAGAAGAAGCCATCTATATAATAACTATGGACCCGAAGGTGTGTGGTAAACTACTCACAACTCATCGGAGAGGCTATGGTGTTGATGTAGAAGCCCTCCGTGATCGATGCCCCCTCCGGCGGAGCTTCAGAACAGGCCCCAAGATGGGATCTCATGGGTATAGAAGGTTGTGGCGGTCGAATTAGGGTTTCGTGCTCCTCCTCGATAGTTTCGGGGTACGTAGGTATATATAGGCTGAAGAGGGACGTCGGGGGAGCAACAAGTGGCCCACGAGGGTGGGGCGTGCCTACCCCCTGGGCGCTCCCCTGCCCTCGTGGCCAGCTCCTTCGCTTACTGGCGTGTACTCCAAGTCTTTCGTGTTGATATTGTTCCAAAAAATAACTCTCCCGAAGGTTTCATTTCGTTTGGACTCCGTTTGATATTCCTTTTCTGTGAAACACTAAAATAGGCAAAAAGAAAACAACAATTTGCACTGGGCCTTGGGTTAGTGGGTTAGTGGGTTAGTCCCAAAAAATAATATAAAAGTGTATAATAAAGCCCATTAAACATCCAAAACAGAAATATAATAGATGGAACAATAAAAAATTATAGATACGTTGGAGACGTATCAAGCATCCCCAAGCTTAATTCCTGCTCGTCCTCGGGTAGGTAAATGATAAAAACAGAATTTTTGATGTGGAATGCTACCTAACATAATTCTCAATGTAATTCTCTTTATTCTGGCATGAATGTTCAGATCCGAAAGATTCAAGACAAAAGTTTAATATTGACATAAGAATAATAATGCTTCAAGCATACTAACAAAGCAATTATGTCTTCTCAAAATAACATGGCTAAAGAAAGTTCATCCCTACAAAATCATATAGTTTGGCTATGCTCCATCTTCGTCACACAAAATACCCGAATCATGCACAACCTTGGTTCAGCCAAGCAATTGTTTCATACTTAAAATTTTCAAATTTTTTGAACTTTCACGCAATACATGAGCGTGAGCCAAGGATATAGCACTATAGGTGGAATAGAGTGGTGGTTGTGGAGAAGACAAAAGAGGAAGATGGTCTCACATCAACTAGGCGTATCGATGGGCTATGGAGATGCCCATCAATAGATATCAATGTGAGTGAGTAGGGATTGCCATGCAACGGATGCACTAGAGCTATAAATGTATGAAAGCTCAACAAAATAAACTAAGTGGGTGTGCATCCAACTTGCTTGCTCACGAAGACCTAGGGTATTTGAGGAAGCCCGTCGTTGGAATATACAAGTCAAGTTCTATAATGAAATTTTCCCACTAGTATATGAAAGTGACTAAACAAGAGACTCTCTATCATGAAGATCATGGTACTACTTTGAAGCACAAGTGTGGAAAAAGATAGTAGCATTGTCCCTTTTTTTCTTTCCTTTTTTTTCTTTTTTTGGGCCTTTCTTTTTTTTTCTGTGGCCTTTCTTCTTCTTATTTTTTTCTATTTTTTTCTTTGGGACAATGCTCTAATAATGATGATCATCACACTTATATTGATTTACAACTCAATATTACAACTTGATACTAGAACAAAATATGACTCGATATGAATGCCTCCGGCGGTGTACCGGGATGTGCAATGAATCAAGAGTGACATGTATGAAAGATTATGCATGGTGGCCTAGCCACAAATACGATGTAAACTGCATGATCATGCATGGCAATATGACAATGATGAAGCATGTCATAGTAAACGGAACAATGGAAAGTTGCATGGCAATATATCTCGGAATGGCTATGGAAATGCCATGATAGGTAGGTATGGTGGCTGTTTTGAGGAAGGTATATAGGTGGTGTATGGTATCGGCGAGAGTTGCGTGGTACAAGGGAGGCTAGTAATGGTGGAAGGGTGAGAGTGCGTATAATCCATGGACTCAACATTAGTCATAAAGAACTCACATACTTATTGCAAAAATCTACAAATCATCAAAACAAAGTACTACACGCCTCCTTCTAGGGGAAGGGTTGGTAGGAGTTAACCATCGCGCGATCCAGACCTCCACACAAAGGATGACACTCAATGAAATACCTCATGCTTCAAATTTGTCACACAACGGTTACCATACGTGCATGCTACGGGACTTGCAAACCTCAACACAAGTATTTCTCAAATTTACAACTACTCTACTAGCACGACTCTAATATCACCATCCTCATATCTCAAAACAATCATCAAGTATCAAACTTCTCATAATATTCAATGCACTTTTATAAAAGTTTTTACTATACCCGTCTTGGATGCCTATTATATTAGGACTAGTTTTATAACCCAAGCACATTACCATGCTGTTCTAAGAGACTCTCAAAATAATATAAGTGAAGCATGAGAGATCAACAATTTCTACAAAATAAGACCACCACCGTGCTCTAAAAGATATAAGTGAAGCACTAGAGCAAAACTATCTAGCTCAAAAGGTATAAGTGAAGCACATAGAGTATTCTAATAAATTTCGATTCATATTTATCTCTCTCAAAACGTGTGTCCAGCAAGGATGATTGTGGCAAACTAAAAAGCAAAGACTCAAATCATACATGGCAATCCAAGAAAAACACATATCACGTGGTGAATAAAAATATAATCTCAAGTAAAGTTACCGATAGACGAAGACGAAAGAGGTGATGCCTTCCCGGGGCATCCCCAAGCTTAGGCTTTTGGTTGTCCTTGAATTTTACCTTGGGGTGCCTTCGGCATCCCCAAGCTTAGGCTCTTGCAACTCTTTGTTCCATAGTCCATCAAAGCCATACTCAAAACTTGAAAACTTCACAACACAAAACTTAGACAAAAATCTCGTGAGCTCTGTTAGTATAAGAAAACAAACCACCACTCAAAGGTACTGTAATGAACTCATTCTTTGTTTATAATGGTGTTAAACCTACTGTATTCCAACTTCTCTATGGTTCATACC
>LR738713.1:547929054-547969063 GCA_902687465.1 Secale cereale | reverse complement strand
CCCCGATACTACCCATAGATTCATCAAAATAAGCAAACAACACACGAAAACAGAATCTGTCAAAAACATAATGGTCTGTAGCAATATGTAACTTTCGATTGCTTCTGTAACTCTAAAAACATTGAAATAAATTGGTGGACGTGAGTAATTTGTATATTGATCATCTGCAAAAATAGTCAACTAAAAAGAACTCTCCAGTAAAAAATGGTAGCTAATCTCGTGAGCGCCAAAGTTTCTGTTTTTTACAGCATGATCGCATAAACTTCACACAAGTCTTCCCAAAGGTTCTACTTGGCACAAACACTAATTAAAACACAAAACCACATCTAAACAGAAGCTAGATGCAATATTTATTCCTAAACAGAAGCAACATCAAATAAAATAAAATTGGGTTGCCTCCCAACAAGTATTATCATTTAACACCCTTAGCTAGGCATTGATAGTTCAATGATGCTCACATGAAGGATAAGAATTGAAGGAAAAAGAGATCATCATAAAATATGTGACAAATACATATAAGTCTAACATGCTTACTATGCATAGGCATTTTATAGGAAAACAAATTAGCAAGACAAGCAAGATCTAGCATATGCAAGGAAGAAGAAAGAAACAAGATCAATCTCAACACGAAGAGAGGTAATTTAGTAACATGAAGATTTCTACAACCATATTTTCCTCTCGCATAATAATTTCATGTAGGATCATAAGCAAATTCAACAATATAGCTATCACAAAACATATTATCAACACGATCCACATGCATACGAAGTTGACACTCTTCCAAAATAGTGGGATCAACATTAACTAAAGTCATGACCTCTCCAAACCCACTTTCAATATTTTTGCAAAACATTATCAATCTCATATATATCATGGGGCTTAATTAAATTTTCAAGATCAAAAGAAGAATCACCCCAATCATGATCATTGCAACAAATAGTAGTCATAGCAAGACTAGCATCCCCAAGCTTGAGGTTTTGCATATCATTAACACAATTGATATTAAGAGAATTTATAATAACATCATTGCAATCATGCTTTTCATCAAAGGAACTATCAAGTATGGGTGCAATAGCAACGATCTCGTGTTTAACATAAGGAACTATAACAAATTCATCTTCATAAATATTGGCATAGTGGCCACAAGAATAGCAAGGGTCATGCTCATCAAGGGATATTTCAAACAAATCATCGGAATCATAATTATCTATAGATTCATGCATATCATTATTTTCCTCCAAAGCAGCGGTCATTCTTTCAATAAATTCTTTGACATAGACATTATGAGCATAGTTTTCAAAGCAATATTTAAGTATGTCAAAAATTTCAGATTTGTAGAGAGTAATATCATACTTTTCAATCAAAGAAGCAACTTCATAAGCACCCTTAAAAGCAACAAATTCTTCAATTTGTTCGATAGCGTAGTAACTATGAACACCCTTTGCATAAGAAGATAAGATTTCATTATCATTAAACTCACATAGATAGGGGAGGTGTTTTTTAGGGTTCTTAGAGCAACAAGTAAAATCATAAATTTCACAAAGATTCCAAGCATAACATAGCAATCTGTTTATTTGATCCCATAAGAGTCTCCCTTTTTCAGACAAACGTTGACGCACAAAATGAGCATGCTCATCTAAACATTTCACATCAACTAGGCTAGTTGGGGTTTCAGCACGAGCGCATAAGGATCGAAGATGATCCAAGTAGAACACTTGAAGTGGATCCATATCAATAGATTTTTAACAAGCAAAGATGCAAGCAAATAGAAGGCACATGGCAACACAAGCAAACAAAAAGGCGAACGGAAAAAAAAGCAAATAAAACGACAAAGGTGAAGTGGGGAGAGGAACACGAGAGAAAAATAATTTAATGCGAGGGATAAGGGTTTATGATAGGTACTTGGTATATGGCTTTTGCGTAGATCTCCCCGGCAACGACGCCAGAAATTCTTCTTGCTACTTCTCAAGCTTGCATTGTATTCCCTCGAAGAGGAAAGGGTGATGCAGCACAGTAGCGTAAGTATTTCCCTCAGTTTTTGAGAACCAAGGTATCAATCCAGTAGGAGACCACGCGCGAGTCCCTCGTACCTACACAAACAAATAAGAACCTTGCAGCCAACGCGATAAAAGGGGTTGTCAATCCCTTCTCGGTCACTTACAAAAGTGAGATCTGATAGATATGATAAGATAATATTTTTGGTATTTTTGATATAGAGAGTGAAAGTAAATTATGCAAAGTAAAGTAAATAGTTAAACATCCAAACAGAATATATAATAGCATGGAACAATAAAAAATTATAGCATGGAACAATAAAAAATCCAAAGTGTATAACAAAGCCCATTAAACATCCAAACAGAATATATAATAGCATGGAACAATAAAAAAATTATAGATACGTTGGAGACGTATCAACCCCAAAGTGACAATAATCGGTATACTCTCCAGGGATGACTATTATTCGAGGAGTTAATGTATTCATCATGTGTTAATGCTTTGTTCCAGTTCTCTCTTAAAATGAGGCCTAAATATCCCTTAGTTTCCTTATGGATCCCACTACCAAGGGAGGCACTATTGTTACTTGCTACTTGTTACCAATTACCTTACTACAAAACTATCTGTTACCACTACAGAACTATCTGTTACCGCTACTTTTAGTGCTACTATTTATTCAGTTTGATTTCAATTTATAAGTGACATTATTGTTTGTACTTTTTATTGCTCGTGATGATTAGCTCCGATTTATGAGATTTGTATTGATTTTTTTTTTCATATTTTCCTAATCACCACAAGTTTGGTATGTCCTATTGAGTTTTCTTGTTTTCTGTTCAATCATCTCTTTAACTCATGCATATTACATATATAGTTTGTTTCATCTTCACATCAATTGCCAAATCGACTGATGCATATTCTTGTACGTGTTGTAGCAAACTGATTGTAGATGTTGGGGTCAATGGTACTACAACGACACGATTTTTGTCTCTTCGTAGTCATTCAAGCATGTTTTTGAAAAAGAAAATGAATCATGGAGGCGGCTTTGAACTTGATCATGCTTCTCCATGACCAACACACTTCATGTTGTGCATAATGTTGCCTTGGAATCTAGCAATGAAGTGATTATGGAACTGATTTCCTTGCTCGCAGGCTACCTTATCTATCGAGCTACTCTTCTTAGGACTTATTATGACACACTATAAGCCAATGTGGTTAGATTTTTTTGTTAAATAAAGGAATGTGATAGCTCATGATTTCGCAACTCATGGTACTAAAGCTTTGTGTTCTCGTGTGTTGCATGAGCACATTTTGACATGTGCATGACGACATTTTGATATTTCTTGTAATGATTTTTTCTCTTGGGATTAAACATTGCTTTCCATTAAAAACTCAAGTCACTCCCATGATCTTATCCGCTGGAAAAACAAACTGGTGACACCGTTTTCTAGCATCTTTAATGTTTACCCAATCAATTGCATATTTTGACTACAGAGCATCACAATACTGAAGCCTAAACATGATGTGGTTATGGAGGTGTAATGGCCAGCCATGAGTTTGTGGCTGCAATGTGGTGTTTCCCTTGTTTTCCATGCCAGGGGTGCCCGTGGTAGTAGATTAACAAAACTAAGTGTAGGTGACACACTATATGTCTACACCATATACTCTCTATTGTGTATGTAATAACTAAGAAAGTGCCATTCAATTGAATAATAAGATGTGTCTTGTGGAGACGTGTGTGCACATGCAAGGCTACTAGTAAAGTTTAACAAATGAATTACAAATTTTGACTTCAAAGCATAACAATAATAAAGCCTAAACATGACGTGGTTATGAAGGTGTAATGGACAGCCATGAGTTCATGGCTACAATGTGGTGGTTCCCTTGTTGTTCAAGCCAGGGGTGTTTGTGGTCGCAGATTAGCTAAACTAAGTGTAAGTGACACACTATATGTCTATACCATATACTCTCTATTGTGTACCTAAAAACGGAAAAGTGCCATTCAATTGAATAATAAGATGTGTCTTGTGGAGATGTGTGTGCACATGCAAGGCTAACACTAGTAAATGGTAAAGAGTAAAGTGATGGTGGAGGTCGGGTTGTATGCGTGTGTTCCCTATTTTATTTTGTTCAAAATTGGTAATTTTTATTTGAATGCATTAATGTTGTTTTTACAACTTTCATCCATGTTGTACAATGGACGTGTATTTAAATTTGAAAATCATAAAAACAATCTTTAGATTTATAGAGTAAAAAATAACTACAAGCATTAAACAAACATCTCAACATTTTGCATTTGAAGCATATTACGCGCATGCAATAGAAATCTCAAAGATCGGAATTTGGATCCATGGAAAAAACGCTACCTGCAGGATGGAATGGAATCGACCGTTGTCGCCTCTACTTGCGCAACATCGTCGTTGCTCCGTCGTGGTGGGTTGCTTGTGAAGAAGGGGGAGATCAGGGCTCCGGGGGAATTTAGCGCCACCACCACCTATCTATGAAGGGGAAGGGCGGTCGCTGCTACTCTTTCCATGCCACCACAACTAGTGTTCCCGTGATGAGGTGGTCGTGACATGGAGGAAGTTGAATGGGAGATCCAGGCCTCTACAAGTAGTAGCACCTAGACGACAACGTAAAACAGGGACGAAGGCTGGATGGGTTGGCGGTGGAGGGTTTGCTCGAGCAATCCCTGGTTCGCTCTAACCCTTGTCCGGTAAAGCGGTCTATTTACGGAACGGGATGGGGGATTTAGGCTTGAGTTAGGCCGTGCTAATTTGTGTGGTACCCATTTACGGTCCAGAATAACCAAAATGTTTATGAGAATCGGGTAACAACGTCTTCGCCGCCACGCCGCCGCGCCTCACATCTCTGTCAGGCTGGGAGCTGCAGCAGTGTGCCGAACGCCTCCTACTCCTCACGGAAGCTGGCTGGCCATATGAGATGTCGGAGTCAGCTCTTTTTGGAAGCGAGAGGACTTCCGAACGGGGCCTTAGTCTCTTGCCACTCCTCATTCCATTTTCCATTGAATCTTTACTTAAAACTTGAAAACTTCACAACACAAAACTTAATGGAACTTCATGAGATGCATCAGTAAAACAAATCCAATCCTTAGTTGTAGGTAATGTTGTGAACTCAAAGCTTGAAAACTTCACAACACAAAAGTTAATGGAACTTCATGAGATGCGTTAGTAAAACAAATCCAATCCTTACTTGTAGGTACTATTGTGAACTCATTCTTATTTTATATTTGTGTCATATCTACTGTATTCCAACTTTTCTATGGTTCATACTCCATAATACTACCCATATAAGCATCAAAATAAGCCAACAACACAAGAAAACACAATCTGTCTTAAACAGGGTGGTCTGTAAAGATGTGAATTGGTGTAAAACCTCTGTATCTCTAAAAATTCTGAACAATTAGGAAAACGTGGGAAATTTGTAGGTCGGAGTTATGTAAAAAAATCAAAAATTTATCATATTCCAGTAATCAGAACGAATTCAAACACTGGGCGCAAATGTTTTTTGTTTTTCAGCAAAACCAATCTACTATCTTCCAAATCATCCCAAAGGTCTTCCTTGGCATGAACACTAAATTAAAACATGAAAACTCATCTAACCAGAGGCTAGATGATATATTTATTCAATAACAGCAAGAAAGAAGTAAAAACCAAAAATAAAATTGAGTTGCCTCCCACCAAGCGCTATTGTTTAACACCCTTAGCTAGGCATGAAGATTTCAATGATGCTCACATAAAAGTAAAGAATTGAAACACAATGGGAGCATCATGAATTGCATGGCAAGCACATTTAAGCCTAAACCACTTCCTATGCATAGGGATTTTGTGAGAAAACAATTTATGAGAGCAAGAATCAACTAGCATAGGAAGGCAAAACAAGCATGATTTCAAAACTTTCAACACATAGAGAGGAAACTTGATATTATTGCAATATGTAAAAGAATGTGTTTCCTCTCTCATAATAATTTTCAGTAGCAACATGAATGAATTCAACAATATAACCATCACATAAAACATTCTTTTCATGGTCATAAGCATAGAAATTTTATTACTCTCCAGATAAGCAAAATTCTTCTCATTCATAATAGTGGGGGGAGCAAATTGAACAAGATAACTATCATGAGATACTTGGTTACCATAATCAAATTGAACAATAAAATCATGATGACAAGTTTCACGGTTATCATTATTCTTTATAGCATACATGTCATCACAATAATCATCATAAATAGCAACTTTCTCCTCATAATCAATTGAAATGTCTTCCAAAATAGTGGAATCATTACTAAATAAAGTCATGACCTCTCCAAATCCACTTTTATCATTATAATAAGATTCAAAACCCTCCAAAATAGTGGGATAATTATCATCTAAAGTTGACACTCTTCCAAACCAACTTTCATAAATATTGCAATCATCATAAATAGGAGGCATGTTATCATCATAATAAATTTGCATATCAAAACTTGCGGGACTAAAAATACCATCTTTATTAGACATAGCTTCCCCAAGCTTGTGGCTTTGCATATCAGAAGCATAATCACTCTCATCATTAATAGTATGAATAAGACCAATAGTATAGCAATTATTGTCATCACAATTTTCTAAGCTGGTGCCAAAAAGATTCTCAAGATTATAACAAGTATCATTACTTTCCCAATCATAATCATCACAATGAGTAATAGGCATAACAAAATCATCCTCAATAGTTTCTTCGGACATTGTGCCATAAGACAAAGAATCACTATCATCATCAAGTATATCGTCTTCCACATTTATTTTTGATTCACTCTCATGAGGCAAAACAATAATAGGAGCAACATCATTTGGGAGGGATACCTTTTTATCTTTGCTTCTCCATTTTTCCTTTTTTTTCTTCACAAAATGTGTGGGTTTAATCACCTTTTTGGAGCTCCTTATTGATGAGATTGTGTGAATAAAAAGCTCCTCCTCGTTACCCGATTCATCATAAGAAAAAATAGGCGGATATTGGGAACCTCTTCCCGGTCATTAGTATTCTCTTCATCTTCCATTTGTTTTCTTATCTTTAAGTAATTGGCAATATAAGGATTCTCAATGCAATTTACCACACAATACATCTAAATTTCCTCTAGATCAAAATTAAGAAATCTCTCAAGGTTATATGCCGGAATATCCTTAGTTAATATGTTTAATTTCTTCATATCCCACAAGCAAACTAAGTTCATTATGGTGCGCAAGGGAAATCAAGTCGTCACAATTTTTGGACACGATTTGATCATGAAACAATTTGCATTGGAGATTTAAATGACCACGTTCATTGCAAAGTTCACAAGGATGGCGAGAAAAATTAAATATATCATCACAAACATCTAGCTCTCTTGCAACCATTTAGTTTGTAAATACTTATGCCTCTTGCAAAATCTATATTCCCTTTTTGGTATGTGTCGTGGAATTGTCACGGCCAGATGTCATACTGTGAGGGCATAGTCGTGAGGCCAACGCATCTATGTAGTAGCTTGAGAGGGATTGAGCGGAATCGAGAGACACAACACAAGACAAGGCTTTGGACAGCTTCAGGTCCCGGGAAACATCATCCGGTAATAGCCCTACATGTTGTTTGTGGCTAGGTCTCATTATGCTCATGAGGAGTCGCTGCATAAGCCGGCCCTCCTCTCCTTGTGTCTAGCCTTAGACATTATTTCCTGTCCCTCTTGGGGTGCCCTGTGATACGTCCAAAACGTATCTATAATTTCTGCTTGCTCCATGCTTCTTTTGTGTGATATTGCTATGATATTTATGCACTTCTATACACTTTTGATCATATTTGGACTAACCTATTAACTTAGTGCACCCCAGTGCCAGTTTCTGTTTTCTGCTGTTTTTGTATTTCAGGTTTTCCCATTACTTAAATTGCCAGAAAAATTCCGGGAAAAATATATAAAAAAATCAGCGCTCCAGAAGCTTCCACGCGCCAGAAGTGGGGTCAGAGGGGAGCCAGGGGCAGCCCAGGCGGCCTGTCCACGCGGCCCCCCTCCTGGCCGCGCCGGGGGGGCGCCTGGGCCCCCCTCTCCGCCTCTGGTGACCCCCTTTGGCATATATTTACCACGCGTCCCGAAACCCTCGAGGACGGAACCCTTTTTCGCGATCTCATCTATGTTCCGCCGCCGCCGCGCTTCCAAGATCGGGAGCACCAGGAGAACTCTTCCCGGCACCCTGCCGGAGGGGAGAACCACCACCGGGAGCTTCTCCACCACCATGGACGCTTCCCGGATGATTTGTGAGTAGTCCCCCTTGGACCATGGGTCCATGACCAGTAGCTATGTGATGTTCTCCTCCCCTCTTTGTTCTTCATCGATTAGACCTCGTGAGCTGCCCTACATGATCGAGGCACATATGTAGTCTTTATGCTGTTGCTATGCTGAGTTTGCTGGGATCCGATGGATTATGAGATTATGTTCAGATTGTGTGTGAGTAATATATTTGATTCACCTCTTTTATATTTATGTTCTTGAGTAATTCTTGCATGTTCTCCATCGCTATTTATTGCTTTGGCCGAGTAGTAGGTAGTAACTCCAAGAGGGAACGTTATGCTTGATTGTGGGTTCATGCCCCTCGATGACTAGCTTGAGTGATAGAAACATGAGTCTAGGGGATGTGCTATTGCCACAAGGGGGAAAACAACGGTGCTTGTACTTGCGGGTGCAAGGATTGTTTACTTTACGCAAAGTTCTTTTAATGCAGTTGTCTGTTGCTTTGAGTTTACACTTTGGGTGGGACTCGCAACTTAATACCAGCGAGATGTTCTGGATAGATATCTCAAGGTGGATGATTAGTAGTAGATGCAGATGGATTTCGGTCTACTTGCCTTGGCGTACCGCCCATGGTTTTGAGCCTCTACCTTTCTTACATCATAGTTAGCATTGGTTTGCGCACATAATCATGTCAATTGCCCAGTTGTAATTTGTTTACCTCGCTTAGCTGTTTTGTCGTCTTTTGGGAGAGAGACATCACTAGTGAACATCATGGAACCCCGGTCCATATTACCATCACTGATCACACCCGCTATTTACTTCCTGTTCTTATTTCCTAGTTGCAGTCATACCTATCACTATTATCTCTTGCGTTTGATCCTTTGTAAACGACAAGGCCGGAGGGATTGACAACCTCTCTGTACTCGTTGGGAGCAAAGTTATTTGTATCTGTGTGCAGGTCCTGTCAAGCGAAAGTTTCTGGCGCTATTGACACCTTCTTGTCGACCCTCGGAGTCTCACGGGATTCGATCCTTGGTATCTTTGCCAAGGGAAATTTGCCGCTACACTACATCTCAAACCTTCCACTTGGGGTAACCAACGAGGGGCGAGAAGCCATCAAGCAAGTTTCTGGCACCGTTGCCGGGGACTCCACTCTTCAAGATAGGGGAGTTGCACGCTACCTTTTATCTTTGCTTTTTAAGTCTTGTTAGTTTACCTTTCAGTTTTTGCTTTAGTGTCTTTTATCAAAAATCACAAAAATAGTTATCTTGCTTTTTAGTTGGCATTATGTCTGGTCCTTTTTCCTTTGGTGAGGCAGAAGTGCTCACCTTTAAACAAAGGGATGGAGAAAATATGAAGAAGGCATGGGACAGAATTTCTGATGCACATAGGAGAATTATGCCTTGGATACCTATAAAAATTGTGCTTAGAAACTTTTACCATGGTCTTTTCAAATGGTGTAAACACTCTCTTGATATTATAGCTGAAGGAGATTTCCTAGAGTGTGATGAAGCTAGAGCTCTTGAAATTATACATGGTCTATCTAGTTACTTTGTTTATGATCATAGTTTTGATACTGTCATAGATAGACTTGCTACTATTGAGAAGAGAATGGATGCTCTAGACTTGATGAAGGAAGAGAAACCCAAACCCAATAAGAGAGATATTTTGGAAATAGACAATGATTGGGAGCCTTTTTTTAGGATTAGCATCTCTAATCAAGACTTCCTTGCTTATTGTGATATTGGATCTATGGTTTCTACTATACCAAAAATTGTTCATGATTCTTTAAAATTTAACATGGATAGATTATCATCCTATCATGAACATGCTAATGGAGATATTTCTGAGATCCAGGGAAGAATAAAAGACGTGCCAGTTACATTCCTTAAAGGGATTGCAATGGTTGATTTCTTCATCATGAAGCCAAACCAAGGAAATATAGTGCTTGGAAGGGACTTCCTCCGAGCCGTAAAAGGCTTCATCGATATAGGTAAGGGACAAATCCGCCTACGCAGGAAGGCAAAAGGTATGTACCCCTTTCCTAGAAGGAACAAGGATGAACTTGTTGAGGAACCATTTGAAGCAATTTATAACTCCGATTATTATGATGATTATTGATTCCTCTTTGCATTATGCCTAGCTTAAAGGCATAAAAGAAAGCGCTTTTGGGAGGCAGCCCACAACGAATAAAATTTTATTTTTCTTTTGTTGTGTCTTGATGTTTGTTACTACAGTAGCATCACCATTGTATCTTTTCTTTTCAGCTTTGTGCCAAGTTTAGCCTCTGATTGCAAGAAAGTTCGAAAGTTGTGACGTGCTGTCCAGGAAACAGATTCTGTCCTTGGACAGAAAAATTCGTATAAAATCACCAGATCATCTTTTTAGTCTGAATTTTTTCGACAGCGTGCTCTATACAATTGGCTTTCGGGCGTCTGTTCTGAGTTTTTTATTTGAGTTGCATAAGTGCCCCGAAAAAATTATTTACTACCTGCTGGTCTGTTTTTCACAGATTCTGTCCTATTTTGCCTTTTCTTCATTTTGCAAACCTTGCGCTTGCTTTTTCTTTGCAAAAACCTTTTGGCAATCTTTAGAAACAGTAGATCTTCAAGATTATCTTTATTTCCAGCAAGGAAAAATTATTTTATTATGGGTACTAACCTCGCTAATCAGATTATGATGAGTTATGTATGAAGGGAGTTTTCAAGTGTGCGAGGGAAGATGATAAAAAGATTCAGGAGGGTCAAACGCTCAAGCTTGGGGATGCCCCCGTGCACCCCCAAGAAATATTCAAGAAGACTCAAGCGTCTAAGCTTGGGGATGCCCCCGTGCATCCCCTTCTCCATCAACAATTATCAGTTCGTCTTTCGTTCGACTATATTTTAATCACTTCATGCGTTATGTGCTATGCTTGGAGCGTCTTGCTTTTAGTTTCCTTTTTAGTTTTCTTTAGCTTTGCTTGCTGTTCATAACGAGTTAGAACCCAGCTTTCTTTGTGTGGGAGAGAAACACGCTCCACTTCAACCTAGAACACAACATAGGATTTTCATGCTTATCTCTGCTGTATGTGTTCTTTGTCTTTCCATAGCTACTGTCATGTTTAGCTCTTAGTTTTCATGCTTTTCTTTTTAAAGAGCTTTTGTTTAGTTGGTTGCTGAACTCTCTTGAGTTTTTATGTTTATCTTGTTAAGAGATTTTGTCTGTTGCACTGAGTTGTGTGTCTTAACTTAAAGTAGGTAATTGAGGTTGCTATTTAATTTTGGTAGTAACTTGCAATAGTTTTGAGGTATTTCCATGAGTAATGTCTGAACTTTTGGTGACAAGAGCTTTAGCCTATTAGTGATAGATGTCGTATTTTGGGCAATCCGTGTTTATTTTCGAAAACCTACAAAATAGTTGAGAACTTTAGCTACTAAATGGATCACTAATCTTTGGAGGGATCGAATATTAGAGTACACTCACGTACCATGGGTCGAGGATGCGCAAGGGTAACCAAACCCCCATACACACCTCCTCGGGGTACTTGTCTCTTTGTGAACCTCCTAATTATATTGAGAGTTACCGATAATAAGTGCATGAGTTCTTCGGACTAATGTGAGTATTCGAAAGTTGACACTTCCACCTATCCATATTTTTCTAGCCTCTTCGGTACCGTGCATTGCCCTTTCTCACCTCGAGAGTTGGCGCATACTTCGCCGGTGCATCCAAATACTTGGCATGATACGCTCTGTCATCATAAGCCTCATTATATCCTTCCTCAAAACAGCCACCATACCTACCTATTAAGGCATTTCCATAGCCTTTCCGAGATACATTGCCATGCAACATCCATCCTCTCATGACTTGATCTTCATGTCATACATGCTTTTTGCTTGATCGATGAGCCGCATGCTAGTTGGGCCCTGCCCTAATCATTGCTACATGACGCGCTAGTATCATTGCATATCCTGCTACACTGGCAGAGGCATACATTTGCATACATCATGATAGTTTCATTTTCTTTATGTTGAGTACTTTTGTAAAGTGTGAAAGATCTTCTATACTTCTTGTAATACATAGAGTGTTGCCCCTAAAGTGAGGGAAAGATCCCAAAGAGGACAAAATAAAAAGATCCCAAAGAGGACAAATGAGAGATAAATAGAAAGAGCCATTGAGGCCACAAAAAATAAATAAAAAATAGAAAAAAAGAGAAAAAGAAATAAAAAGAGAGAAGGGGGCACACTACTATTTCTTTTGAGAGATCCACACTCGTACTCCATCTTATACCTTGTACTCCATAGAGATTATCATTTATGCATATAGCTATGTGGGGACCTTTACACTATAGAACTTGGCTTGTATATTCCAATGATGAGCCTCCTAAAAAGAGCTCTAGGTCTTCTTGAGCAAGCAAGTTGGATGCACCCCCACTAGTTCCATTGGAGAGCTTACCTTAGCTCATATGTGCATCCGTTGCATGGCAATCCCTACTCCTCGCATCATATCTATCATTTGGCTTTCTCTCGCCGATGATTGTCCTCATTGATGTGAGCCTTTCACACCTTTTTTTTGTCTTCCCCCTCTATCATCCTTATCTCTTTGCCATCCTAAGTGTCGGCTTTCTTGCTTACGCTCATCCATTGCATGAGTGCTCAAAATATCGAAAGGGAGTGGATCATTTTGACTTGTACCTGGCTGACGGTCTGGGGATGAGTCAAGATAAGATTCCAAAGAAGACCAAGTGTGAAACTTTAGTAGATTAAGTTCTCAACAATACAAAAACTATGTTTTACTCTCTCATATATCCCTATCCCCTTTCTTGCACGCAAACACCATTTGGAGACATTCGAGTCACGGACAGCGAGAGCTCTTGCACCTTTATGTTCTTATGTTACTTGTTACAATGCTAATATAGACTCTTGCTTGTTATGACTTGAATTGGATTATATGCCTTGATTGCTTTACTTAAAAGTTCTTATATGGTTGATAGCATGTCACCACAGAAATTATGCTTGTTATCATTTACCTACTCGAGGACGAGCAGGAATTAAGCTTGGGGATGTTGATACGTCCAAAACGTATCTATAATTTCTGCTTGCTCCATGCTTCTTTTGTGTGATATTATTATGATATATATGCACTTCTATACACTTTTGATCATATTTGGACTAACCTATTAACTTAGTGCACCCCAGTGCCAATTTCTGTTTTCTGCTGTTTTTGTATTTCAGGTTTTCCCATTACTTAAATTGCCAGAAAAATTCCGGGAAAAATATATAAAAATCAGCGCTCCAAAGCTTCCACGTGCCAGAAGTGGGGCCAGAGGGGAGCCAGGGGCAGCCCACGCGGCCCCCCTCCTGGCCGCGCCGGGGGGGGCGCCTAGGCCCCCCTCTCCGCCTCTGGTGACCCCCTTTGGCATATATTTACCACGCGTCCCGAAACCCTCGAGGACAGAACCCTTTTTCGCGATCTCATCTCTGTTCCGCCGCCGTCGCGCTTCCAAGATCGGGAGTACCAAGAGAACTCTTCCCGGCACCCTGCCGGAGGGGAGAACCACCACCGGGAGCTTCTCCACCACCATGGACGCTTCCCGGATGAGTTGTGAGTAGTCCTCCTTGGACCACGGGTCCATGACCAGTAGCTATGTGATGTTCTCCTCCCCTCTTTGTTCTTCATCGATTAGGCCTCGTGAGCTGCCCTACATGATCGAGGCACATATGTAATCTTTATGCTGTTGCTATGCTGAGTTTGCTGGGATCCGATGGATTATGAGATTATGTTCAGATTGTGTGTGAGTAATATATTTGATTCACCTCTTTTATATTTATGTTCTTGAGTAATTCTTGCATCTTCTCCGTTGCTATTTATTGCTTTGGCCGAGTAGTAGGTAGTAACTCCAAGAGGGAACGTTATGCTTGATTGTGGGTTCATGCCCCTCGATGACTAGCTTGAGTGACAGAAACATGAGTCTAGGGGATGTGCTGTTGCCAGAAGGGGGAAAACAACGGTGCTTGTACTTGCAGGTGCAAGGATTGTTTACTTTACGCAAAGTTCTTTTAATGCAGTTGTCTGTTGCTTTGAGTTTACACTTTGGGTGGGACTCGCAACTTAATACCAGCGAGATGTTCTGGATAGATATCTCAAGGTGGATGATTAGTAGTAGATGCAGATGGATTTCGATCTACTTGCCTTGGCGTACCGCCCATGCTTTTGAGCCTCTACCTTTCTTACAGCATAGTTAGCATTGGTTTGCGCACATAATCCTGTCAATTGCCCAGCTGTAATTTGTTTACCTCGCTTAGTTGTTTTATCTTCTTTTGGGAGAGAGACATCACTAGTGAACATCATGGAACCCCGGTCCATATTACCATCATTGATCACACCCGCTATTTACTTCCTGTTCTTATTTCCTAGTTGCAGTCATACCTATCACTATTATCTCTTGCGTTTGATCCTTTGTAAACGACAAGGCCGGAGGGATTGACAACCTCTTTGTACTCGTTGGGAGCAAAGTTATTTGTATCTGTGTGCAGGTCCTGTCAAGCGAAAGTTTCTGGCGCTATTGACACCTTCTTGTCGACCCTCGGAGTCTCACGAGATTCGATCCTTGGTATCTTTGCCAAGGGAAATTTGCCGCTACGCTACATCTCAAACCTTCCACTTGGGGTAACCAACGAGGGGCGAGAATCCATCACCCTGCCCCTCCTTATATAAGCTGGAGGGGCGGGTTACATATGGAGTCCTAGTAGGAATAGGACTAGCCTATCTTCTATTACAAGCCGGATACAAGTCCGGGTCTTGATTCCTTGTAAGGGAAATATTCATCATGCCTTTCTTCTTAAGCCGGCCCACATCACATGAGTCGGACTATAGAGCCTGGTCGTCCGTCTGACCCGCCCGCCGGGTCACTAGTGAGTCGCAATGTTCAGGCAGGTTGCCCATAAATCGCCAGGTCCGGCCGGGTCGCCAGTGAGTCGCCAAGCTCCAGCCGGGTCATACATCCGGCGGGTTACACCGCGGGGTATATCCCCAACATTAGCCCCCAATTTAACTTGGATTTATCCATGGTAAACTTATGTTGCAAAATAAACACTAGAGCAAATTTGACAGGTTGTGCTCCGGGTTAAAAGTTTTCCTGAGTCGGCACCTGATCATCCTTAAGTCCTTGTCATTTCCTCCTAGATGTGTGTCCATGATCTCATAGCTAATCTCCTTTAGCAGATATGTTCAAACTTTGCCAATGCGGAAAATCCAGGAACTTCTTCTGAAAAATCCAGGTCAATAGACCAGCTTCATAATCAATTTTTGACATTGATTTCTTGTAAAAAAATATTTGATTTCTTGTAAAAAAATATTATAAAGAATAGTCCATTTGACTCGGCTTCCAATGCTCTAGCTTGAAAAAAATATTGGTCTTGAAATACTCATCTGATTTTCAGCCGGCTTAAAGATGTAAAACTTGCCGGTTTATCATTGCCAAAATTGTCGGGTTATAAAACAGACAATGCCGGGTCATAATTGTTGCTGTCACCGGGTCATGTAATTGATCTTCTTGAGTTATTCAGGCCAAAACTGACAATATGATCCCTGACTTACTCAAAACTGAGAACTTTGGAGATGTTCCTCCCTTATATGCATATCACCTGTAGCCCCCAAGTCTTAAGAGGAGAACATAGTGATAGCTTAAGACTTGACTCAATATCAATGTTGCAACCTTGAAGAAATCCAGCTTTTTCATCTCAGTCACTAGTCAAAATTGAATATTCCACATATGTAGCCCCCAAGTGACGGGTTGTCATGCTTGCGGCAACCTGGGACTTGTAATTGCCTTATGCTCATAAAACTTCAACCAGTGTAGCCCATAAGGGCCGGCTCAGCAAGACAATACTGAGCTGGGACTTTATATATATACTTCATTGAAAATAACATCATATGATGTAACCCCCGCCATGGGGTTGAACCCACGACCACAAGGTTAAGAGTCTTGTACTCTACCAACTGAGCAGTGGACCCTTCAATATAATGGATTAAGGCTTGTATACTTTGAATTTTTAACAAGAGCAATTGGTATCCCCCAAGGGCCGGCTCATTACAATGTGATGAGCCGGGTCTTCAATAAGGGAAGTAAAAAATGACCTTGCATTAGCCCCCAAGTGTCATGGTGCATGCTTGTAGCGACATGGGACTTCCATATTTGGTATAATCATGATTTGAATAATGTAGCCTCCAAGTGCTGGGTCGTATGCCTGCAGCGACTCAGGACTATTCCTTCCATTGTATAATAAATCATATTCATCGATAAATAAATAATAGCCATTGTGCTGAAGCGACTTTGAAAACCTCAATCATAATACTGGCCATTGATAACCATAATAAAAATCCAGCCATGTTGGCTATTCAAGATGTGAATAATATAATCAGGTATGAAAACCTCAGTCATTCAATATGATCATGGCAATCCAACCAAGTTCGGCTATTAAAGATTTGAATACCTTATCGGTTAACAAGTAAATCCGGAGTTTAAATACTCAGTGGCTCTTGGTCGATGGCGACTATAATACACATCAATTATAATCCGGGATTTTTGTAACCCGGCGGCTTATAGCCTATGTGAAAATCAATAATTGATAACCCTTTTGAAACACCAATTTCAATGTTTGGTGATGGGCATGAACTTAATCATTTATGTAAGTCATAACTCTGCAAATCCTACACAGGGTCTAAACAACATATGCACTGGCGACTTAACATCAGAAACCAGGGCGGGTAACAACCCAAACATAATATAGTCTTATGCAATTATGGAAAAGACTAGCATTAAGGCCATTCAAATCTAAACATACTGGCGACTTAAAATAAAAAGGCAGGGCGGTTTATCAAACCCAAAATATTCATATCATTATTGAAGGACATACCTGTAGATTAATACCATGGTGATGCCTTGATAATTATAATCCGGGGCCAGTATCAACCCGGAGTCTTGAAATATCCTCATTTTAATTGCTCAAGGAAAAATATCTAGGCGGCTTAAAGTCTGCTATCAGGGCGGGTTATCAAACCCAAATATGCTCAATGATGAGTCATATAATCAAGGCTATGTGGCCTACAAAATTAGTTCATACTGCCGGCTTACAATGCCATATGCAGCAAGGGGTAATATCCCATAACTTAGAGCACAGTGCTCTGAGCACATAAAATCATCATACACTGGCGACTTAACGTCCAAAGCCATGCCGGGTTTAACAAACTCCAGATGGATTCATATGTGAACCATAAGGCATCATAACCTTCATCGATTTTCATCCATGTATCAACATGTTACAAAATACTTAAATAAAATACAAATCAAAAGACAAAAACAAGGCTTTCATAGGCTGCCAAACCTTCAAATCAAGTGATGTCAAAGGGCCGCACAGCCACTGAGTTAAACCTTCACTTAACCTTATAAGCCGGGCCTCACATGACCAATCATCATCTTAACTTTGACAAGTTCAGGGTCGGTATTAGATTAACTTGTCAAAAATACAGCGAGTCATTCCAGTCAATCTGGGCGGAGTGGCGGACTTAAAAGGCAGGGTAACCCGGGTTTTTAGGTGAATACACCTGGCTTCCAAGCCTATTACAAGGGTCATAAAAACTCTTGCCCATTGAACAAAGAGCCCCCAAGTAATATTTCATTCCATGCGTACAAGCCGGATGAATAAGGTAATCACAGCTATGCTCAATGAGCAGGAAGCCCCCAAGTTTTTAGTAATCATGGCGTTCAAGCCGGATCAAGAGGGTAGTCATAGCTATGCTCGATGAGCATCAAGCCCCCATTTGACCAATAATGTAATAAACCAATAAGGTAGGATACCCATGTTCGAACCACGCATCATGGCAGCAAGTTCTCCTCGGCAACCTTTAATTTTTTGCAAGAGATAAATTCTTCTTGAGCCGGATTTTAAACTGGATATTGAGCTTCATCGCTTTGTGGGAGTCAGATTTCCCTTGAACCGTATTTTAAACCAGATATGGAGGGATTCAGCGCTTGAGGGAGTCAGATTTCTCTTGAATCGGATTTTCTAAACCAGATATTGAGAGCTTCAAAGTTTTGTGGGAGACAAATTTTCATTGAGCCGGATTCTGAATTGGATATTGAGAGCTTCAAAGCTTTGTGGGAGATAAATTTCCCTTGAGCCGGATTTTAAACCGGAATCCTCAATTTTAAGCCGGAAATTTTCTGACGGCCTTTATATTTTAATCAATATGGTAGTAGCCTCCGGGACCGGGTTATCTTCCCTCCAATATCCTGGGCTTCTTGAATTAGCTGGAACTGGCAAGATTTTGCCTAGTCATATATGTGTAGCTCCCGAGTCTTAAGACGACTCGAGGAGTTGTCTTGAGAGTCTTCATACTTGACCATGATATAAACTGTCATATAGTTGAACAGCGGAACGCTGTAATATGTTGAAGCTGGAAAACAAGGTGGCAAGTTGATTACCCTTGCAATACTCATTGTATATCCTTGGCGCTGATAACGCAATGTGAATCCACAGAAGGTTGAGGTCGACTTCGGCGGGTTATAAATGATCTCGTATGAGCTGTGTGAGTAACTCGGCCAATGGTTCATCCCAACTGGCTGTTTGGAGTTTAACCAAATTGTAGTGGCAGCGACTTGTGTGCCTGCCCATTGAGTCATCCGGTGGAGGCAGAGGCTAATAATATATCATGACTTGCTTCAGAGTTGTTGGAATAGACCGGGCCGCGGGGCGGCAACTTGCACACACATTTGTTGATCAATGCGGTACAATCAGATACTGGCGCATGACAATATTGTCACGAGCTTTATATCCATGGCATGACCATTGCTCTTGAAGTGAACAATCCGTCCTGCATAAAAAACATCGCAAGCCAGAGTAATTGCTCTTGGATGAATTATTATACACATGGATAATAAAATACATAAGAAGGAAATTAGCTGATTTTTTCGCACGACGGATGATCCGTATATAGCATCCCTGAAGAGTCTCCAGTAGTTTCAATGGTGATTCATCCACTTTCTCTGCAAAGGCGGCATGCCAGTGGCTTATACAGGGAGGTGCATGAGTCGAGGCAACTCCACTCACGACACGGGTGGCTCAACGCGGCTGCAGCGGTGGGTCGTGATGTCGGAGGTGAGAGTGTCTCAACTGCACTTCAATTCTCCTCTGAACCTCAACATCAAAATAGATGAGTGTAAAACAAACTTTTGCTCTCGCTTGCGTTTCAGTTATGGTCTTCGTTGGTGGTGTGACCGCTAGATGTTTTGCAATTGAGTGACGTCATCTTCGAGGATGGCTTGAGCTAATAAACTCCACTTTATGCATGTGATCTATTGCTTAGGACTTATAAACTCTGATGGTGCTGGCAAGAGGGTAACTTGGAGCTATAGCAAAGGGCTAGCTCAAGGCCCAGCGGAGGCTCAACAGCTTGGAGGCGCAGCAGGAGCAACTTAGGCATGGCGGCTTGACGAGCAGGGTGAATCGGTGGCTCAAGTGGCTGCAATGACGGGGGCATGGACTGCTATTGAGGAGGCGCAGCAATTTGGCCGCGGTTGCTTGTGGCAGTTCGGAGACGAAACATGGTGGCTTGTGATGCGACTGGCGAAGCCGGCTCGCTGCGGAGGTCAGGCGAGACGGCGGCTTGAAGCTGCTCCGGCAAAGGCAATTTGTAGTCAAAGGTAGCGGCTTGAAGCCGTAGCGACAGCAGGGGCTTGGCGGCTCACAAGGTCCCCGGCGACTCAAGGAGGCCAACGGTGCTTTTAAACAGCTTCAGCCCTGACGGCTCGGAGCAGTGTCGATGTTGGCCTAGCACAGATGATGGCGGCTCGACGCGGCAGCTTACGGCCACGAGCGCGATCTCTCGCGAGGGCGGCTCAAGGCGGGACGGTAGCTCTCCGGTGGAGGCGGGTCAAGGCCTATTGGAGGCGCTTCGCGCAAGGTCGCAGATGCGGTAGTGGCTCGAGGTGGAGTTGCCGGTTCCGAAGTGCTCTAGTGGCAGGAAAAACAAGATCGGGTGGCTTAGGGGCAGGCCATGGCAGAAGCGGAGCTGTGGACTCACTATAGAGGTGGGTCTTGGTTGGGTGGCTCACGGCGGCTTGAGCAGAGGCGACTCAGTAGGGCCGTAGAGAGGCGGAGGAGCGGTGGTGCCACTGTGGAGGCCAGCGGGCGTCTGGTTTGAGGCATGGTGCAACAGAGGCACGCTGGTGAAGCACAGCTGTGGTGGCGGTAGAGTCTGATTCCCACATCCTTCTCCTGGTTGCGGTCGCTTTTTGTGATTCAGTTATCCTTTTTTTGTGATTCCTTCAATTAGGCTTCTAGCGGCAACTTTGATCAGGCGCTCTACGGGTCCACCTCGGGACAATCCTTGTACTAATCGATCTCAGATATAGCTTTAGCTGACCATCGTGGTGCCCAATGGATTTTCCTATTAATCTCGGCGACTTGTGATTCTTGTTCATTTCGGCAACTTGCGATAGCAGTCTTAGAAATCGATCTCCAATCTGTATTCGACGGCTTCGTGTAGCGCCGGTGGCACACAGAGCACCAAATCCTAACTTTTCTTCATACTGCGGTCTTCAAAATTAATCACACTTATGACCACCAAATGATGGATTTGCCGGATCTGCACAAGGTTTTCCCATGGCGGCTTATCTTGCAGATTGTTCCATGCCGGCTCTTCTTTTTATCCAGAAAATTACAAATTCCTTGATCCCTGAGAAAAGACCCCTCCAAGAACTCATCACCACCGTGCGCCGACCACACGGTGGGTGCCAAATGTCGTGGATTTGTCACAGCCAGATGTCCTACTGTGAGGGCATAGTCGTGAGGCTAACACATCTATGTAGTAGCTTGAGAGGGGTCGAGCAGAATTGAGAGACGCAACACAAGACAAGGGTTTAGACAGCTTCGGACCCCGAGAAACATCATCATATAATATCCCTACATGATGTTTGTGGCTAGGTCTCATTATGCTCATGAGGGAGTCACTACATAAGCCGGCTCTCCTCTCGTTGTGTCTAGCCTTAGAGATTATTTCCTATCCCTCTTGGGGTGCCCTGCCCCTCCTTATATAAGTTGGAGGGGCGGGTTACATATGGAGTCCTAGTAGGATTAGGACAAGCCTATCTTCTATTACAAGACGGATACAAGTCCGGGTCTTGATTCCTTGTAAGGGAAATATTCATTATGCCTTTCCTCTTAAGCCGGCCCACCATCACATGAGCCGGCCTACTGACCCTGGTCGTCCGTCTGACCCGCCGTCGGGTCACCAGTGGGCCGCAATGTTCAGGAAGGTTGCCCGTAAACCGCCAGGTCCAGGCGGGTCACCAGTGAGTCGCCAAGCTTCAGTTGGGTCATACATCCGGCGGGTTACACCGCGGGGTATATCCCCGACAGTATGTATTTGCAAACTCTAGGCACTCCACAAAAATTGACATGCTTATAAGAAACATTTTCATCATGACTAGTGCAATCATCATTAGTACTATGGATATTTTCAAAGAATTCAGACTAACAACATTGCAATCATGCTCATCATTCAGATATTTAGTGCCAAACATTTTATTGCGTTCTTCTTCTAGCACTTTGACACAATTTTCCTTTCCATCATTTTCACGAAAGACATTATAAAGATGAAGCATATGAGGTAACCTCAATTCCCATTTTTTGTAGTATTCTTTCATAGACTAAACTAGTGATAAAACAAGAAACTAAAAGATTCAATTGCAAGATCTAAAGATATACCTTCAAGCACTCACCTCCCCGGCAACGGCGCCAGAAAAGATCTTGATGTCTACTACACAGCCTTCCTCTTGTAGACTCATGTTGGGCCTCCAAGACTAGAGTTTTGTAGGACAGTAGCAATTTTCCCTCAAGAGGATGACCTAAGGTTTATCAATTCGTGGGAGGCGTAGGATGAAGATACACTGGTACACGTCGGTGCTATACAAACAGTTTTTAACCCCTTTCCGTGACGGCATTTGGAACCGTCGTCTAGTGAGTGACGGTGATAGGAGGGTCCTTCCCACACAACCCAGAAACCGTCGGGGATATGCCCTCCTGGCACACACGCTCGGCAAAATGAGGTCGTGTGCAACCGGCGAGCGCTCAAATACGGAAATACGTACAATAGAGCTAAAAACACTTATACAGGCGAAATTGTTTCCGGTTGCAAGTTCATCCCACACAGTCAGTCCCCGCTAAACGTTGTTGTTCGTATGTACATCCCACACAGTCGCTCCAAGGAAAATGTTTCCATTCACAGGTACATCACACACATTTTTTCCTGTTAAATCATTTATGATATCGTTGCCATTGCACACGATATTAACAATTTTATCGTTTGTGTTATTAAATGTATCACACACGGTGCGCAGAAGAAACTGTGTGGCAAAGGTTGTCCATAACACACAGTTTTTATGTGGTAAACGTTTGCGCAAGGTGGCCTAACGCAAACAGTTTTCAAGAGAAGGTCGTGTGTGATTGTTCATTGATCCAACACGGTTTATTCCTAGGAACTGTGTGCGTTTCATGTGCTCATCGCCCACGATATTTTCTCAATAACCGTTTGCAATAGCAAAACCCAATTAGTAGTCTAATTGCCCTATTATTAATAATCCATTTATTAATCTAATTGACATTCATTTAAGCACATAATATATTTCATTTCCATATTAAGGAAGCATGATTTCATAATTGAAATACATTAGAGTACAACATGATATAGCTTCAGCACTCAGCTACCCCATTACACAGCTGCACCAGCACCAAGTTTCAAATGCAACATGTAGAACCTTTCGAAATTAGCATCATAGACGGTATATAGATAGATGCATCTCATCTGGAAAACTGCTGAAGCGGAAGGCGAATATTGATCCTTCATTCATGTTGAAGGTCTTTGCAACTTTAGGCCGGTGCATGTGGATGATTGACCATTTGTCCTTCATCCTCTTCAGAAACACTTCAATATTGAACTGTGGGTGTTGTATGAAAACCATCCTCGCTCCTGACCATAGAGGTGGTTTGAGAGGTAATCATCAGTGAACTACTTTGGAAAGGCCTAAAAACAAGGATGTGCATAAATATCTTTTCTGTATTGGAAACGGGGCAAAGGAATAAAAAAGGGCAAGGTATAATAGTTAGTACCATCTTGTAGTGAACTGATGTCTTCTTCATAGTGTGTCAAAACTTCTGACAGTAGGACCTACATGTGCAAGACCAAATTGTTAAAAACCTAAATATTAGAATGGTTACTACAATTGCACAATAATGTGCTATTAGACAATGGACTGTGCACGTGCAATTAACTAAACGCCATAACAAATGAACCAAACATTAACTCGGCACCACATTGCACAATATAACATACTCCTAATAGAAGATCAGACAGTTAACCAAACCAAGCATGCTTAAAAACTTCGAAATATAGCAAATGTATTTGTTTCTCATGTATCTAGTACGGCCAAATTCGATTTATTTCTCACATGGTATACAATAACAGAATGCAGCCAGAACAATTGAACATCGCATTACAGAATTGAACCATGCAGTTAAGTAAACACCACAACAAATGAACCAAATGTTAACTGAGCACCACATTGCACAATATAACATACTCCTAATAGAAGATCAAATAGTTAACCAAACCAAGCATGCTTAACAACTTAGAAATATAGCAATTGTATTTCTTCTTCATGTATTTAGTACAACCAAATTCGATTTATTTCTCACATGGTATACAATAACAGAATGCAGCCACAACAATTGAACATCACATTGCAGAATTGAACCAAACAGTTAACTAAACACCACAACAAATGAACCAAACGTTAACTGAGCACCACATTGCACAATATAACATACTCCTAATAGAAGATCAGACATTTAACCAAACCAAGCATGCTTAACAACTTGGAAATACAGCAATTGTATTTATTTCTCATGTAATTAGTACAACCAAATTTGATTTATTTCTCACATGGTATACAATAACAGAATGCGCCCACAACAATTAAACATCGCATTGCAGAATTGAACCAAACGGTTAACTAAACACCACAACAAATGAACCAAACATTAACTGAGAACCACATTGCACAATATAACATACTCCTAATAGAAGATTGGACAGTTAACCAAACCAAGCATGCTTGACAACTTGGTAAATTGCACCCTGAAGAATTGAACATCACATTTGCATAATTGAACCAAACAGTTAACTGAACACCACATTGCACGACATATAGAACATATACTCTAGAGCAGAAGATTGCAAGGTAAAAGTAGATAGCACAATTCACTAGAATTTTTTAAGGAAAGGCAGTAGCTAGCAAACTAAACATGGGTCCTTATAGTGAGCTAATAAGACAAGCTACTCCTCATTGTCGAAGATATCAATGACGATTGGCTCCTTGGACATGGAAGAGGGCGAGGCCTCCGCTTCATGGGTGCCCTCGTCGTAGTGGTGAGTTGCCTGAGCCGCTCTGGGCACCAACCTGCTAGCTCTCGAGATGAGGTAAGCACGTGCATGCGGATAAAATACCTTGTAGTCTTCGTCGAAGGCACCGACGGTGGCCTCGAGAAAATGCCATGAACTGTCGTTTAAAGTAGCCAACCGTGTCGCGGCGTTGGCGTGCGAGGCGTCGACGGTGGCCTCGATGGCGAGGTGCTCCTCCAACATCTGGGGGTCGGCACGAATGGTAGCCATCACAACCTCATCCGCGTGTGCGGCTGCGATTTGCTTCTCCGCTGGCAAATGATCCTTGAGATCCTGGCTATACTGCGTGCACCATGGCTTAGGGCGGTGCTTATTTAGTGGAGGGTTCGGTGATTTGGGTGGAAGGTGCCGCGCTCACGCTGGTGGTCGGGGCATGTGGGATGTGGAAGGAGGAGGAGGATGGGGGTCGGGTGTGGATTACCTGCCTGAAGGAGGGTCACCGGTGAGGAGGCGGCGTTGCAAGCAAGCAGTGAAGGTTTGAACTTGGAAATGAAGGCAGAAACAAGGGAAATGTGGCTTTTGGTAAGGGGGGGCGGGGAGGTAGATATTTCCACGGAAGCCAAAATTTAGAATCGCTTCAGCGAAAAAACTGGCGTGCAAAGTGTCATCAGACACGGTCCCTTATTCAGAACCGTGTGCGATATGTGAACATCACAAACGATTCAGATAACTTAACCCGTGTGTAATGAGTTTGAACGTCAAAAATTTTGGATTGAATTTCCATGGTTATAGTGGTCATCCACGTCATTGCATAATTTGGGTACACAAAGGAGGCTACAGCACACCCACACTTCTTAATCAAGCAAGTTCAGCAATTAAACAGAGCTAGCTGACCTAAACATTACTCTATCAAAATAAAGATCGGCGCTCTTAATTAAACAAAACAAAGAGTACTATTACGGCTGGTGCTCGTTGATCTCCGCCGCCGCCTCCATGTCCAGCTCGCACCCGACGGTCTCCTGCGGAAGGGGCTCCATGGCATCAATCACATCATACTCGGCAAGCATCTCGCCATCCGCGTCCGCCATATCTTTGGAATAGGCTGCCACAAGCTGGGTGTGGGCGGCCGCGATTTGGGCTTTGTTCGGCTCCATCGTGGCAAGGTATTCCGCGCAGGAACGGACGGCTGCTCGAACGCTTTCGGCGATTCCTAACTTGTCGGCCGTGGGTTGCCGACCGTTGTTGGAGAAACTTTGTTCCATTTGTGGGGTCACCGCCATGAGCTGGGCGTGGACGGCCTCGACATGGTCGTGGGTAGCCTCCATTAGGGCTAAGGCAGCCGCTGCGGAACGGACAACTGTTGTGCCGCTCTCGCCAGTTGCTATCCCCGAGGTAGATGTTACTGCCACCGCCTGAGAATCAATAGCGGCCGTTTGGGATGCGTTGGCCGTGCTCAGGAAGCTTGTTAGCACACGCATGGCGGCTGCGGCCGCACTCTCGCCAGAGTTGACCACCGAAGTTGCCCTCACGACACGGGTCCACGGGCCCATCTTTCATCGGCGATGATTGAACAATGAAATGATATTTGGGGAGCGAGCTAGTGCGCTCGAGACACCGACGGTGGACTATAGCTGACGCATGTTCTCGCGTAAGCCATAGGCGTACTATACACTAACGGTGCTCCAGGATATTTTGTGCTGCATCTCACACGGTTGGTGATAATAAACTGTGTGCGATCTACTTGATTTTTTTATCTTGATTTGAATTACATAATGGGGTCACAGCGGCAATGGATGGTGTTTGAATTGCTAGCCCTTTTATCTACAGTAAAAGAATTGGAATTATTCAGGGTTCGTTTGAACATTTTATACATTAAACTGGTTTTCTAGCCATTTCAGGTGCACAATTCAAAATTAAACTACATGCACATGCTTCGGTGCACCAACAAGGGTTGTAAAATCATATATGTGTCGATGGGTTTATGCTTATGTCCCATGCAAGAAATGGGGATGAAATTCGAACACCACGACACCGTGGCTCTCCGGCAAACATCGAAGTACTTGCATTTGTAATTCTAGTAAATCCAAAATTTGTCCGAAATTCATGAAACTTGGCATGCTATCACGGAGCGGCATCAACATGTCGTGGAAATTTTTTCTCCCATTTGGGGCAGGTTTGGGTATAAGCTTCTCATAAACCAGAGCTTCTCACAACAAGCCTGATGGTTTTGGTAGGAAATGTTTCACCTCTCTAGACGAAATGATATTCGTTGCCTCTTCTTGATATCAATTTTTTTCGTGTCAACATAGAACGACAGGAGCGTTGTGTCAATTTTTGGGATTTTTCGGGGTTCGCTTGGACAGTTTTATACATTAACTGAGTTTTCTATGCATTTATGTGCTACATGCACATGCTCTAATGCATATAATTTGGATGAAAATTCAAATTAGTGTCCTTGGTTGCATGCTTAGGTCCCATGCAAGAAATGGGAATGAATGTCAAACACACTGCCACGGTCACTCAGTCGCAAACATTGAGATACCTTGTTTTTTAATTCTAGTAAATCCAAAACTCGTCTGAAATTCATGAAACTTGGCATGCTGTCATGGTGTGGCATCAACATGCCGTGGTAGCAAATTTTTCCCATTTTGGGCAGGTTTGGGGATATGCTTCTCACAAACAAGAGCTTCTCACAACAAGCCTGATGGTTTCGGTAGGGAACATTTCACCTTTCTGGACGAATAGATATCCGTTGCCTCTTCTCGATTTCAAGTTATTTCCTAGTGTCAACATAGAACAACAGGAGCGTTGTGTCAATTTTTGGGATTTTTCGGGGTTCGCTTGGAAATTGTTATACATTAACTTAGTTTTCTATGCATTTATATGCATAATTCAAATTTGAACTACATGCACATGCTCTAATGCATATAAATTGGTTGAAAATTCAAATCCATGTCCTTGGTTGCATGCTTAGGTCCCATGCAAGAAATGGGAATGAATATCAAACTCCCTGCCACGATCACTCGGCCACAAACATTGAGATACCTGGTTTTGTAATTATAGTAAATCCAAAATTTGTCTGAAATTCATGAAAATTGGCATGCTGTCATGGAGCGGCATCAACATGCCATGGTAAAAAAATTGTCCCATTTGGGGCAGGATTGGGGATAAGCTTCTCACAAACCAGAGCTTCTCACAACAATCATGAGGGTTTCGGTAGGGAACATTTCACCTTTCTGGACGAAATCGATATCCGCTGCCTATTCTCGATTTCAATTTTTTCCTAGTGTCAACATAGAACAACAGGAGCGTTGTGTCAATTTTTGGGATTTTTTGGGGTTCGCTTGGACATTTTTATACATTAACAGAGTTTTCTATGCATTTATGTGCATAATTCAAATTTGAACTACATTCACATGCTCTGATGAATATAAATTGGTTGAAAATTCAAATCCGTGTCCTTCGTTGCATGCTTAGGTCCCGTGCAAGAAATGGGAATGAATGTCAAACACCCTGCCACGGTCACTCGGCCGGAAACATTGAGATACCTGGTTTTTTAATTCTAGTAAATCCAAAGCTCGTCTAAAATTCATGAAACTTGGCATGCTGTCATGGAGCAGCATCAACATGTCGTGGTAAAAAAATTGTCCCATTTGGGGCAGGTTTGGGTATATGCTTCTCACAAACCAGAGCTTCCCACAACAAGCCTGATGGTTTTGGTAGGGAACGTTTCACCTTTCTTGACAATATCGGTTGCCTCTTCTCGATTTCAAATTTTTTCCTAGTTTCAACATAAAATAACAGGAGAGTTGTGTCAATTTTGGGTTTTTTGGGGGTTCGCTTGCACATTTTTATACATTAACTGAATTTTCTATGCATTTATGTGCATAATTCAAATTTGAACTACATGCACATGCTCTATTGCATATAAATTGGTTGGAAATTCAAATTTGTGTCCTTGGTTGCATGCTTAGGTCCCATCCAAGAAATGGGAATGAATGTCAAACACCCTGCCACGGTCACTCGGCCGCACACATTGAGATACCTGGTTTTTTAATTCTAGTAAATCCAAAGCTCGTTTGAAATTTATGAAACTTGGCATGCTGTCATGGAGCGGCATCAACATGACGTGGTAAAAAACTTGTCCCATTTAGGGCAGGTTTGGGGATATGCTTCTCACAAACAAGAGCTTCTCACAACAAGCCTGATGATTTCGGTAGGGAACATTTCACCTTTGTGGATGAAACAATATCCGTTGCCTCTTCTCGATTTCAAATTATTCCCTAGTGTCAACATAGAACAACAGGGGCATTGTGTCAATTTTTGGGATTTTTCGGAGTTCGCTTGGACATTTTTATACATTAACTGAGTTTTCTATGCATTGATGTGCATAATTCAAATTTGAACTACATGCACATGTGATACGTCTATTTTGCATCATGCTTTTATGTTGATATTTATTGCACTTTGGGCTGTTATTACATGTTATGTCACAATACTTATGCCTTTTCTCTCTTATTTTACAAGGTTTATATGAAGAGGGAGAATGCCGGCAGCTGGAATTTTGGGCTGGAAAAGGAGCAAACACTGGAGATCTATTCTGCACAACTCAAAAACCTCCGAAACTCCACGAAACACCATTTCAGAAAATATAAACTATATCTGGCGAAAGAGATACGTCAAGGGGGCCACCACCTGTCCACGAGGGTGGGGGCGCCCCCCCTGGGCGCCCCCCTGCCTCGTGGGCCACCTGGTGACTCCCCGATGCCCATCTTCTCCTATATGAGGTGTTTTGACCTGGAAAATATCATAAGGAGGCTTTCGGGACCAAACGCCGCCATCTCAAGGCGGAACCAATCTAGGGCTACGGCGGAGCTGTTCTGCCGGGGATACTTCCCTCCGGGAGGGGGAAATCGTCACCGCTGTCATCACCAACAACTCTCCCATCTTGGGGAGGGTTATCTTCATCAACATCTTCACCAGAACCATCTCCCCTCAAACCCTAGTTCATCTCTTGTATCCAATCTTTGTACCAAAACCTCAGATTGGTACATGTAGGTTGCTAGTAGTGTTGATTACTCTTTGTCGTTGATGCTAGTTGGTTTACTTGGTGGAAGATCATATGTTCAGATCCATTATGCATATTAATATCTCTTTGATTATGAACATGAATATGCTTTGTGAGTAGTTACGTTTGTTCCTGAGGACATGGGAGAAGTCTTGCTATAAGTAGTCATGTGAATTTGGTATTCGTTCGATACTTTGATGAGATGTATGTTGTATTTCCTCTAGTGGTGTCATGTGAATGTTGACTACATGACACTTCACCATTGTTTGGGCCTAGAGGAAGGCATTGGGAAGTAATAAGTAGATGAGGGGTTGCTAGAGTGATAGAAGCTTAAACCCTAGTTTATGTGTTGCTTCGTAAGGGGCTGATTTGGATCCACTTGTTTCATGCTATGGTTAGGTTTACCTTAATACTTCTTTTGTAGTTGTGGATGCTCGCAATAGAGGTTAATCATAAGTGGGATGCTTGTCCAAGTAATGGCAGCACCCAAGCACCGGTCCACCCACATACTAAATTATCAAAGTAACGAACATGAATCTTATGAGCATGATGAAAACTGGCTTGACGGTAATTCCCATATGTCCTCGGGAGCGCTTTCCTTCATATAAGAGTTTGTCCAGGTTTGCCCTTTGCTACATAAAGGATTGGCCCATCTTGTTGCACCTTATTTACTTTTACTATTTATCACTTGCTACCAATTACCTTATCACAAAACTATATATTACCTATAATTTCAGTGCTTGCAGAAAATACCTTATTGAAAACTGCCTATCATTTCCTTCTGCTCCTCGTTGGGTTCGACACTCTTACTTATCGAAAGGACTACGATAGATCCCCTACACTTGTGGGTCATCAACATGCTCTAATGCATATAAATTGGTAGAAAATTCAAATCCGTGTCCTCAGTTGCATGCTTAGGTCCCATGCAAGAACTGCGAATGAATGTCAAACACCCTGCCACGATCCCTCGGCCGCAAACATTGAGATACATGGTTTTGTAATTATAGTAAATCCTATATTCGTCTGAAATTCATGAAACTTGGCATGCTGTCATGGAGCGGCATCGACAAGCCGTGGTAAATTTTTTGTCCCATTTGGGGCAGGTTTGGGGATAAGCTTCTCACAAACTAGAGCTTCTCACAACAAGCCTGATGGTTTCGGTAGGGAACGTTTCACCTTTCTGGACGAAAACAATATACATTGCCTATTCTCAATTTCAATATTTTTCCTAGTGTTAACATAGAACAACATGAGCGTTGTGTCAATTTTGGGATTTTTCGAGGTTCGCTTGGACATTTTTCTACATTAACAGAGTTTTCTATGCATTTATGTGCATAATTCAAATTTTAACTACATTCACATGCTCTGATGCATATAAAATGGTTGAAAATTCAAATCCGTGTCCTTGGTTGCATGCTTAGGTCCCATGCAAGAAATGGGAATGAATGTCAAACACCCTGCCATGGTCACTCGGCCGCAAACATTCAGATACCTGGTTTTTTAATTCTAGTAAATCCAAAGCTTGTCTGCAATTCATGAAACTTGGCATGCTGTCATGGAGCAGCATCAACATGTCGTGGTAAATTTTTTGTCCCATTTGGGGTAGGTTTGGGTATATGCTTTCTCACAAACCAGAGCTTCTCAGAACAAGCCTGATGGTCTCGGTAGGGAACGTTTCACCTTTCTGGACGAAACGATATCCGTTGCCTCTTCTCAATTTGAAATTTTTTCCTTATGTCAACATAGAATAACAGGAGTGTTGTGTCAATTTTTGGGATTTTTCGGGGTTTGCTTGGACATTTTTATTAATTAACTGGGTTTTTATGCATTTATGTGCATAATTCAAATTTGAACAACATGCACATGCTCTAATGCATATAAATTGGTTGAAAATTCAAATCCGTGTCCTTGGTTGCATGCTTAGGTCCCATGCAAGAAATGGGAATGAATGTCAAACACCGTGCCACGGTCACTCGGCCGCAAACATTGAGATACCTGGTTTTTTAATTCTAGCAAATCCAAAGCTCGTCTGAAATTCAAGAAACTTGGCATGCTGTCATGGAGCGGCATCAACATGCCGTGGTAAAAAATTTGTCCCATTTGAGCAGGTTTGGGGATACGGTTCTCGCAGACCAGAGCTTCTCACAACAAGCATGGTGGTTTCGGTAGGGAACGTTTCACCTTTCTGGATGAAACGATATACGTTTCCTCTTTTCGATTTCAATTTTTTCCTACTCTCAACATAGAACAACATGAGCGTTATGTCAATTTTTGGGGGTTTTCGGGGTTCGGTTGGACATTTTTATGCATCAATTGAGTTTTCAATGCATTTATGTGCATAATTCAATTTTGAACTACATGGACATGCTCTAATGCATATAAATTGGTTGAAAAATCAAATATGTGTCCTTGGGTGCATGCTTAGGTCCCATGCAAGAAATGAGAATGAATTTCAAACACCAGCGCACTGTTGATTGCCGGCAAAACATTGAGATACTTTGTTTTTAAATTCTAGTAAACCCAAAACTCGTCTGAAATTCATGAAACTTGGCATGCTATCTTGGAATGGCACCCTACATGTTGTGGTATTTTTCGTGTCCATTTTGAGAGAAGGCGCACTCGAATAATAGCAAATAAAGGCATTTTGAAAAATATAGCTGCCACTTTAATATCTCAAACGTTTGTATAATTCAAATCGTGTGCGTTATGTTAACCATTCACGTGATGCCACGTGTCTTTGTTTTAATGGATATAGGAGGTGACGTGCGGACAGTTTCTTAACCTTGACTGAATGGGAGGCGTGCGAGCGGAGTCCGGTGCCTAGGCTGACCGAGAGGCATGCAAGCTATCCTCCAATGCGAAGGCTCACTGAGAAGCGTGCGAGTTGTACGCTGCGTAGGCTCACTGGGAAGCGAGCCCTTTTGACTTCCATGACCACCCGCCTTCCTCTCCATTAATGGCACCCGAGCCGCTGTTTAATACGGGCGGCCTTACTCTTCGCCTCCCATTCCCTTCCCTCCCGCAGACCTCCACCAACGCCATGGCGCAGAATGATCATCTGCCAGTAGTCTTCAAGTTTGGTGAAGTCGACTCCGAGCCGGAGGAGATAGAAAATAAGGAGGAATGGGACCTCATGGAAATGGCCCAAAGCGTGCTGGTCGCGGCGGTTGATGCCCCCGCTCCTGTCCCAGCTCCCATCCCCGCGCCCGCGCCAGCGACCATCCCCATAGCATTGACGGGCTGGTCGCCGAGCCCTATCGCAGAGTTGGAAGCCGCGGGGCGTCAGCGAGGTCTTGGCGGACCCGCGTGAGATCGTGTACATGCCAGCGCCAGTGCCCGCGCCGGTGCGCGCCCCACCACCCACCATGGCGCCGGCCCCCGTGCATTTGGCTGCACCCGCCGCGCCCGTGCCCCTGCCTGTGCGCGCCCCTCCACCCACCGCGGCACCGGTCCCCGTGCATTTGGCTGCACCCGCCGCTCCCGTGCCCGTGCGCGCGCCCCCCTCAGCGGCATGGGACGCTGCCGTCGACCGCTACCTCTTAGCGGCGCCAGTTGCCGTCCTCTCGCGCCCCGCCCGTCGATCGTGCGACTACGTGATGTTTGATTTGCAAGTTAAGAACATTGTGTGCTGGCTTGAAGACTTCAACAACGGCATCCCGAAGGACGACAATGACAACGACAACGACGGCGCGGCACGACGCCTCCGCCGCCGCCGGAAATAGTATTTTGGGGTTTAATACTATATCTTGAATTCTCGATCATATGAATATAAATTTGCAGTGTGACTGAATGAAAGATATGGTTTGAACAAACTTGCATTTTCCTCTCTTAATGTACAGACTTATCAAACGATTTTCTTTTGAAAAAATGTCAATGGTTTTTAAATATAAGACACTCATCGCAAACATTTTAGTTAGAACAACCATATGCAAACCGACAGCTTCCCCAGGAAGCCAAATGAAAAGGTGTCGAGCAGGATTTGTGCAGCTCTTAATCACAAACCTTTTAGATAGAACACCCGTATTCAAAGTGGGAGCTATGGAAAATTCGCAGTGGAGGATTTGTGCATCCCTTCAATGCAAACGGTTGTTTTGGATGACTCGTGTGCAACCACATAGAAACAATTGGGTAAGATTTGCATCTATCATATTAGGTATGTTGCCATTTGTCAAACTAGAAAGATTGACATTTTTTATCTAGTAACATTGCCATTTGTCAACCTTGTAACACATCGATTTGTCAAAATATGCAGCTAAAAATCACTAGCACTATCTAAATTTTGCAACTAAAATCACTAGCACTGTTCATATGGACACCAATACAAAGTGGCATTGTACTTTTTTTGTCATCCAAATAGAAAAATAATATACGTGCCGCCACGTGACCCGTGTGACGTGCAAACATGCGTGAGTTGATGGGACGCATATGCAAATGTATCATTCATTACAAACAACAAGTCATCATCACAGAACAACAACGATGATACATGTTGGATTATAGATTATTTCCAACAAAACATTCTAGTAAAGTAAAGATTTTCTCACACAACAAATAACAAAGCGATGAAATGAACTTCAGCTCAACCAATCCTCGGCGTTGGAAACGCTTGCTTTGAACCATAACTGATTCTCTAGGAAGGGCCAGCTATTGTCAATCTCGAGACCAACACATGATTGATCATCCCGGCTGAAGCGGCCTATATCAGGACGCATATTGTGATAGCTATGGTAGGGAACCATGGCAATGTCCAAGGTATAGATACAGTTGCTTCTCAAAAATGGTAGTAACGTTGTGTCAACAGCAGCTGGATCGCCTTTCACCATCATTGGATAGTTTTGTCCAAGGAAGAGCGAGGTTTCTCCAAATCAATACTGAACCAGGGAGAAGGAGGTGTTGGCGCTTGTACACTAGTATCCATCCGGAATACCCTGCAACGGATGTTGGAATATGCCCGGATAGTGTGACCATGGGAGACAACACCTGCTTCGTTAGTAACTTCAGCAGTGCCCTGTATACAAAGAAGAAGAGGTGATCCATCTCAATAAGTTGCCAGGCGCCACTGAGTATATGGGTCATGTTCGTCCTCATGCTCATGATCATCACCATCGTCATCTCAGTATAGGTGGTGGGATGTTCACAGGACCTTGCAAACACAAGAATGTTAATTAGTACGGTGATACTAACTAGCATGCATGTGGATGAAACAATTCTAATTACGGTGGAAGACAAGCGTACTGAAACAATAAGGATCCCATGCAAAAACAGTGCCACGAGTGGTGGCAGCAAACACAAGACGCTCGTATTGAATTGCATCACAGTACTCATTCGTGTACAAAAATTATTTTTGAGCAATATCCATCCATCCGTGGACGCAGAGACGGCAACAAGCTTGTCGAAGATAGCAACAACAACATAGTTCTTGTAATCCCAAGAGCGGTTGGGAACTCAAGAAATTACTATCTTCCGTAGATGACAGTCATGATGATCGTATCTGAACGTACTTCGACTATCTGTGTGCTGAACCTCATGGCAGTCTGAGATTTTTGGAAGTGGAACCCGGTGACGAGTGTACACATTCACAAGTTCCCACTCGCAGTTGTTCCCAATATAAACAACCCAATCTCCATTTGTGCCTGCACATGCCTTACCCTTAAGCGATGGCATCTTAACATCACACGTATCATTATCAAGCGGCATCAACTTGTAGAAGGCAAGGCTTCCGTCGTCCTCACGACAGTGAGCAGGGTCATGGCGAAGAAGATAGGGGAGATCAAACCGCTCCTGGACCCTTGGGTTCTTTGTAATGATCCTATTTGTTGAGTCGAGAATGGTCTTGTATGAACATGCCATGCTAGCCGAGGTGATGATGTCGCACCAATCAACGAATTCCTGCAGCACATCATCTTTCAAATTGGGGCAAGAATAACGGGGTCGTTTCCGGCCTGTTCCCTCCATGGAGAATACGATCGAACAATGGCAGAAGGAAGGGTGAAGGCAAATGGAGGGAGGAAGAGCGTGCGACAGCAGTTCCAAATCAAAAGGGAAAGGCGAAGAAGCGGTGGACGGTTGCCATGGTATAAGAAGAGGCTAGTGGGGAGTGAACGGTTGCCACAGAGGTCACACACTAACGACAAGGCCGAGTGAACCGCAGGTCGTATATCGCACACACCTTGATCTAGCTGACTGATATCCCACAAGTACAAGGGATCAATTGTAGCCTCTTTCAATAAGTAAGAGTGTTGAACCCAACGAGGAGCTAAAGGTAGAACAAATATTCCCTCAAGCTCTATCAACCACCGATACAACTCTACGCACGCTTGACGTTCGCTTCACCTAGAACAAGTATAAAACTAGAAGTACTTTGTAGGTGTAACGGGATAGGTTTGCAAGAATATAAAGAGCACGTAAATAAAAACTAGTGGCTTTAGGTAAAGAAGCAATAAAGTTAGTATAGCGAGTGTGGAAAAGTGGTGGTAGGAGTTGCGAAATTGTCCCTAAGCAATTGACTGCATTACTAGACCGATAGCAAGTTTTATGTGGGAGAGGCCACTGCTAGCATGTCATCCCTGACTTGGAATTCTATGCACTTATGATTGGAACTATTAGCAAGCATCCGCAACTACTAACATTCATTAAGGTTAAACCCAACCATAGCATTAAGATATATTGGTCCCCCTTCAATCCCATATGCATCAATTTCCATGCTAGGTTGAAGCTTCTGTCACTCTTGCCCTCCAATACATAGTCCTATCAACATACAACTAACCCAATGGTGTGATCCACGCGCGCGCTCATATGATGGGCACCAAAGGAAAACAACATAACAACAAGCGAATTAAACCAATCATAGCAATTCACCAATTATCTATAAGACAACGAAAATCTACTCAGACATCATAGGATGGCAACACTGTTGGGGATCGTTGCAGAAATTAAAAAAAATTCTACGAATCACCAAGATCAATCTATGGAGTGACTAGCAGCGAGAGAGAAGAGTGCATCTTCACACCTTTGAAGATCGCGATGCGTAATCGTTGCAAGAACGCGGTTGGTGGAGTCGTACACAAAGCGATTCAGATCGCAACCGAATCCGATCTAAGCGCCGAACAACGGTGCCTTGATGTCTACTACACAGCCTTCTTCTTGTAGACGTTGTTGGGCCTCCAAGTGCAGTGGTTTGTAGGACAGTCGCAAATTTCCCTCAAGTGGATGACCTAAGGTTTATCAATCTGTGGGAGGCGTAGGATGAAGATGGTCTCTCTCAAGCAACCCTGCAACCAAATAACAAAGAGTCTCTTGTGTCCCCAACACACCCAATACAATGATAAATCGTATAGGTGCACTAGTTCGGCGAAGAGATGGTGATACAAGTGCAATATGGATGGTAGATATAGGTTTTTGTAATAAGAAAATATAAAAACAGCAAGGTAGCAAGTGGTAAACGTGAGCATAAACGGTATTGCAATGATAGGAAACAAGGCCTAGGGTTCATACTTTCACTAGTGCAAGTTCTCTCAACAAGGATAACATAATTGGATCATATTACTAGCCCTCAACATGCAACAAAGAGTCACTCCAAAGTCACTAATAGCGGAGAACAAACGAAGAGATTATGGTAGGGTACGAAACCACCTCAAGGTTATTCTTTCTGATCGATCTATTCAAGAGTCCGTAGTAACGTTCAATCTATCATAGAGTTCGTACTAGAATAACACCTTAAGACACAAATCAAACAAACCCTAATGTCACCTAGATACTCCATTGTCACCTCAAGTATCCGTGGGCATGATTATACGATATGCATCACACAATCTCAGAAACATCTATTCAACCAACACATAGAACTTCAAAGAGTGCCCCAAAGTTTCTACCGGAAATTCAAGACGAAAACGTGTGCCAACCCCTATGGGTAGATTCCCAAGGTCACGGAACCCGCAAGTTGATCACCAAAACATACATCAAGTAGATCACATGATATCCCATTGTCACCACAGATAAACACATGCAAGACATGCATCAAGTGTTCTCAAATCCTTAAAGACTCAATCCGATAACATAACTTCAAAGGGAAAACTCAATACATTACAAGAGAGTAGAGGGGGAGAAGCATCATAAGATCCAACTATAATAGCAAAGCTCGTGAAACATCAAGATCGTGCCATCTCGAGAACACGAGAGAGAGAGAGAGAGAGAGAGAGAGAGAGAGAGAGAGAGAGAGAGAGAGATCAAACACATAGCTACTGATACATACCCTCAGCCACGGGGGTGAACTACTACCTCCTCGTCATGGAGAGCGCCGGGATGATGAAGGTAGCCATCGGTGAGGGTTCCCCCCTCCGGGATGGTGCCGGAACAGGGTCTAGATTGGTTTTCGGTGGCACCAGAGGCTTTCGGCAGCGGAACTCCCGATCTAGGTTAATTTCCGGAGGTTTTAGTATATATAGGAGGTGTTGGAGTCGGGGCTGAGTAAAGGGGGGGCTATGGGCTGTCCACGAGGCAGGGGGCGCCCTGTTGGGGGGGCACGCCCCCACCCTCGTGGGCATGCCGTGGGTCCTCTCGTCCCCCTCCGGCACTCCGTGGGCTTCTTCTGGTCCAAAAATGATCTCCGTTGATTTTCAGGTCAATTGGGCTCCGTTTGATATTCCTTTTCTACGAAACCCTAAAACAGGAGAAAAACAGAAACTGGCACTCGGCTCTGGGTTAATAGGTTAGTCCCAAAAATAATATAAAAGTGTATGTAAAAGCCCATAAAACATCCTAGAAGGATAATATAATAGCATGGAACAATCAAAAATTATAGATACGTTGGAGACGTATCAGCATCCCCAAGCTTAATTACTGCTCGTCCTCGAGTAGGTAAATGATAAAAACAGAATTTTTGATGTGGAATGCTAACCAACATAGTTTTCAATGTAATTCTCTTAATTGTGGCATGAATGTTCAGATCTGAAAGATTCAAGACAAAAATCCATATTGACATAAGAAATAATAATACTTCAAGCATACTAACAAAGCAATCATGTCTTCTCAAAAATGCTATGGCTAAAGAAAGTTATCCCAACAAAATCATATAGTTTAGCTATGCTCCCTCGTTATCACACAAAATATTCATATCATGCACAACCCCGGTTTCAGCCAAGCACTTGTTTTCATACTCTATTCTTTCAAACCTTTCAACTTTCATGCAATACACGAGCATGAGCCATGGGACATAACAGTATGTGGAACAGAGAGGTGGTTGTGGAGAAGACACAAAGGAGGGAGATAGTCTCACATCAACTAGGCGTATCAACGGGCTATGGAGATGCCCATCAATAGATATCAATGTGAGTGGGTAGGGAATGCCATGCAACGGATGCACTAGAGCTAAATATGTATGAAAGCTCAACAAAAGAAACTAGTGGGTGTGCATCCAACTTGCTTGCTCACGAAGACCTAGGGCATTTGAGGAAGCCCATCATTGGAATATAAAAGCCAAGTTCTATAATGAAAATTCCCACTAGTATATGTAAATGACTGAACATGAGACTCTCTATCATGAAGAACATGGTGCTACTTTGAAGCACAAGTGTGGAAAAAGATAGTAGCAATTGTCCCTTTTTCTTCTTCTTTTTTTGGGGCCTTTCTTTTTTTCTTTGGCCTTTTTTTTCTTTTCTTTCTTTTTTTGGAAGGGCTTTCTTGATTTAGCCTTTCCTCACATGGAACAATGCTCTAATAATGATGATCATCACACTTTCATTGAATTACAACTCGATATTAGAACTCGATTACTAGAACAAAGTATGACCTATATGAATGCCTCCGGCGGTGTACCGGGATGTGCAATGAATCAAGAGTGACATGTATGAAAAATTATGCATGGTGGCTTTGCCAGAAATATGATGTCAACTACATGATCATGCATGGCAATATGACAATATGAAGCGTGTCATATGAACGGAACGGTGGAAAGTTGCATGGCAATATATCTCGGAATAGCTATGGAAATGCCATGATAGGTAGGTATGGTGGCTGTTTTTAGGAAGATATATGGTGGCTGTTTTGAGGAAGGATATATAGTGGGTGTATGGTACCAGCGAAAGTTGCGCGGTACAAGAGAGGCTAGCAATGGTGGAAAGGTGAGAGTGCGTATAATCCATGGACTCAACATTAGTCAAAAGAACTCATATACTTATTGCAAAAATCTACGAGTCATCAAAACAAAGCAATCAACGCATACTCCTAGGGGGGAGGTTGGTAGGAGTTAACCATCGCCC